>QEPC01011082.1:1263506-1292951 GCA_003113815.1 Sphenodon punctatus | reverse complement strand
GAGGAGCAGTGGTACAACTGGATTTAGCCTGGGGAGCACGCGGGGGCAGGAGCTTCTCAGGGCACTCCCCGGGCTGACCCACCCAGCTGCACCACTGCTTCTGCTGCTCTTCCAGCCCCACATGGACACTATGGCATGCCACCCAGCTCAGCTAAGCAGTGGACCAGGCTGGGCTGGGAGGAGCAGTGACCAAAGGAGCAGTGGGAGCAGAGATGCAGGCAGGCAGGTGATTCAGACCAGAGAGCATGCAAGTAGCCCATTGGGTCACATTTAGGCACCAATTGGTGCCTGAATGCAACTGAGTTGGTTTGGGCACTCCAATTTTGATGGGGTGCCCATTTTTTCAGGTGCCCTCTTTAAGCTCTAGTTCCTACCCTCAAGCACTGAAAGAGTGAGCTCGGGGAAAAGAAGGGAAAATGAGGGCATGCACTCAAGGATAGGGGATAGATTTATAGTATAGATCCGTGATCTCGACCCTTCCCTTTTTTCTTCCAGCCTGAGCACACCCCTTAGACTACCCCACCCCCCAGCCCCTATCCAGCACATGGAGCATGTACTAATTTTCAAGTGGCCAGTGGGAGGGAAGAGGTTCTCAAACCCTGTTCTAAAAGAACAGCATAGACAGCGTTAACTAAGCAAGTGGTGCAGCAAGACTGTGGAGGGTCTGGGCTTCTGTCCCAACTATGGATCCTCCTAAGGGCAAGGGGATGGGGTCTTTCAAAGAGGCAGCTCTCCTGAGTCTTACAGCCAGCCTTGGCTTCCCTCAGCAAAGACTGTGGTGCCACCCTTGTTCCCAGTCAGTCTCACCAGAGTGTCAGAAGCCCCACCAGGAAGGAGGTTTTAAAAGTCAGTGGGGCCAGTACTCCACCCCCGCCCACTCTGAAAACATCCTTCTTGGCGGGGTCCTTTGCAAGCATCCAAGTGCTGCTATGAAATATTATGGGTGGATAGGTGCAGAGTGTTGACCCCACTTCCTTCCATGCCCACTCTGAAAATTTCCTAGTGGTGCTCAGGCTGCTTCCTGAGATCCGCCCCCCATGAGAGCCCAGCCATGCTCAACTAAGCCCCCTCTTCCATGGTAACAGCTATGCCCCTGGTACCATTGTATTGTTTCAGAGAGAAGTCAAGTACTCTTAAGAGCCAAAGTTCTACAAGAGACACCCAACTTCGCAAAGACACCCAACAGCATTCAGATGTTGCCAGAGTACAGAGGAAAGCAAGTATTTATGTAAGTAACCAGATCCTAGTTCATGATAGAGCAATAGTCTTTGCTATGCAATATCCAAATAGGTTACCATTTACCTGGCAAAAATTCTAATTGAGCAAATCTTGATTAACTTTATACTATACCTCCCAACAGTTCCTATATAAGAGGGACAATCCCTCTTTGGGTGCTGAATCCCACTGTCCCATTTCAGGGGAGAGAGACAAAAAAAATCCAGTACTCAAGTCTCAGGCACCTCTTTCCTAGTTGCCTCCCAGCAAAAGCACCTGAGAGGATAATGCAGAGATGATGGAATGACAGGAAACGAAGGCTCTCTTATGTTTATGTTAATGGTAAGTTATGAAACAGATGGAAATTATTTAAAGATTTTCTATGCTTTTTGGTGTTTAATTTTCATTGTAATGTGTGTTAAAAGTTTTTTGAATAGGTATTGTAATAAATTTTCATGGTGTGGAATGCTGGATAAGAGGGAAGTTTTTTGGTTTGGAAATGGTCCTACCTTTAACTTTTTTTAAACCATCAGTTTTTTTGTTTGGATAATTTAGCAGTTTTTTTGTCACATCAGAAAATACCAATATAGGTTTGGGGGGGGGGCTGATCAGGAGGAGGGGCAGGGATGTGGGGGGTCAGGTTACGGATTGGGAAGGTGAGTGGGGGTGGGGACTCATGAGGAGGGACGGTGGTCAGGTTAGGGGATGGTAATGTGTGTGTGGGGGGGGTAAGACAGGAGGAGGGGCAGGGGTGTGGGAGCCAGGTTAGGGGATGGGAAGGTGTATGTGGGGGAGTGTCAGGTGGAGGGGCAGGGGCATGGGAGCCAGGTTAGGGGAAAGGAAGGTGTGTGTGGGGGTGAATCAGGAGGAGGGATGGGGGTGTGGGAGCCGGGTTAGGAAGGTGGGGAGGGCTCGTGAGGAGGGGCAGGGACTCTTACCTGTGGAGAAGCACAACCCATCCATGCGGCACCCTGAGAGCTGCAGTAGCCAGACAGGCAGAAGTGCTCTGGCCGGCAGGAACCCAGGGCTCCAAGCAGTGGCGCAGCAGTCAGTTGGGCAGGAACACAGAGGGGAGAGCGCACCGGAGGCAGCGCCGGTTCTTGGGCCATGATGGCAGAGGAGCCAGGAACGAAGCCCAGCCATTGGACAGCAAGAACCACCACAGGCAGGGAGGGAGAAGGGAAGCAGCCGGCAGGGTTAGTGGCGGTGGTGGCGGCCTCCACCGGCAACGGAGCAAGTGGGAGGGAGGTGGTGGTGGTGAATAACTTCCCTTTCTCCCTTCTCCTCCACAATGCTGCCCAAGGCTCCTCCTCCGAACCCAGCAGAATGGGTAGCTTCGGGAGAAGCAGGGGAACTACTGAGAATGCACACCCCTGGCAGAACTAGTTTTTTAAATCAGATATATTTCATTTTCTGCTAAACCAAATGCCCTGAGACTTTAAAAGCACTTAATTGACATCTCTGACTACAAGACTGCAAAGTCTCCAGACTGAACTTGATCGGGGTAGGGAGATATCAGTCAGAACAAATTATCGGGAAAACTGCATTTTGATGAAAAGCAATTCTGATTATTATTATTATTATTATTATTATTATAAACATTTATATAGCGCCAGTCATGTACTTGGTGCCATACAGAACATAGAAATGGATGCAGTCCCTGCTTGTGACTTACAATCAACTTATATATTGTTATAACTTTGGATTTCTTGGCTCAATTTTGTTATACATTTGCATAGACACCGTTCTCTAGGGTTATGGTACAGTGTTACATTTTCAAAACAGCAGCTCAAGTAGTTTCTGAAATATGGGGGCTTCAAATTCTCTCCTTTATAATGGAGGATGGTCTTACCTTTAACTTTCTAGGCACCCCTGTATCTAGAAAATCCAGTTCCAGATTGCTTTGACCAACCTGGAAGTAAAAGAGTACCCTTGGCATTGCGGTAACCAGTAAATGAATGGTATGTTGTACACAGTAAGTGGAAAGTTGGTAAAGTGGGATGGTATCTCACAGTTTTATGAGAATTGAGAAATTGCATATGCATCGGTATCGGGAAACATTTGGGAAATCGATTCTGGTTCCCGATATGGCAAAATTTTGTACAAGCATCAGTTTAGCTGCTTGTTTCAGCCGTAGTTTACATATTTCTTCTTGAATTGACCAGTGCTGTTCAAATATTTGTTTCCTAGAATAAATAAATAATTCACAGTTCTTGGAGGGTGTGAATCTAACTTATATCCTGCTCTTCCCTTAAAGGTCAGAGCAGGCTAGAACATTAAGCCAATATAAACTTATAAATTCCCCTAAAAACCTCTACACCAACCCTTACCTCTTGCCCCCTGTCAAATGTTTGGCCAATAAAAAAAAACCTTGCATTGCCTCTGGAAAATGCCCAGACTCATACCCAGGGCTCCTCCAGAGGGAGTTTCACAGTATGGAGGCAGTAACCGAGAATGCCTCTCAGTCTGATGGACTGAAGAAAATGAGGTGCATTTTCCTTTGACACAAGCCGTGTGTGTAGGTTCAGTAGCAGTAACTTTCAACCCACAATGAGAGAAATCCCGGTGATCTCAACTGAGGAAACCTAGGTAGAGGAAACCTCATCCAAAAAGTCCCAGTGGACACTAATATGAGTCAGATGTAGCCATTGACAGATGGAAGCTTTCTCAACTCCACAGTTCCTTGTCCTTCAGGAGCTGTCACTTTTAGACAATGAAGGGCTTTCTATACATAACATAAAATTAAGCCTGCAGGAAACAGCAGTGAGCATTTCTACTGAATTATTAAGAGACCACTGGGGGTAAATCAGAGTAACCAGAATTACAGTGAAGGTTAGTAACCTTCACTGTAATTCTTTGGAAACTCATTCATTTTCTTTATTATAAACAGAAGTCACTCCCTTCTTCCTATACAGAAAAACCTCACACAGTTGCTGAAGTCTATCACCTGAAAAAATAGCCAGTCGCCGAGGTTGAAGCATAAATTAAAAACCCAGATTGGTACTACCTGGTGGGGCTACTCACTTTTCACACTATGCAAGCTTTTACTCTTCTCCTTGTATCATATGGAACCTCAGTGTTATAGGGCTAGCTTAGTATCATATCAGGACAATTTAAGCAGGGGCCATTGTGACATCAAACAGTAATTACAGAGCCACAGGAGTGGCTCAATAGTTAAGGTGGCTGCATCACTGTGATATAATCACAAACATTATATTCATTATCAACTTGGGATTATTTCTCCTATCACCATGAAATTTGGTAGGGAGGATCGCTTTAGTGAAGGGAAGAATTTGTCCAAATGTCAGGAAAATTGGATGACAAACCAATGCAACATTTTCTCCCCTATGCAGCATTTGTTGCTGATGAAGAGTAAGACCACTTTCTCAAGTTACCAGGAAAGGGTGGGGGGGACTTCCATGAGGGCAGTCACAACCCTATTCTCAGGGGAGGCCTGTAGGAATGCACCATTCTGCTTTCCTCCCACAAAAACACCTGTAATTATAAGACCTACGTTGGCGGACCCGGTCATGCATGAGTGTTCTCGTGGGAGAAAAGGGGAATAGCCACAGTTTAATTTGTGTGGGTGTGGGGGGGGGTGTCATGCCAGGGTTTGGCCCCAGAGATTAAAATCAAGGGGGGTGGGGTCTGAACCTAAGGAAATATTCCCACTAGGAATAGTTCCTGGGATGGGGGCATGGCTTGCCAGGTAACGTGAGAAAGTGGCCTTAGTTCTGGGAGCAGAATTAAGAAGCCAAGCAGCATTCAAAAAAAGTGTGGTCTGAATGGATTTTGTGTTTGAAATCCATTGTTTAGTTTTGAAGTTCTGATGTTTTGAAGTGCCCATTTTGGCAAATGGGGAGAGTGAGAAAAGTGGTTTCGCTGTCTGTTTCATTAATGTATAAGCGTTCATGAGTGCTGCTGTTGTGCAGACCTGAGTGGTATTTATTGCAGGCAATTATACAGCATTATATTGCAGGCATTTATTTAAGGCAATTGTTATATGGACGCCAGGAGGGTTTATTGCATGCTATGGATGGGAAAGAGCTGGGGCTGAAAGAGAAACTTACTGTCTGGCTGCTCCAGTTGCCAAGCAAACTCCCCAGCCAGATGTACTGGAAAGGTGCAAGGAATGCTGACTGGAAACAATAGGGACAACAGGAATACCAATTAGAAGTAATGTGGCTTGGGTAATGCCATTAGCTCTTAATGGGCAGTAAACCAATAAAATGGCAGGTGCTTAACTGAAACAAAGGGAATAGGGGAGAATCTGAAATGCCAAAGAGGGTGGGTGGAGAGGGGGACTAAAAAAGGCCAGCACAATAGGGATGGGTGAACGCGGTTCGGAAGTTCAGAGTTCAGCCCGAACTCGAACTGTTCGGACGACCAAACTCGAACCTGAACGCGAACATACCGAACAAACCGAACACCGAACGGCGAAATGGCCAAACAGTTCGGTCAGTTCGGATCGCGTTCGGATGAGTTCGGGTGGCAAAAAAAGGTTCACTGGAAGGTCAAACATTACAGGGAGGTGTCCGTCACTGAGGAGCAGACGTCCAGGCACCAGCGGTGAAGAGGCTTACAAGAAACGAAACTAATTATCTGCCTCCCCACTTCCCAACACCTTCTGAGCTAGTCACTGTTCCTGAACAGCAGGTGTTGAGTAGGATTTTTAGATTGCTTTAAGTTTCATTTCACTTTTGTAATGAAATGAAACTTAAACCATAAACTGAAAACTTGTGTTATGCACTGTACAGACTCATTGAGTATGTAATGTATGTATTTCACTACAGACTCCTCTTCTATTTGTGATTCCCCCCCATCCCATATATATGGGATGTATATATATCCATATATATCCATATATATATACATATATATGGATATATGGATGTATATATATCCATATATATCCATATCCATATATATATATGGATACATATATATATATGGATATGGATATGGGATGGGGGGGATAGATAGATAGATGAAGACAGTTGTAGGAGTTACCTTAGTGATAGAGATAGCGTTAGTGATTTAGTTTTAGTGTTTGTAGGAGTAGGTCTGTGTACTTATTAGATAATCCATTTACTTCATAGCATTTAGAATAGTTAATAGCAGTTAGATTTAGTGTAGACAGATATATATAATATTAGATTAAAAAAAATAAGAAAACCCCATATAAAAACCAAAAAACCAAATAAAGAACAAAAGAAAACCCAATAAAAAACAAAAAAATATATAAAAAAACCCCCCAACAACATAACAACACTTCCCGAACGGCCGAACGGATGAACCGAACAGCTGAACCGAACAGCCGAACCGAACAGCCGAACGGCCTAACCGAACAGCCTGTTCAGACGAACGAACCGAACATCTGAACCCGGCGAACGAACCGAACAAACGAACCAAACAAATCCGAACCGAACGAACGAACCGAACGGACGAACCGAACGCAGCCGAACCAAACGGCCAAACCTGAACCGCGATCTGTTCGCCCATCCCTACAGCACAGGTGGGGGAGTGGGAAAAGGTGAGAAAGCCCTATAGATGAAATGGAAAAACAGGCAGGGGAGCTGGGTGGAATAACAATTAGGAGGCCATTCAGAGCATCTAGAATTATGCAGGGGGAGACGGATGGGTTGAATGATGGATACATGATCACTGGGAGTGAATGGAATGACACGGGGCTGGGTGGAATGATAGGTAAGAGGACAACAGGAATGGCTGGAGAAACAAGGGGGCTGGGTGGAATAATGGGTAGGAGACCTCCAGGAGTGGCTGAAATGGGTGGAATGTCATATAAGAGGCTGGAGGGAGTGGCTGAAATGACAGGGGTCTGAGTGTAATGACAGGGACAAGGACAATGACACTTGGAGAGGCTGAAATAACAGGGAGCTGGATGTAATGACCCATAAGAGGCAACCAGGTGCGGCTGGAATCATGAGAGTTTGCATGGAATAACAGGTATGGAGTCACCGAGAGAGCAGTTTAAATGACCAAGAGCTGGCTGGAATGACAGATGCGAGGAGGACTCATCCATGCTTTCATTGCCTCATGACGATTACTACAATGTGCTCTGCGTGGGGCTTCCCTTGATAACCTGTTCAAAAGCTACATTTGGTGCAGAACGTGGCGCCCTGGCTCCTATTGGGAGTGGGTCACCAGAAGCCCATTACACCTGCGCTTTACAATCTGCACTCGCTTCCTATAGCTTCCCAGATTCAATTCAAGGTGCTGCTTTTAACCTTTAAAGCTCTAAATGGCCTAGGCTCCACATATCTGAAAGACCACCTTTCCTACCATTTATTTATACTTATTTTTTAAGCTTACTATCCTGCCCCTCTCACCACAGGTGACCCGGCGCAGCTTACAACAACAAGGAATATAAAATCCATAAAAATGAATAATAAAAAGTTCATACAATAAAAGCAGAGTCTATGCCATACTCCACTGTGACCCCTGCAGTCGGCCAGGCACACTCTCTTGCAGATACCACCTGTTCATTTTGTCCGTATGACAAGGGCCTGCAGAGGGGCATTCTTGGTTGCTGCCCCAGTATTATGGAACACCCTTCCCCCAGAAATCCATCAGAGCCTGAGCCTAAGCATATTTTGGAGGTGGTGTAAAACTTTTCTTTTGGGCAAAGCATTTGGCAGATGGGGTTAAGGGTTAAGCTGAGTTTAATTTTTTTTTTTTTTAAAATAAAATTTAAAAGGTATTTTATTGTACTATTTTGTGTTTGTATGGTGTAAGCCGCCCTGAGCCTTTGGGGAAGGGTAGAAATTTGATTAAACAAAAACAAAAACCCAGGAAATTCTTAGATTAAAAAACCTTACGTTTGAGAGGGGTTAAGGCTCTTACAAATTCAGCCATGCTCCAAAAAGCATGGAAATTGTAAGTTAAGGCTCCTGCGTTAACTTGTGCACCATGTAGTCAGTAAGATGTTGAACAGTCTTACATTTTGTGCTCACTTACAGCTTAGGCTCCATGTACATACACTTTGCCTTGGTCTTTCAGCCATAATCCTCTTTCTCTGCAGGTTGGGGCAACTCTGAACCTGGGAAGAGCAGGGGACGGTAAGCTCCCCCCCACCCCCTCCAGCTTTCCCTATGTGCTTTAATTTGGGTTCGGGAAAATGGGCAGAATGATGACAGCAGAGGCTACTACATCCAGATTATAACTATCAGGATCAAACTCTATTAAATACCAGAATTAGAAACATTAAGGAGGCAATTTCTGCCTTGGCGTATAAGACTGAGGCTGTGCTATGGTTGGTCATATTTGAGCAGTACTCCTCCACAAAGGTTTGCTGACATAGTACAGACAGCAGTGATGTTTACATGTTTAAGTGTCTTGGAGCAAGAGGGCAGGTGCAGTTGTCTGAAATGCAGATCTCAAAGATTTGCTTTACTGTTGCAATACAATCCCGTCCACCACCAACCTTGTGGAGGAGTGGCTTTTGGTGCTGCCCAGGATAAGAGAATGAGGCAGCAGTCATTGAAAGGCTGCACCAGCAGGATTCCTGGCCAGGGTTGCCCTGGCAATGGGGCTTTGGTGCAAAGGAAGTCTCACATTGCAAGGCTTCCTGGTGCCATCTTGTGCTCCCCGGCCCAAACCAGGCATTAGTGGAACAGCAGGCAGGAGGTGTGAGCATCACCTACCCTCAGATTAGTTCTCATGGAACTGTGCACATTATAGGGTTGCCTGTTTAGGAGACAGGAAAGATTTTTTCCTGGTAACTCTGATTGATCCTAAGTTGTCAGGTTTTTTCACCTTCCCTATTGTGCCAGCAGTAAATAGGTCATAAGGTTCCCAGCTGCATTAAAATTGTCGCACTTGATGATCCAGGGGAAGTTTGAAGTGTTGCTGTAGTACCCAGAGAACAATGGAGACACATCTCCATATGAGATGGGGAAGGAGATAGCATGTAGCAAAGAACTGGCCCAGTGCCTGCCCCTTCACAGGAAGCAGGTGGACACAGCCTTTAAAATTTGCAGGACAGGTGCAGTCTTGTGGACACATTGCTCATCAATTGACCCCTGCTCATAGGGGGGCTTCCTAGGTGGCACCCACCCAGAATGCACCCCCCATAGTCCAAGCAAGGCAACTCGGGTCAGGGTGGGGGAGGACTGTTTGGGCTTGTTGAGGTTGAACCCAGGTTGTACCTCGGGGCCTCTAGCTGTTGTTAGTGAAAGACCCCTGCACCAAGTTTTGTTGGGGGGGATAGAGTTCCCCGTCTTTTTTGCCATTGCCATTTTCTATGATGATGATGATGATAAAAAGTGCAGTCTTTAACCCCTAATTTTGTGTCGTGTCTCCTTTGTGGCATGGTGCCAAACACAGTATGTTCAGGGTGTGGGGGGACACTGCTAGAGATGTGTCCTTACCATAGCATCAGGCCAGAAGGCTTCAGGGAGCAACGGAAAAGTGATGTAGGAGTGCCGGAAATAGGCTGTGTCCACAATTATTTCTCAAGCGTGGCCACTCACCTTTAGTCTTACTGGAAAAACAGATCTTCTAAGGTGATAGTTTATGAAATTGTACAATGGTACACTTAAAATATGTTGCAAGAAAGGACATTCCAAATTAAACAGCCATACTGAGTTGAAGGGGTGAGTACTGAGCAAGGGGGAGTATAGAATGAAGCAGAGTTAGTGCAGAAGCAGAGGAATCTGATTGTAGGGAGCAGTATTACCATCAGTTCTCCCACAATGAGTATAGTACCTTATTGCATAACATGAGGGCAAATATTCCTCTGTCCTTTATCACCTATGCAGTGAGCACATGCACTTGAGCTGCTGTCAGAGAAACGAGCTCTAAATGAAGGAGAAACTGTGACCACCATGGAGGCAGAGATCAAGCACATAATACTGGCATGGGGAGAAGCTTGCTGTCCCCAGCTTCAGTGTTGCCCCAACCTGCAGAGAAGAGGAATGGGGCTGAAAGACCATGGCAAAGTGTGGGTAAATAGAGCCAAGTTGTAAGCGAGGACAGTGGGTGCTTTAAGATGGAAATGGAGACAGTCTCCTCTGGAGCTGCTCCAGGGTTGCAACCCCACATCTGTTCACTTGCAGCTCTGCCACGGTCAGCTTCAGATGGACTCAGTGGGTTCCATGGTCCACAGTCCGCCTGCGCAGCGTCTCCCACCCTGCACCATAGGGTTGTGGGCAATCATCCGACGCTTTAGGCTGTAGTGGTGAGTGCAACTCTGTGGCGATAGACAGGGCAACAGTTGGCCAAAAATGGAGCAGCAGCATGGGTCTACCAAGCAGATGGATAGCTGCTCCACTTCAGGCCAGCGCCCCGGGTTTGGCTGGCCCATTCTGGGGGCAGTGCTCTGGGATGTTCCAGAGTGCCACTCTTCCACCTGCAGAGCCTGCTCCTTCTGCACATCTGAAAGCTAGGGCCAACTTTAGATGGATGAGCCACCTGGGGGTGAAGCAGGCTGGTGCAGCCAGCACTGGGACAGCTGTCCATCTAAAAACACTCATTTTGAGACTATACAATGTCTTTACTGCTTACATGGCGCAAAAGTTAAGGCAGACTTACAATTTTCATGCTTTTTGGAGCATGGTGCTAAATTTGAAGAGCCTTAACTCCTCTCTTAAATGTAAGGTTTTTTGATCCAGGAATTCAGTCAGTGGTCATTTTTTAGGCATTGTCAGAAGGGGACAGGTTCTCAGGGGAGTATGGATGGGGGAGACCCCACCCCGCTGAGGACACAGAAAGGAAGGGACCCCGGTAAGGGAAGGGAACCTGCGGGAACAGGGTCTATCAGTGAGGGGACAGGGTATCGGGGAATACGGGTGAGGGAAACCCCACTTCCCTGTGGGTAAGGAAGCGGGTGTCAGAGGGGGACAAGTTCTCAGGGGAGTATGGATGGGGGAGACCCCACCCCGCTGAGGACACAGAAAGGAAGGGACCCCGGTAAGGGAAGGGAACTTGCGGGAACAGGGTCTATCAGTGAGGGGACAGGGTATCGGGGAGTACGGGTGAGGGAAACCACACTCCCCTGTNCACAGCAAGGGTTCAAATGGGGAAGAGACGTTGCTCCACCAGCTTCCTGTGGCCACACCAAGGCTTTCATACTTCCTGTGGCCAATCAGGAAGCTGGGAGGCAGGGCTAGGGCAAGCAGCTACAGCTGGGGAAGGGTGTGGCACACAAGGAGCAACCACACAGGGGGAGACAGAAAGGAGGAAAACCAACACATTCTCAGGCCCAGCAGATGGCGCAGGGCACCAGAGAGCACTCCAGCTCTCAAGGGCCATGGATTCAAGGCCCAGTCGTGACAGCCATACTTTAGGCAAAGCATAATAGGCCTTATGTTGAGGTAACGTCTGTCTGGGACCCTGTATTATCTCTGGAACTACACCAGCCAGGCAGATGTGCGATACCTCATTTTAAAGGTCTCACTGAGACAAGGCTAAAATGCCCACCCCTATGTTTGTCCATCAAAGGGTTCCAGAGATACGAGGGTCTACAAACCCCTAATGGCATGGTACAGCCATTACTGGTCCCTGCCTGGCCATGTCACAAAGGCAGTGACATGAACATGATGTCACAGTGCCCAGGGGCCTTAGTGCCCGGGTGGCTGGTAGGGAGGGGGCCAGAGGGCAGCGGGGGGCCAGGGAAGGGGGGGGGAATGTAAAGAACACCTATACTTTGCATGTATGGACACCCTGGGCGTGCATCTTGCATTCCTTGTTATTTTCTCAGCTGATTTGTATGCTGGGATGTCTTTTGGCTAGTGTGATTCATATGAGTAAGAGGACTTTACATATGTCACTGGTAAATTCTTTGGACCAAATAACTGCATTAGTAGATTTATTTTGACATTCTGCTATGTGTAACCCATGAAATCGCAATGAGTCACTTTAGCCTGCTTTCTTTCCCCCCACTTTTTTTACAGGGTTTAATGCTATATATATTTTTCAGGTGCATGAATACGAATGAATTCCAAATGCCTTTAGCCATTGGAACAAGCCTGGTAGTTCTGTCTGCAGCCTCAACTTCCTGAAGTGCTAGAGTATTTTGTTTCAACAAAAACGGGAAATGCTGCTAATGTTTCTTGTGGCTCAAGGTGGTGATGTCAGATAACTGCATGGCTCAGAAGAGAAATCATTGACCAGTCTGATGCTTTCCTTTTGTTAAGCCCATTTTAGACAAGTCTACCCTGGATGCATTTACCCCACTCAGTTCTGTTAAAACAGTTGTTTCCAAGCTCTTTTCCTGAGTAAGTAACTCTGGTTTCAAAGTGCAGTCTCACACAGAATAAAAATTAATAAATCAGAACCCTTTTTCCTCGCTTGTAACATCTTCGTCTTCGATCCATTTTACATGATATTTGGTAAGGTTGTATCTTAGACCTTCGGGATCCAAGTTTTATAAGCAATTGAAGTTTCCCTCTTGAAGACTTTCATTATTCAGGTAAATAGTACATACAGTGCCATTAAGAGATAGACATGGCAGTGGGGAGGGGGCTGTAAAAGAGGAAGGAGCATCTCAACAGACTGACAAACATTCACATGCCAATTACTGCATGCTTCCAACTTTACAGGAGGACCAATCAGTGGTGGCTTCAAGACAGGCAGAGAGAGTAGATATAAGCTGCTGTTCTTTGGGCCTGCTGTGTGTGTGCTAGAGACCACTGCAAGAGTTCAGCTACATACATAAATCCAATCCCCATGGACCTGGCGTGCTGCCTGACATCCTCCTGCCCCCTCCTGAGGCGTTCTCTGCAAGGTGACGAACACCCCTATGCACCTGGGGTACCCACCCAGACTGTCTCAGATGACAGATATAGTCTCTGGCCAATTGGCATGACATTTCAAAGACACCCTGACTGGGACAGAGATGCCTCTTACTGCATGCTTCGATCTTTCCAGGACCAATCCTGGGTGGCTCTGAGGCGGGCAATAGAAAGGACATAACTAGCACTTCAGAAAGCAAGGTAGAGGGTAGGGGGAAGCATCCCAGAAATCAGGAGACATGGTTCACACATCCAGGCTGGCCAACTGTCATTACAATCACATCCTGCAGTACTGTGACAGAGGACATAAGAGATTCCCTTATTGGCTCTTTCCTAAGCAGATGCTTCCAACTTCCCAGTAAGAAGTGAGGGAGAGGGGTTGTGGTGGCCACAGCACAGAATGATATATGGGTGACATTACTGGTGGCCAATTGGCATCACAAATACATCTTGTACCACAGTGACAGACATAAGAGAATCCCTGCCATAAGCTCATACTCTCCAGATGCTGTAATGTTTAGACCCTTTATCATATCCTTTTGATATTTGGCATAGATGCTCCTAAAGGTTATAGAAAAAAGCCTTCCAAAATTCATGTAAACTGTCTGAAAGACAAAGACATTACAGCCAGAAATGCATTTAAAAGTAAATCGCTTATAACATCTAGTCCTTTTATCCAATCCTTCTGAAATTTGGCAGGGTAATATCCTTGGGGAGGGATATACTCTTGCCATGTTTCATCCAAATTGGATGTGAGACAAAGACGTTATAGTCAGGAATGTGTACACAGAATTTTGTAAAATAACAAATTTCAATTGCTTATAAAATTTAATTCCTTTAACCATTCATTCTGGTATTTGGCAAAAATAATGCCCTTCTTTAGGGGTACAATCCTGCCAGGATCAATCAAAATCAGATGAAAAATAAAAAAGTTACAACTGAAAATGTGTTTCCATTGAAACCAAAGTAAATCAAAAATGAAAGTAAAAACAAAACCAAAACCAAGACTAACGAAAAACAACAAAAACGAATTACATTTTAATAACAAAAATGAAATTAATAACAAAAATGAAAGTTACTGTGCACATCCCTACCCACAATGCAAATTTAGCCATGCAGCATTATGGGATTGCCAGCAGTAGATGAATTCAGTGGGCAGATTTTTTTTTTTGCAAATTCACATTTTTAAATTTGTAATGTAGGGTGGTTGAGCAATGGATTTTGGTTATTAATTATGTATTTTATTTACTTTTTGTAAGCCGCCTTGAGTAGATTGTGGTGATGGAATGGGCAAAAATCTAAAACAGTAATACTACTAATAAAAAATTGAAAGCAGGAGAAGTAATGTGGGGAAAATCATAAGAGGAGCAATAGATATCTCCTTCAGGAAAACACTCAAGAAGAGACTTGTGTAAATGCAACCTGAGATTTAAATTTAATCATGTGAACCCAGACAGTAACAAAGACATGTAGAGATCACATTTTTATTTTATAACAATAATAAATTTTATTGCTTTGTAAGCCACATGGCTGTCACAACAATTAAACAACAATTAAACAAATGAACAAAAGTACAAACAGGTTAATAATCATAGTAAAATCCATGTTCTAATATTCTAAAATAAACATAATATTCTAGCATAAACCTCTAACCAAAGGTCTATTTATACAATTCCATAAATAGCCCAAAATTGGGTAATTCATAAATGGAGGCAAAAACAGGTGGACTAACAGCAAGGTCTAGAGCTTTACTAACATTAGTTCAAAGCCATAATACACAATCACGGTCCCCCCTCTTCCTGGTATACCCCAAATCACAACCCCTAGTTTAAATGTCTTGGGCTGGATTTTTCCTGATGTTTTTCACCTTCCTGACCTTCTCTGTTCTATGTGCAAAATTGCCACGGCTTTAATCCACACAGGATCTCTAGTTCCCAAAAGATAAATCAATTGCTGAATCTGCGCGCGGGTCAGATTCCATTTTACAACTGTTTGTAAATGGTCTCGCTGGACATCATACCACGGACACTCCGAAAAAAATAATGGGCCAAATCCTCTATCCCACCTCCACACAGGCATATGCGCTCAGCATATGGTATGCCCTGGTATCTCCCCTGAGTAACTGCTGTATCCATCAATTGAAGTCTTTCCCATAAAAAAAGCCTGTCTAAGACTAGGGTAATTGAGGGAGTAAATATGGGGTGCCCCCCCTTGCGCTGGAATAAAATATTTATAAAAAACAGATGCTCTGTCACCAGCAGCTGAGGCTCTCAATACCTGCCTGTCCACATCCTGCACCCATAAATTTTATGATCCTAATAGCTTGGGTACTTGTATAGCGCTGTAAGAAGGGAAACGATAGTCCCAATGCCGCTAGGCGTGCCTTCACCTTTACCCACCATGGATCCATCCCACATTCTACATCCTGCATCTTTTCTTTCCAGACAGCATGCAGGAGCAATGTGTCCGGGAGGTTCCTCATCTCAACCCAGAACTTGAGCAAATGTATCTCTGCTGTGGCATTTAAGGAGGCCCCACCCACTTCCAGTGTTACTATAGATGAGTTTGCTGCTAATGGTAACCTTAAGATCTTTTTCCACAGTCGGTTTATCACTGGATGGAGTCTAGTTAGGGTCTGTTGATCATATCCCCAAGCTTGCACTCCATATAAGATCTTTGCCAGTAATCTAGATTCTACAATTTTCTGTACTGTTCTCACTGAACACTGCCCATAGCGGTAAAAAAAAAACCCACGCTGAATGGCAAACGCATCTGCTTGGGCCTTTATTTTAGTTGCGTGAATATGGGCATGCCAGGCTCCATTGTCCGCCAATATAATCCCTAAATATTTATATATCCTCACCTGCTCAATTTTATGCCCATTCATATTCCAGCTATATTTCATATAGCGCTTTGCTACCACCAAATTTTTTTGTCTTACTATAATTTATCCTAAGTTTCTTTTTAGAATACCTATTTCTGAAATTGTTCAAAGAACTTTCCAATCCATGTTTAGATAATGAAATCAGAACAGTATCATCTGCATACATTAATAAATAGATTTTATCAGGCCCAGCTTTTGGCAGATATCTCCCTGTATCTTTATGCTCCTGTATAAGGGTGTTCACATAAATATTAAATAAAGTAGGTGCAAGTAAGCAGCCCTGCCGGACCCCTTTATAGGTCAACACTGGATCAGACAATCTTCCATCAGGTGGCATTCTCACCCTCAAGGAAGTTCCCGAGTATAAGGATTTTATCACTGCCAGCAATCTCCCATCAATCTTTAGGCGAATAAGTTCCTGCCACAATTGGGATCTGCAAATGGTGTCAAATGCAGCTGAAAGGTCTATAAATGTCATATAGACCTTCCTCTTATGCCTCTTATATTTGCGGATAAGAACATCACATATCAGTCAGGATAGTGGACCCAATATGCAGATGGTGCAACCCCACCCAGGAACCAGATTCCTGGCCCATAGTTTGGGAACCTTGGAAAAGAACCTTGGAGTCATTGTGGACAATACATTGAAATCCTTAACTCAGTGTGCGGCTGCCATCAAAAAAGCAAACAAAATGTTAGGAATTACTCGTAAAGGGATAGAGAATAAAACTGAAAATATCATACTACCACTTTATGAATCTATGGTGTGACCGCACTTTGAATATTGTGTGCAGCTCTGGTAGCCCCATCTCAAAAAAGATATAGTAGAAATAGAAAAGCTACAGAGAAGGGCAACAAAATGATATGGGGTATGGAACGGCTCCCCTATGAAAAGTGGCTGGATGGACAGGTTGGGGCTGTTCAGCCTGGAGAAAGAAGAGACGACAGAGGGGATATGATAGAAGTTTATAAAATAATGAGTGGTGTGGAACATGTTAATAGGGAATGGTTATTTACCTTCTCAAAGTACTAGAACTAGGGGACACTCCATGAAACGCATAGGTCACAGATATAAACCAAATAAAAAGGTTTTTTTTCACTCAATACACATTTAAGTTGTGGANGATGTCTTTTGGCTAGTGTGATTCATATGAGTAAGAGGACTTTACATATGTCACTGGTAAATTCTTTGGACCAAATAACTGCATTAGTAGATTTATTTTGACATTCTGCTATGTGTAACCCATGAAATCGAAATGAGTCACTTTAGCCTGCTTTCTTTCCCCCCACTTTTTTTACAGGGTTTAATGCTATATATATTTTTCAGGTGCATGAATACGAATGAATTCCAAATGCCTTTAGCCATTGGAACAAACCTGGTAGTTCTGTCTGCAGCCTCAACTTCCTGAAGTGCTAGAGTATTTTGTTTCAACAAAAACGGGAAATGCTGCTAATGTTTCTTGTGGCTCAAGGTGGTGATGTCAGATAACTGCATGGCTCAAAAGAGAAATCATTGACCAGTCTGATGCTTTCCTTTTGTTAAGCCCATTTTAGACAAGTCTACCCTGGATGCATTTACCCCACTCAGTTCTGTTAAAACAGTTGTTTCCAAGCTCTTTTCCTGAGTAAGTAACTCTGGTTTCAAAGTGCAGTCTCACACAGAATAAAAATTAATAAATCAGAACCCTTTTTCCTCTCTTGTAACATCTTCGTCTTCGATCCATTTTACATTATATTTGGTAAGGTTGTATCTTAGACCTTCGGGATCCAAGTTTTATAAGCAATTGAAGTTTCCCTCTTGAAGACTTTCATTATTCAGGTAAATAGTACATACAGTGCCATTAAGAGATAGACATGGCAGTGGGGAGGGGGCTGTAAAAGAGGTAGGAGCATCTCAACAGACTGACAAACATTCACATGCCAATTACTGCATGCTTCCAACTTTACAGGAGGACCAATCAGTGGTGGCTTCAAGACAGGCAGAGAGAGTAGATATAAGCTGCTGTTCTTTGGGCCTGCTGTGTGTGTGCTAGAGACCACTGCAAGAGTTCAGCTACATACATAAATCCAATCCCCATGGACCTGGCGTGCTGCCTGACATCCTCCTGCCCCCTCCTGAGGCGTTTTCTGCAAGGTGACGAACACCCCTATGCACCTGGGGTACCCACCCAGACTGAAGCCGGTCTCAGATGACAGATATAGTCTCTGGCCAATTGGCATGACATTTGGGACAGAGATGCCTCTTACTGCATGCTTCGAGCTTTCCAGGACCAATCCTGGGTGGCTCTGAGGCGGGCATAGAAAGGACATAACTAGCACTTCAGACATCAAGGTAGAGGGTAGGGGGAGGGTAGGGGGAAGCATCCCAGAAATCAGGAGACATGGTTCACACATCCAGGCTGGCCAACTGTCATTACAATCACATCCTGCAGTACTGTGACAGAGGACATAAGAGATTCCCTTATTGGCTCTTTCCTAAGCAGATGCTTCCAACTTCCCAGTAAGAAGTGAGGGAGAGGGGTTGTGGTGGCCACAGCACAGAATGATATATGGGTGACATTACTGGTGGCCAATTGGCATCACAAATACATCTTGTACCACAGTGACAGACATAAGAGAATCCCTGCCATAAGCTCATACTCTCCAGATGCTGTAATGTTTAGACCCTTTATCATATCCTTTTGATATTTGGCATAGATGCTCCTAAAGGTTATAGAAAAAAGCCTTCCAAAATTCATGTAAACTGTCTGAAAGACAAAGACATTACAGCCAGAAATGCATTTAAAAGTAAATCGCTTATAACATCTAGTCCTTTTATCCAATCCTTCTGAAATTTGGCAGGGTAATATCCTTGGGGAGGGATATACTCTTGCCATGTTTCATCCAAATTGGATGTGAGACAAAGACGTTATAGTCAGGAATGTGTACACAGAATTTTGTAAAATAACAAATTTCAATTGCTTATAAAATTTAATTCCTTTAACCATTCATTCTGGTATTTGGCAAAAATAATGCCCTTCTTTAGGGGTACAATCCTGCCAGGATCAATCAAAATCAGATGAAAAATAAAAAAGTTACAACTGAAAATGTGTTTCCATTGAAACCAAAGTAAATCAAAAATGAAAGTAAAAACAAAACCAAAACCAAGACTAACGAAAAACAACAAAAACGAATTACATTTTAATAACAAAAATGAAATTAATAACAAAAATGAAAGTTACTGTGCACATCCCTACCCACAATGCAAATTTAGCCATGCAGCATTATGGGATTGCCAGCAGTAGATGAATTCAGTGGGCAGATTTTTTTTTTTGCAAATTCACATTTTTAAATTTGTAATGTAGGGTGGTTGAGCAATGGATTTTGGTTATTAATTATGTATTTTATTTACTTTTTGTAAGCCGCCTTGAGTAGATTGTGGTGATGGAATGGGCAAAAATCTAAAACAGTAATACTACTAATAAAAAATTGAAAGCAGGAGAAGTAATGTGGGGAAAATCATAAGAGGAGCAATAGATATCTCCTTCAGGAAAACACTCAAGAAGAGACTTGTGTAAATGCAACCTGAGATTTAAATTTAATCATGTGAACCCAGACAGTAACAAAGACATGTAGAGATCACATTTTTATTTTATAACAATAATAAATTTTATTGCTTTGTAAGCCACATGGCTGTCACAACAATTAAACAACAATTAAACAAATGAACAAAAGTACAAACAGGTTAATAATCATAGTAAAATCCATGTTCTAATATTCTAAAATAAACATAATATTCTAGCATAAACCTCTAACCAAAGGTCTATTTATACAATTCCATAAATAGCCCAAAATTGGGTAATTCATAAATGGAGGCAAAAACAGGTGGACTAACAGCAAGGTCTAGAGCTTTACTAACATTAGTTCAAAGCCATAATACACAATCACGGTCCCCCCTCTTCCTGGTATACCCCAAATCACAACCCCTAGTTTAAATGTCTTGGGCTGGATTTTTCCTGATGTTTTTCACCTTCCTGACCTTCTCTGTTCTATGTGCAAAATTGCCACGGCTTTAATCCACACAGGATCTCTAGTTCCCAAAAGATAAATCAATTGCTGAATCTGCGCGCGGGTCAGATTCCATTTTACAACTGTTTGTAAATGGTCTCGCTGGACATCATACCACGGACACTCCGAAAAAAATAATGGGCCAAATCCTCTATCCCACCTCCACACAGGCATATGCGCTCAGCATATGGTATGCCCTGGTATCTCCCCTGAGTAACTGCTGTATCCATCAATTGAAGTCTTTCCCATAAAAAAAGCCTGTCTAAGACTAGGGTAATTGAGGGAGTAAATATGGGGTGCCCCCCCTTGCGCTGGAATAAAATATTTATAAAAAACAGATGCTCTGTCACCAGCAGCTGAGGCTCTCAATACCTGCCTGTCCACATCCTGCACCCATAAATTTTATGATCCTAATAGCTTGGGTACTTGTATAGCGCTGTAAGAAGGGAAACGATAGTCCCAATGCCGCTAGGCGTGCCTTCACCTTTACCCACCATGGATCCATCCCACATTCTACATCCTGCATCTTTTCTTTCCAGACAGCATGCAGGAGCAATGTGTCCGGGAGGTTCCTCATCTCAACCCAGAACTTGAGCAAATGTATCTCTGCTGTGGCATTTAAGGAGGCCCCACCCACTTCCAGTGTTACTATAGATGAGTTTGCTGCTAATGGTAACCTTAAGATCTTTTTCCACAGTCGGTTTATCACTGGATGGAGTCTAGTTAGGGTCTGTTGATCATATCCCCAAGCTTGCACTCCATATAAGATCTTTGCCAGTAATCTAGATTCTACAATTTTCTGTACTGTTCTCACTGAACACTGCCCATAGCGGTAAAAAAAAAACCCACGCTGAATGGCAAACGCATCTGCTTGGGCCTTTATTTTAGTTGCGTGAATATGGGCATGCCAGGCTCCATTGTCCGCCAATATAATCCCTAAATATTTATATATCCTCACCTGCTCAATTTTATGCCCATTCATATTCCAGCTATATTTCATATAGCGCTTTGCTACCACCAAATTTTTTTGTCTTACTATAATTTATCCTAAGTTTCTTTTTAGAATACCTATTTCTGAAATTGTTCAAAGAACTTTCCAATCCATGTTTAGATAATGAAATCAGAACAGTATCATCTGCATACATTAATAAATAGATTTTATCAGGCCCAGCTTTTGGCAGATATCTCCCTGTATCTTTATGCTCCTGTATAAGGGTGTTCACATAAATATTAAATAAAGTAGGTGCAAGTAAGCAGCCCTGCCGGACCCCTTTATAGGTCAACACTGGATCAGACAATCTTCCATCAGGTGGCATTCTCACCCTCAAGGAAGTTCCCGAGTATAAGGATTTTATCACTGCCAGCAATCTCCCATCAATCTTTAGGCGAATAAGTTCCTGCCACAATTGGGATCTGCAAATGGTGTCAAATGCAGCTGAAAGGTCTATAAATGTCATATAGACCTTCCTCTTATGCCTCTTATATTTGCGGATAAGAACATCACATATCAGTCAGGATAGTGGACCCAATATGCAGATGGTGCAACCCCACCCAGGAACCAGATTCCTGGCCCATAGTTTGGGAACCTTGGAAAAGAACCTTGGAGTCATTGTGGACAATACATTGAAATCCTTAACTCAGTGTGCGGCTGCCATCAAAAAAGCAAACAAAATGTTAGGAATTACTCGTAAAGGGATAGAGAATAAAACTGAAAATATCATACTACCACTTTATGAATCTATGGTGTGACCGCACTTTGAATATTGTGTGCAGCTCTGGTAGCCCCATCTCAAAAAAGATATAGTAGAAATAGAAAAGCTACAGAGAAGGGCAACAAAATGATATGGGGTATGGAACGGCTCCCCTATGAAAAGTGGCTGGATGGACAGGTTGGGGCTGTTCAGCCTGGAGAAAGAAGAGACGACAGAGGGGATATGATAGAAGTTTATAAAATAATGAGTGGTGTGGAACATGTTAATAGGGAATGGTTATTTACCTTCTCAAAGTACTAGAACTAGGGGACACTCCATGAAACGCATAGGTCACAGATATAAACCAAATAAAAAGGTTTTTTTTCACTCAATACACATTTAAGTTGTGGAATTTGTTGCCAGAAGATGTGGTCAAGTCCAGTAGTATAGCTGGGTTTAAGAAAGGGCTGGACACATTTCTGGAGGATATAGGTCCATTAGCAGCTATAAGTTGGGTAGGTTTGGGGAATGTAATCTTACTTTCAGGAGCTGGGAGTGAACAACAGGAAATGGATTACTCCACTGTGAGCTGCTGGGTACTTCTTTCTTCAAAAGGAATGAAATTGGCCACTGTCAGAGACAGGTGCTGGTGGACCATTGGTTTGACCCAGTATGGCACTTATGTTCTTAACCTCAGAGCTGCACAAAGGTAGACATTTGCAGTGTCTGCAATGCAGTGTAGACATTGATCCTACAAAGTCCAATGAACTTGTCTATTCTTGTGCATTACTGGCACATTTTCTGTTGGCCAATTATCAACACCTAAAGCGCAGTCTTGTAACAGCATGTATGTAAACTTCCCAAGCTATTTTTAAATGCATCTACAGAAGTGGTGGAGAACCTCTGGCCCATGGGCCAAATTGGGCCTGCAGTTGGGGGTTTGTTTGTTTTTTGGCCCTTTCCAATTCGTGGATCTGGCCTATGGATCCAGTCCCTATCGTCAAGAGTGAAAGAAGTGAGCTTAGGGGAAAAGAGCAGAGATGAAAGCATACACTGAAGCAGCTGGATACTCCTCATTTTTCTTCACCCCAAGCACACCTCTTAACCACCCCAACCCCACACTCAACTCCTATCTGAAGGTGTAAAACAGAAGTGATGGCTCCTGTTGCTGCTACAGACTTACCCAGGTGGTGGTGGTAGCAGTCACTGCAGCAGGGATCCAGCTGCCAAACAAACAACGGTGGCCGGGCTGGAGACAGGGAGACGCATGCATGTGTATCTGCATGTCCCTGTTCCTGTCCTGCGTGGAGAAGCCCTCCCCCCACCCGGCTGATTGGCAATCATAGCGGCTAATGACAGTCGCCATGGCACCCGACACCCCCACCACCACCACTCTGGACAGGCTAGGGACAGGCAGACACATGGATGTGTGTCCGCACGGCCCTGTTCCCGTGCTGCGTGGAGAAGTCCACCCCACCCCCACCCCGGCTGATGGGCAGTCATAGCAGCTAATAGGGATGCGCGAATGCGGTTTGGAAGTTTGGAGTTCAGATCGAACTCTAATAGTTCGGTTGACCGAACCAGTTCGGAAGACCAAAAAACCCAGTTTTGAATGTACGAACTCGGTTCACAAGTTCGGAATTTGACTGAACTCGAATAGTTCGGTCGACCAAACCGAACTTTCGAACCGAACTCGATTTTCGAACCGAGCCGAATTTCCGAACTCAGTTCTGTTCACACATACCTAGTGGCTAATGACAGTCGCCATGGCACCCGACCCCCACCACCACCACCACCACCACTCTGGACTGCAGTAAGTAAAGTGAGCTATCAGATGTGATTGCCCACTTTATTCTCGGTCCGGTGGCTGTTTCCTGGGTGTGTTGGTGCTTAGCCCAGGCTATGGCTTTGGGATTTCCCCAAGTCATAGCCCAGGCTAAGTGCCAACACCACATAGGAAACAGCCTGTGCTATTGTTTTCAGAAGTGATGGTGGCCTGCAATTCCACGGTGGTCAAACTGTGGAAATGCAGGCTATGTTTACTAGTTTTCAAAATAGCCCATGAGAGGGAAAAGGTTCCCAAACCCTCGTCTACAGTAAGGAAAAACAGAAGTGACTGCAGTCCGCTGTGGCCCACTTTGTCATGCTTTGGCTTGGACCTCATCTGCACATCTGTGCAGGTACTGCCAGATGTTGGCCTAGAATTGCCCCAGGCCATGTTGGCAGCTTACCTGAACTCTGACCTTGGGAAACCTCTGAAGTCAGGGGCAGACCTTAGCCCCTGGACTAAAGTCTGCCCAACTGGGCCAAAGTCACAGCGGGCTATCATGTCTGTTCAGAATTGAATTGAATTGAATTTTACTGACGGCTCTAACTTTCGCTGTAGCCCACATTTAAACAACAAACAAACAAACATCAGCATTGACATACACAAGATTATATATAATTGTAAACTTCTAACTGTTCTGAAATAGACAGCATTTTCCTTTAAATGACAATTCAAACATAACATATTCCATCCACAAGGGTCATATATTTAATAATCACGGTTTCTCTCATGCATAGCCAGTATTTAGGAACTGTCAAAATATTTCCCACTGTACCTCAAAAACCAACTAACGAAGGCAAATAGGACTAGTGTCTGAAACCACAGTTCGAAATATAAGCATACCACAGCACAAAAGGCAGGCGGAGGTGGAGACAGGCTCCAAAGGATGATCCCAGTCATTGATTTTGGTGGATCACTAATCTCTACTTGGTTAAATCTTATTGGGAGCACTGGGCTCAATATGGACTATGCATCGATCTCAGAGGTTTTGGGCACACTCAGATCGAAGTGCATCCAGTCTTCCAAGAATTTGCTTCCTTCTTTTGCCCGCCAAAGAAATGTAAATAGCCAGGGCCAACAATTCCTCCTTCTCTTTTAGAGCCAACAAGAACATATAACACCTCTCCAAATCATAATCAGGGTGGTTGGGCAACAGAGGTCCCACCCACACTGCCCTCAATGAGAAATAGTAAGGACAGCACAATAGAATATGCTCTATCGTTTCAACCTCTTGAAGGCTACAAGTGCAGCATCTCTGCTGGAATGCTAGTTGCTTAAACCTGCCTTCCACTACTGCCGATGGCACAAGCTGAAAGCGGAGTAATGTGTACTATCAACGGAGTTTGGGACAGGTGAGAAGATCCAAATATGGCTCAAACTCCACTGTCTTTTTGTAATCTTCTAGCCTGGGAGCCACCTTCCAATGGGCCACTATAGATAGGTCTTCCTGCTGGGCCATGACCCTTGCCCTCAAGCAAAATTTCGGCCCTAATAGCTGGTAAACTTCTGCCTATAAAGTATTCGAAGGAGAACCCCAGGCCCTAACCAACCTACCCAGGTATAACAGCCATGGATATCCCCTTGGCCCTGATTCGCATAATTCTTCCCTTAAGCATTGGAGAGCAAGGTCAGTATCCTGGCGTGCCAAAAGCCGAAGCCAGTACCTTACATACCAAAGCTTAGAACTTGTCGCCAATGAGCACACTCTCAATTCCGCTCTGGCTACGGCCCCAATAATATTTGGGCCAGCTTTCAACACACGTCGGAGGAAGGTATTTTGCACCTTCTCCAAAGTTGCCAGATTGGGATTTGGTATAATTTCTGAGCCAAAAATGGCTACCAGAGGGACTTTAGCAGAGTATACTCCCTGCGGTCTGCCGGGGGTGCCTTCCTGGAGGTCCCCCGTGTTAAGCGGGGGGCCACGATGGAGAGGGCATTCTCGGTGGTGGGACCGCGGCTGTGGAACTCCCTTCCGGAGGAAGCTCGCCTGGCCCCTAGCCTGTTAATATTCCGGCGAAACTGTAAGACCTGGCTGTTCGCCCAAGCCTTTGGGAGGGAGGGTGGGTAGGGTGTGGGTTTTTTAGTTCCCCCACCTATTTTTGGTTTTTAGATTGTTTTGCTAGTCCTGTTGATTGTTTTATATTATTGATGATTATTTTAATTGTTTTTATTGTATTTTAAAATGTTGTGAGCCGCCCCGAGCTACATGGCAGGAGGGGCGAGATAAAAGTTTATATATAAATATAAATAAAATAAAGTCCGATACTGGGATCCCCTTTGAAATATTTATGGCCCTATTTAGGGCCTGGGCTGCCCGCTGAGCTTTATTAGCTCTAACCTGGAGATGTTGGTTCCAGGTGCCCCTATTACTAAAGATCACTCCTAGGTAGTTAAAGGAGGCTACCATCTCAAACTCCCCTGCCTCCATCTTCCACCTCCGAGAACAAGTTCCTTTACCAAAGACCATTATCTTTGACTTTTGGGCACTGATCTCTAAACCGCTGGTAGCACAATACTGGGAAAACTTATTTACAGCTTGCCGTAATCCAATCTCAGTTTGAGAAATCAAAACCAGGTCATCTGAACTGAAGAAAGGAAAGAGCTCCCCCATCAATTTTAGGTGGATGAGTATCCACTGATTCAATAATATGAGCTAAGTCAGAAAGTTATAAATTAAAGAGGAGGGGTGCCAGCACACCCCCCTGGCGAATGCCTCTCCTAATAGGGACGAACCTACTATATCCTGAAGATGTCTTAATTCAAGTCTCATTATTGGAGTGGAGCTGAAAGATTGCTGCTAATAGCTTACCCTCAACTCCCCGGACCCTCAACTTGGCCCAAAGTCTGTCCCTTGGCACTGTGTCAAAGGCTTTGATTAAGTCAAGGAAGGCCAAGTACAGACTGCCTTTCCTAATCTTCCAGTACTTGAACACAACATGCTGTAAGATGTAACAGCAATCTATGGTTGATTTGCCCTTCCTAAAACCAAATTGTTCCCTAGGGATAATGTCCCCTTCCTCTGCCCAGTTCTCCAAGAGCCTTGGCATATAATTTCCCTATCACTGCCAGAAGGCTTATAGGACGATAAGCGGTAACATCTGTGGTTTTCCCTTTTTTAAAGATTGGGACAATAGTGCTTTGTATCAATGAATGGGGTACAATATTGGCATTGCTTACAGCAAGGAATACCACTGATCATATTTTAGCCTACCAACTAGGGGATGCCTGTAACATTTCTGCTGATATATTATCCGGTCCTACTGCCTTGCCTCGCTTAAGGGCCATTATACAGTCATAGATTTTAGATACTGCAAAATCATCTGGTCGCCAGCTGCCCAAGGCAGTATCAGGGCCCGTGCCCCCACAGTCATCTGAGGTGATGCCCCTATCGGCATACAATCCCCTGAAGTAAGACTCCCAAACTGGGAGAGTGATTGGAAGCCTTCTGGCAGATCATAGAGGATTAATTACAAGATTGAGCGCAGACTAGAAACCAGAAGGGTTCTGGGTCTGCAAGTCAATATGCATTTTAGCCCATTGTTTGGCAAAAAATCCATCTTTTTGGCTCTCAATAAGCTCTGATAAGATGACCTTAATTCTCGGAAGCTGTCCCACTCAGGTGGAGTGCGAGCGGCAACCCACCTTTTTCTGGACTCCACCAGCAAACGTTTACTCTGCTTGCATTCATCATCATACCAAGAGTTACAATAACACATGGTATGATACCTAGGCCTGTAGAGTAACGAATCCTGAAAAAGTCTCAACATTCGCTCATAAAGGACCAAAATAAACTTAGTATCACATGCTAAGGCCAGGTCCACAGACAATTGAATCATCTCTCCCAAGGAGCAAATCTCCTGAATCTTACTTACAAGGGAGATGGGAGAGAGCTTCCTTCATTTCAACTGTAACTCCCCACAGTCTCCCTGGGTCTGATTATTCACCCCCGAGAAGATTTTATTGATCGATAGAGTCAAAACCACATGATCACTCTCCGGCCTAATAATCTTCCCCACTGTTCTGTAGCGATGCCAAAATGCTTTCTCAGCTATTAACAAATTCACCTTACTTTGCCCTTGGGGGCCCATATAGGTGAAATCCTTCTCTAGATCATGCTGGGGTACCCCATTTAAGACTAATAAGTCAAATTTCAAGAGCAAATTGGTTAGATTTTCCCCGGACATGTCTGTTCAGACTGGCATACATGGCCTGGGTTGGGTTTGCCATGACTGCCTCCTATGGCTGACCATCATTGGGGGTGTGTGCACGCAGGAGTGGGGAGGGGTGCGCCAGGTACAGCTTGGAGGCAGGACTGGCTGGCCACCAATTGGAGGTGCTCCCCACCTTCCCTGGAGGACATGTCTGTTCTGCTGCCTGACCCAGCCCGGACCATGTCCGCCACAGCTTGTCAACCCAGCCTGGGCTGAGTTGCCACCATGTGACTGAGGCTGTCACTTCTGTTTTTACCCATTAACCCTTATCAAGTGGCTAGCCCAAGGACACTCAGTGAGCCAGCAAGAGAGCAGGGAGCCATAATCCCTTATTCTGCCTCACTACTTCATTTCCTACTTTTCCTTCTTGTAACTAACTACTCTTCTTGTTCTACTGCTGTCCTCATATTCACACGCTTCATTATTAAGTTACATGAAAATGCCCCTGACTTACTCTACTTCATTGTTTGTCCAAGCATCTTATCTCAGCATCTTTCACTTGTATTTAACAGCTCATTTTGCAGAGCAAAGTAAAAGCAGTGCTGTAGTCAATAAAACTGCTTGACATGGTATGGATTTGTGTTTATTACACGGTCGGTCATTCTTCTTCTCTGTCTAGTGAAGTCCAGTAAATTACAAAGGACAGCAGGGGAGAAGAGGTTGTTCTAATCACAGTACTAGATGTATAGTAGATGCAAAAGCAAAACAACTCTGGGTGCAATTCCACTTTTTTTTTAAAAAAAGAAAAAAAATCAAGATTGTGAGTATGTTTTTGAGAAGCAGATTTTTTTTTTTTAAGACCAACAGTATTTAGGAGCTGAGAAGCTTGTTTATTTGTATTGCTGCTTAAATAAGAGTTCTGAGTAAATATGCTTTTATTCGTTTGCAAAGTGAATTTAGTGGTGGACAGTAGAACCAGATTGATGGACATTTAAATGGAATTTTTTTGTTTAACCCAGTGGTTCCTAATTTTTCTTTGCCTACATGACCCCATTTTGAGATTTAAATATAATCCCCAGACAGCAACAAAGACACACAAAGGGTGTTTTCAGATGTGAAGGTGGCACGACTTAATCCACTTTTGCACGGATTAAAGCAGGTGCCACTGTCATGCCTAATGGGTGCCTGCCAGATGTTAGACCTGGTTAGTGGTGGTGGTGGTGCTAGCTGGAGCTGTGAATTGGGACCATCCCCAATTCATAGCCCAGGATAAGTGCCACCACTGGCTGGGTAAGGGCTGCCTAGCTGGGGGTAAAGAGGACTGTCACAGATGATGGCCCACTGTACTTACCCTGGTCTGGAATGGCGGCACTTCTGGGCAGTCATAGAGGTCATCATAGACCACCATGGCTGTTTGTCAGGGGAGGCGGCAGGCCCCTCCATGCAGGCTGGGGGCAGGGACATACAGACACACGTCTGTGCATCTCCCCGCCAAGTCCCAGCTGGAGTGATGGCCCAGAGCAGTCTGTGGTGGGACTCGTCACATCTGAAAACACTCAAAGTCTATCAAATCTAAATTAGGAGACGTCCCCCTGTGTGGATGGTATGACTCCATTTGGGGTCCTGACCTATAGTTTGGAAAACTCTGGCTTAGTCCCATATCAGGTGTAACACGAGCAGCAACAGGTCTTTTCCTTGAACCAGGCCCACAAGTACTCTACGACATCTCCTATTTCATTACAAATCCAGTAGATTGTTAAGACCACTAGCAAAAAGGGGTGGGGATTCCCTTTGCCATGCCCCCTTTCCAAATGCTATGATGGTACAACTCTTGGAAAGGGGTGTGTGCTCATGTAAGAAAGGGATGGGGGAGGGG
>QEPC01011082.1:1210695-1238375 GCA_003113815.1 Sphenodon punctatus | reverse complement strand
TGTTAAGTAATGAAGCTATGGATTGTAAGGTAGTAGATATATTATGGTTATGTACATGCGTTTTGCTATATGTGTTGTAGGTGTAATTGTGTTTTAATTTCCCTGTTTTGGGGGTTTTATGTCTTGTGCATTTAAGTGGGGTTTTTTTAACTGGTAAGTTTTTTGTTGTTAATCATATCTATAGCATTAGCACTACTAGGCATATGCAGTGCTTTACAGTTATAGATTTTCAGAGACAGGTTCCTGCCCAGTGGGCTTACGATCTAAGATGGACAAGGATGAAAGGAACACACACATTCCCATTTTACAGATGGGTAACAGGCTGAGAGGTTATGACTTGCTCAAGGCCACCCTGTGAGCTCATTGGCTAGGGTGAGATTAGAACTCTAGTCTCCCAACAGGAACGCCAATGCCCAATGCTTCGTGTGTGGAGATGGGTGGGGGTCTGTGGGAACGCACCCTCACCCATCCCCCCACGCACCCGTGCCCGTTAGGAAAGGGCCTAAAAGTGTGGTGTGAGTGAGCTCTTAGTTGATAATGGAAAGAAACACATTCCCAGCAAAATAAACACATTCTGGAGGAGAACGATCCCTACCCAGCCTAACAACAGCCACCTGTTAATACAGATTGGGTAATACTGTAAGGTTGATTTTCATATTACCATTTCTAAAGCACTTTCGGTGCTCAGAATGTTTTGCAATCTTTCTTTTACAGCAGCTTTGTGAAGTAAGTCATTATTACTCCCATTTTACAGCTAAGAGGGCTGAGATATTGACTTGTCTAAGGCAACACTGTAAATTCACAGCTGCCTCCCAGGTTCGACCAACACCTTATCACTATAAGCTGCATCGGTTCTTTCAAAGAACAGGTGTTTGTGTGCTCTACTACTAACTCCCACCATCTGAAAGCTTTCCACACTCTCTGCATGATTATTAAATAAAATCTTAAGAGATGGAGAGAAAGTAGTTCAGATGATATCTTTTACTGGACCAACTTTTGGCACTGAGAGCACAAAGGCTTACAGGCAACACAGGGCCCTTCTCAGGCATATAAAAAGTCTAAAGGCACAATCAGACAGACTATCATTTTGTCAGAAGAATGATTTATGGGGTAGTTCTATCCGTTTTTACTTCCTAATCATCCATCTAACTCTCCTTATCTCTCTCTCTCTCTGTTGTAGATAGAGCAGCAGTAACAGCAGCAGACAGAAACAATTGGTCATTCACACTTTCCCACCTTAGAGAATCCAACCACAGATTACTTAACATTTACCTCTGCCTGCCATGTCTAAATGCCCCGACTTGCCCTGACATTTCCCTTTCCCCTATTTTTTTGGACATATTTTAAAGATGCACATATACAGTTTTCCATGCTCTTTCCCTTTAATGTATAACATTTAAATGGGACTTGTAGCATTTTCATTTTAAATCCTTACGCCAGCCTATTAACACTGCTGGGCTTTCCTCCTATCTATTGGAACATCCGACAGTTTCTATACCTTTGTTTATTTGATATTCCTTTAACAATAGATACATTTTTTTTTATCTATCACTGGTGCATTCATGCAGAATACAAGCACTTGCCCACGCACGCACAGAGCCTTTCATACACAAAACCATTTGCAGTGTGTATTTAGACAAAGGCAAGCACACGTTAGATGCAGTGTGCCAGTGTATATTCTATATGTAGACACATACACTCCCCCTTCCTTCTCCCACACCCACACAGGAAAAAAGAGTGCCAGCAGCATATGTTATATTAAAGAAAAATATTTTACATCTGCGTTGCACTGGTTAATCCTGCAGTTAATTCTTTTTGCACTCAGCTCTTACCTTTCCTTAGGCTGCTAATCCAGTGGCCCTGAACCTGCCTTCTCTCCTCCTGCACACAAACTGCAAGTCCCTGCTTCTGCTTCACATTCACAGCACTCTGTCAGGATCTACCGTCATCCCATTCTCCTGCATCCTTACCGCCCCATTGGCTGGAGGCAGACAGTCAATTCTATCAGGCTCCTCCTCATAACTATATTATCAGAGGAGCATGATGAATTATTTAGTAAAACTGGTGTGCAGGCTCAGTTGGTGTCACAGCAACTTCTGCTCCCTCCAGCGGGCTTTCCCCTTAAGGCTCTCACTGATTGCAGTGAAGCCAGATTCTATCACTCTCCTAGGCAGGACAGAGAGAGAAGGGGGCCTTGTTTACATTTGTGATCCCTCCTGCCAGCACTGCAATCCCTGTGCTCTTCACTATTTTTCCTGTGAAACAAATCATAATATATAATACAATACAATGCAATACAATATAATATATCCTTTCAGATGGGCTATATCTTCTTACTGCCAGATAGAGCAATAAAGAGCTAAAAGAACATTTCTCCCCAGGCAAAACACTAAATCAAAATACTGAAATGCTTCACTTTATGCAAAACAGTAAACTACTGTGAGGAAAAGACAATTCTGGAGAAGCGGATGCGGTAATAGCACAGACGAGAACACCACTTGGAACTATAATCTCCGACTCATACTGTAATCTCTTTTATTCAAATCACATCCTAAAGTCCTACCACCTCTGCCATTCCAGGGATGTCATTCTGTGCATGCTGACCAAACAGTGGGTTTTGTATTTGCAGATATCATTTTTATTTTTGGACAGCTATCCAAATATCTGAATAATATAATCATGAAACAGATATTCACATAGCAATTTTTTTCAGTGGCTCAGCTATTCATTTTCTCCTTTGTTTAGTTATTTAATTTTGGTTATTTGCTTACTTAATTTCAGCTACTGCAGCAGCACTGTTATTATTATTATTATCATCAAGTATTTATATAGCACCAGCAATGTAACTGGCACTTTACAAAGTAATGTAATAGACATAGTCCCTACCCTAGGGCTTACAATCTGAGAGACGGGGGGTGAACGAAGGAAGGGGAACAGAGGGAGAGACAAGGGGTGTAACATTCACAAAGATGCGCAGGTCTCAGGTGCACATGCTTGACTACATGGAGAATGATGGCTGGCTGGTCCATGTGGTGAGGATACAAGTACACTAGGGGTATGCACCAGGCTCCCATGTCATTTTGTTTTCATTTTCGTTATTAAAAAATGTCATTTTCGTTATTGTTATTAACAACAATGTCATTTTTGTTTTTGTTATCATTTTTGTTATCGGTATCGGTAATGTTTGTTATTAGTATCGATATTCATTATCATTAGTTATATTGGTAGCATTTCAAACGGTTTTTATTTTTGGTGTCAGTATCATTATTGATTCCTGTGCATAACTAATATTTATTTAAATCTAAGGGAGACGGGAAGGAGAAAGGAAAACTATTATCTAATCAATTATCTATATAACTATTCTAATCTAATCTATATGTCTACAATATATATCTATATCTAATCTATACTATCTATCTCTATATAATGTACAGGGGGAGAAGGGCAGGGAAAGGGAGAAGGTAAAATGTACAGTATGAGGAAGGAAAGGTATTGTTGGGAATACCTAATAAATAAATAAAAATAAATAAATAAATAAATGAGGGCTAGGGAGGATTTTTTATGTGCAAGCACCACAGTTCTGTAAACGCAACCTGACAAGCAGAGCTCTGTCACACAATGGAGAGAAAAAACCTGGCCCTCCCATGATAAAAGGTTGCAGTGCCCTCCCCCAGAGCGTCTCTGATTGGCTGTGGGAGGCAGCCAGCATTGAGCAATCACAGAGTCCCATGAGACTGCTGGGGCCTGCTTGTGCTGCTCATTGGCCAGTGATACATCCATCAGATACTGCTGAGCTGCTCACCCCTCCCAACACAGGCACACTTCAAGAGTTCAACCCTGTTTAGGGGTCTGAGATGTCTGCTCTCGCCGCCCCTCTCTACATTTCCCCTCCAATACCCAACTGCCACAGCACTAATAATAACAATGATAACGACATTGTTGTTTTTGTTTCTTATCGTTTTTGTTATAATATCGGTATTGATATTCTCAGTTGTCATTTTTTGTATTCTCTGTTGTCGTTTTCGTTATTGCAATAATGAAAATGAAAATGACAATTTTCATTATCGTTATTGTAATAACAAAAACGACATGCACACCCCTAGAGTACACAGACCTCATTTAAAAGATTGTACTGGATGGTAGGTATCAGCAGGAGTTAGGAGAAGGGAGCGAGGAATTGGGGAGGATAGAGCAGAAGAGGTGGGTCTTATAGGTGAAGACTAGGAGCTTGTGCATGATTCGTTCAGGAAGGGGGAGCCAGTGAAGAGAGGAGAGGAGGAACTGCACGTGGTCAAAGCGACAGACGAGGTGGATGACCCTGAAAGCAGAGTTTTGGATGGAGATAAGGGGAGAAAGGGGAGAGCGGGGGAGGCCAGTGAGAAGGAGGTTACAGTAATCGAAGCGAGAGATGACCAGGGTGTGAACAGGGGTTTTAGCAGAGGAGACAGAGAAGGGCAAATCTTAGCAATGTTATGCAGGGAGAAGCGACAGGATTTAGCAACAGAGTTGATGTAGGGTTTAAAAGAAAGGGGCAAGTCAAAGATGAAGACTAAGCTACGGGGGCTTGCGGGATGGGAAGGATGGTGACCCCGTCGATAAGGGTCGACAGGAGGGAGATGAAGGATTGGGGGAGGAGTAGATAAGGAGTTCAGTTTTAGCCATGTTGAGTTTGAGTTGATATTGAGACATCCAGGTAGAGATATCAGAGAGACAGCTGGTGAGGTTAGCTTGAACAGAGGGAGTGAGAGCGAGAGAGAGAGGGGCGGGAGTAGAGAGAGAGACTTGAGTGTCATCAGCATAGAGGTGATATTGGAAGCCATGGGAGGCAATGAGTTTGCCTAGGGACAGGGTGTATTTCGAGAAGAGGAGATGGCCAAGGACAGACTCTTGGGGAACACCAACTAAGAGGGGAAGGGAGGAGGAGGTGGAGTTGGCAAGAGACACATTGAAGGAGTGGTCAGAGAGGTAGGAGGAGAACCAGTTAAGGACAGAGCCACGGAAGCCAAGGGAGTGAAGTGAGTCCAGCAAGAATGAGTGGTCAACAGTATCGAAGGCAGCAGAGAGTACTATAGTACTGAAATAGCTGAGTAGTTCAGCAATTAAACAACTTAATTATCCCATCAAAATATCCAAAATAGATATAAAAAAAAAAAATGGACCTGAATAGGTGTTATTGTCCATTACACAATTTGCGTAAGTTATGTCATTTATCCAAGGCTGAGCTTGCCACAGTGACCCATGTTCTGGTGACAACAAGGCTTTACTTTTGTAACTCCCTCTTCTGTGGGCTGCTGGCAGTGCTTATCAGTTGTTTGCAGCTTAGAACGTGGCAGCTCGGCTGTGGTGGGGCCCTCAGTGTGGAACTCTTTCCCTCTGGATGTTCATCTCAGTTCCTTCCTCCATACCTTTACAAAGCACCTGGAAATGTGTTTTCTAGGTGCTTTTAGGATCCGCTGGTGGTGCCCTCGTACTTTGCCGTCCATTTTTGCCTGCCCCATTTAAAAAATTTTAATGATTGTTTTAAATTGTTATAATTGTTTTATAGTTTGTAACACGGATAGATGGTTAGGAATCAGGAGCAAGAGGCTGTTCAAAGGTGCAACCAACTTCAAATGTATTCTTTATCTATGAGTCTTGTACTGCTGCCAGCTTCCAGTCCACAGACAGTCTCAGCTCCAACTGCCCACCCTTCCTGGCCCCACCCCCGAGCCCTTTTTGCATCCAAACGCCATCATTTGATCTAGCCAATCAGTTCCAGGTCCATGAAGGAGGTCAACCCTTCACTCCACCAGGGGGCCAGCCATTTCCTGTGACTGATAAGCAGCTTATTGAGGGACTTCCTTTAGCCTATAGGCTTTAAGGGTCAGGTTTGTAGCAGTATTTATATGGCTTTACCTTTTTTGTGCAGTGCTCTGGGTGCCATGTAAGGCAGGAGGGTGCTATAAAAATTATTATTATGGTAGATAGATATGGTTCAAATCAGATGAAAATCAAGAGGATAGTGCGGTAATTAAGGATTCACCTTCGTTGAGAAGGTATTATGACCTTGTTCCTATGATTGGCATCCAGCAAGATATTGGCAGGATAATCTATCATCAGGACAGGCCAAGAAATTTTTGTTGGCCCGTCTAAATGCCCTTCCCACGAAGGTTATGGAAGGTACTGCTGTGCCGCAGTACCTTTTAAAGATTGGCTTTGCCCATTTGATTATGAGCAAGTGGAAACAGAGAGCCATGTGCTAATTGAGTGCCAACTATATAAGATCAGAACTCAACATCTAGACCTAATTTTAGTCAGATACATGGGCAGAGCAAACTCAGAACTGGTTAAAATTCTATTAAATGATAAATCGTCTGAAATTACTCAGGCAGTTGCTAAATTTTTATTAAAGGCCTTTGTAATTAGGGAACGCTTTTTAAATTATAAGCTATTTTAGTCCTTAGTTACTGATTGTTAAAATTTGAATTTTTCTGTTTAAGCTTGGCTACTATGTTATGGGTATATTTAGTCACGCTATTATTTAAACCATATATATGATTTAAATTGATGTGTATAAACAAAATTTAAATCTTGGTTGTTTGTTTTTGTTTTTTAAGATTTGCTTATTGCTCTGTTTGGCAATTGTTGGGCTATGACTGAATTGACTATGCCCGGTTTATAATAATAAACTTTGAACTTTGAATCAGGTGAAACCATCAGATGCAATATTCACCACAGATTAAAGGAAGGACCAAGTTCCATTGTAAATGCTGAATCATAAAAATGATTTTATAAATAAATGGGTTGAGCTTTCAGTCTGAAAATTTCACTGTGTATTCTTTTAGGAGATAGGGTAATTGCGACAAAATCTGAAGATCAATTACACCATGTAAAAGTTATAAGGATTTACAGTTATTTGGTAATGGTTGATTTCGGATGTCCTAACTTTTCTTTTGTGGTGGATATCTCTCTCATTTTTGTGAGCTGCGAGTCATAAATTCACATGCATGTAGCTTGAGCAGTCCTTCAAGTGCTTTGATGGATTGATGGTGTTTAGTTAAGTCTAAAAAGAGTTATTAATCTTTAAAAAAAGATAGTTATTGTGCATGCGCAGTTGAGTGGGGACAACCGGGGCTGGGCTAGGAAGCAGACAGTGTTAACACATATATTAAGCGTATTATGTTACGCACAATCTTTGCTAGGGCAGCTTAGGACTTTCTTGCTCCTCCACCTCCAGGCAGCAGTTAAGAGTTTGGTGGGGAAGCAGCTGACTCCCTGAGCTGCCTACCTCCTCGCTCCTCCACTTCCTCATTCTTCCACCTCCAGCCAGCAGGTAAGAGTTTGCAGTTGGGGCTACCAGCTGGAGCTGGGTGGGGAGAGTGGGTTGAGCCAGGGGCAGGCAGCGTCAGGCACCCCAGGGATGAGGGGCATTGGGTGGTTGGGTGGGGTGAGGGGGAAGGCAAGGGAGGGGGCATTGGATAGTCAGGTTGGGGGAGTCTGGGGCTACCAGCTGGAGCTGGGTGGCATCAGCCAGGGGCAGCTGGGCCAGGGCCACCTCTGCGCAAACATCCTACTTTTCCCATTTGATAAATTCTTTCATTCCCTTTATTTATTAGCAATATAACTTCTTTTAATTTTAAAATGAATCGTATAATCTCAAACATTACATAATGTTAAATAAAAGGGCAGAGTTAAGGGAATGTTTGAATTCTGATTTTATGCAAGTCAGTTTTGATAATGAAACTTTAATAATTCATTTCCATGCTTTTTGGTGTTTAAGTTTCGTTAAACTGAACTTTTTTAGGGCTTTTTCAGACAAGACACTCTCCACCCACTACTCACCCATCCACTATACATGTTTCAGGGCTACAGTGTTGCCCTATGGGTGCCCTGTAACATGTATAGTAGGTGGGTAGTGTCTTGTCTGAAAACACTCTTGGAGAGAGGTCAGCAGGAATTATCCTGCCTTTAATATTTGGTTAAGTAATATGAGTTTTAGGTCTAATGTTGGGTCCTTGCAATATTTATCTGCAATTGAGAAGAGAAATAAGGTAGTTCAGGATGGGAGATATCCACAAAGTGTTACTAATAAATTATTGGGATCGAGATCGTCATAAAACACCACTCCAATGTGGTACAAAACAAAACTTTATTGGAACGGCACACCTTGGTTTTCTATTCTTGGCAGGATTATACTACACACACAGTATTATACAGATAGTCCCCAGATAAAGATATCTTACGTGTCCTGTGACTGGCCAAATCCTGGAAGCACGCAGGCTGATTCAGGGAAAAGACTGAGAGAGGGCCCTTTGGTGCTGGAGAGTAGAGCTGCTGGCGAGCGAAGACAAGTTGTGATCCGTGTGTGCAAGGTCTGGAAGGGAGTGAAACCACGTGATTCACCAACTGGTGACCACTAGCCTTCACCCAAAGTCATGTTGTATGACCAGGTTCTCTTATACAGTTCTGAGGTACAGGTCAGTAATAGCCAGATGCCATGTCATGGTGACATCACACAGTTCTTTAGCATATCAGAAGAGCGTCTTCCTGGGCAGGAGGGCCCTGAGCATATTAACATCCTTATCTTTCCTTGACTGTTCTTTTCCTGGCCTGGAAGTCAGTAGCAGAGTTGCAAATGTCCCACTTATCTGTTCACAATGGGTTTCATTTGTCAACTCCAGTTGTTCAGCAGGAGGCTTTGTTAAGCATGTGTGGCGGTGCCAGGAGAAGATACTTGTCTGGCTATGCCTTTGTTAGTATGCTGATGGGGCCTTATCCACATGTTGAGTCATCTCAGCTTGAATTCCATCACAATCTCAGGCCTGCTGGCTGTTCTGGACCATCTCTCTGCTCTTTGCCTTTGCTTGACCGAAGTTAGGTCTGGCTTCCTTTGTCCAGGCCAGGAGAACATAAGATATCAATAACACTATATTCTATTGCCACATTCCCCCCTGTGATACGTTTAAAACCGTATCATAAAAAAATTACAAAAACTGCCAAGTCTAGAAAAATTGGTGTGTAGATTACATGAGGTGGTTCAATAGAAAATACAACGTGATTATTTGAATATGGTGAGAAATGGAAATCATGACATAAAATTGGTATGGTAACAGAGAATGTTTGATACATCTTTGGTTCATGAGTGTGTGGGCGGGGTCAGAGGTTACCAGCACTTAACCCTCGTTGGAAGTGATCTTTACCATCACTTCTTTACCAAAACGGTGTTTCATGGCGGTGTGATTGGGTCACATCATTCAGTACTGACCGTGCACTGAAAGTACAGGATGAGGTGAACACCATTTTTGGCATGGACTTTGCGCAGCAGGGGGCGCTACCCCACTTGCAAAGCTGTTATAATTGTTTAAACTAAAACCATTGTGTTATAAATTATTCTGCCTAAGATCATTAATACTATAACAAATAACTATACCAATGATTAAAACACAGTCTATTGATTAAAACAACATTGGGACATTGGTTGAGGGAAAGGGATAGTGTGCCATACTAAAACTTTCCTGGCTGTACCTGTCTTAACATCAATATGAGCATGGTCAAGCCCATCTGACGCGTTTTTACCAACTGAACAATGCAGTTCCTTTCTGGAAACCAGAAAGGGTGGCTGACAGGGGTCAGAGCAATGCTTCAAAAATCACATACTGCATTTCACAACTTATTAAACTAAAACAAGGATGAGGTGCAAGAACAAGCCCAAAAACACAGTAAACCATGAAACAGACAAATAAATTAAATAAAACCCATCACAAATAATTACTATATCTACTTAAGGTTGGAGGTCATAGATTGCTCTTTGTGGAAGCATAGCCATTGCGTGTTTGGCCCAACATCCAAGACTAATAATTATTATACTTTTTAGTTACATTACACATGAACATGAATCCAGTGTCCGGGGTAGTGTGCACAAATAATTCATTATAACATACGGGAATTCCAGGGGATGCTGTTACATAAAAACATTTATTTCCTAAAGTGTATACTTGTGGGTCATTGGTTGCTTATGGGGGAAATGGCTTGGGCAGTAATAGTACATAGCAGCCTTCTAAGTTGCACATTGTTCTTCCAAATTGAAAATTTGCTGTGCTTGTATGGCACATGCCCCAAAATGACTTCCTTTGGGGGTTACAGTTTGTATGGTAAGAATAATATCTCCTTGGTGCATGGAGATATTATGCGATTACCTTAATCCAATTAGTGTTAAGATTTTCTTTGATTGAGGACACTGCCCACAGATGAGGGTGCATGGGTTCCATGTGGAGGCTGCCAAGTATATTGTCCAGCATAATGAGAGATCTTTTCCTGCCACTGAGTACCAAGAACAGAAAATTTGGTATTCCTAACAAGTTGAGAGCTGCTTCTGAGGCTATAATTCCTTGTAACATAATTTGATTCCAGTCTGGAAGGGTTACCCCAATTTGTTTCAGTCCCTGTGAGAGGTTGTGGACTGAGTCTATAGGGAGTGTATCCAAGCCTGAAAAAGTGGTGATACAAAAGGAGAACATTGGGGGTGATGTTTGCTGATATTGTCATTGGACAGGGTCAGAGGATGGTTAAGAGAAAAATTGTAAAAAAAAAAAAACAAACTACAAAGCATAGATAAACAAGTGGTGGTGAAGAAATTAACTGAAGGTTTAGTGACATCACATAGAAAGACATACAACACTGAGTGACAAACAGCCATGGCATAACACACACGCACATAAATGAAATAAAATAAAAACTCTGGTTGGTTCCTTAGTTTGTTGTCTTCCAAGTCCTCCTCCTTGCTACTGTAAGAAATAAAGAGATCTGACCTCTGCAAGGCCTAATTAATTTCCTGAGCAATTAATTTGTTTATGCACATTGGGTGACTCCCATAGTTAATTCATAAATCTAAACATTGGAATTATATAAATCCTCCCCCCTTTTAATACTGTAAGAGCACGAACAGTATTACTTTTGTAGACAACCCATGCATAATGGCTGCCTGCTCCAGCACTGATTTGTAGGAATCCTCAAACATACATACATAGCAGGCGCACCCACTTACACAAGCTTTCAATAAAACATTCATTACACTTGCACATGTGCTCACACAAATTTTTGTCACACACCCCTATCTCAGGGCACTCAGGCAAAGTCACGCACACACATACCCGCATGGGGATCTCCTCGAGCATACAAATATACATACACCCTATCTCATACATCCCACATAGTCAAGCACACACAAATTACTCATATCAGCACAGAAGCATGGTAAATGGCAGGATTTTTGAGACTGCTGCTTTTATTCCTCCTTACAGACAGTTTTAGCCCTTGCTGGCAAAAACAGTGTAGATGAGGCCCTATTTTTAACAGAACACCTAAACAGACTACCTAAAAGACAAGCCTACCAATCACAACAATAAAAGCAATCTTTGTTACCCTTTTTAAACACTTTCTGTAGCCTTCTTTCCAACTTACATGTAATTCCTCCTTGCATGGATGCTACACCATGCCCATTTAGCCAGTGTTCATCCTATCCTTCAAGAACCATCCTTAAAATCTTTTCCTTATACCTACTACATTTCCAACAACACTGTTCTGTATTTCCCTCCTTAACACACAAACACACAAAAGGGGGGGCTTGCTTCAGGCTGGATTACGCTTGTAGGGGCCAGGGACCACTGTTGCTGGTTAGGGCAGAATGGGGGAGCCACATGGAGAGATGGGTGAAATACATTCCCCAAAACAAGTTAGTGAATGTCAGAATTTCACTCCAAGCCCTGTCCTGGAAACCTGGCCATGGAGGGGGACTCCTGGGGGACCCTACAGGAGCCTGGACATCCCAGGGGAAGGGATAAAAGTCCCTGGGCTGGCATGGGGAACATTTCCCTGCTGTGTGATCGTGAGCATAATTGGGGGGCATTCCTGTATTTGTGTAGGAGAGAGCCTGTCTATACTCCGGGGAGGCTTTGGAGGAATTTTTACTTTTGGTGTTTTGTTCCTGCCACCTTTCAGCTAAAGACTCAGCTAACCTAGCTTTATTAATTAATTCCTCTAGTTTCCATTCTTCATGATCAAAATCAGGTGTCCCCATGGCCATTTGGGTGTGTAGACTTAGCCCATCATACACACTCTGCATAAACCATTTTTGGTCCCAATTTAAATCCTTAATTTGGAAAACCCCGTCTTCATCTATTAGATCAGCAGCAATAGCTAGGAGCTGGTGTCTAAGCACATATTTTCTTACAGATTCCCCTGGGGTTTGTGTGTCAGTATGGTAACGCTGGGCTGCACCTCTTGCAGTGTGAAACTCTTTGACAATATTTCTAATTACCTGATTAAGGGTTAATTTTGACTCATTACCTTTGGCAAAAGCTTGGTTGATGTCTGGCCAGATATTAGCATCCGCTGCAGCCATAGCAATTACTTTAAGATCTGTGGCAGTCCACATATTATATTGGGCTGCTTTTGCAAACCAGTCTAAAAGAGTTTTTTTATTCAGGGGTCCCAGAGTGCCAGCAGCAGCTTTAATTTCTGCTTGTGACATAGGTGTGTCTATAGTGGTGGTGGTGGTCTGTTCTTCCTCCCCCTTCTGTTTAACTCTGGTTTGGGTGGTTATTACTGCAATCTTGTCAGGGGGTTCAGGGATAGGTGGGGCATTCGCTATTTCTTGGGGAATATTTTGTGTGCATATCTCATCCACCAGATCTTCTTCCTCAGAAGTTGGGGTTTCATCTGGGTCAATAGACCTGCATAAGTGTATTGGTTTGGACTGGACTGCAGCTATGAGACCTTTTCTGGTTTCCAATTGTTTAGTGAGAGCTGAGATTTTAGCTTCACAAGCAGAATGATTTGAATTTCCCTCCCCCATTTTTATTTCTCTTAATCTTTGCATGACAGCCCTAGTGGCAGCTTGACTTTCTTGCAAGCGTGTTTGAAGACGTGAAATCATGTCTGCCTGTGTCTGTCTCTCAAGCTGTAACTGGCTATTATGATTTTCAAGTCTGGTCAGCTGATGGACTTGCAGGAGATTTTTGGCTGTTGTCTCGTTTTTCCAGTTTTGACCTTCTGTCAATTTGTGTTTCAAGTGACCATTCTCAGCCTCTATTGATTTGTTTTCTTCTCTTAAATCAGAGCATTCTTTTTGTAACTTTTCAATAGCTAGTTTAAAAAGCCACAACAAGGCTGAGAATTTATCTTTAGATTTAGGTTTGTACAACAGCAAAAAATTTTCCCACATGTCACAGAGCTGTTCCTGTGTAACTGGGGAGCACAATGCATCTTTCACCCATGGGCAAATACCACTCTCTGCAACAGTTTGTGAGATAGCTGGCAGTTTCTGAACTTTTTCCCACCCTTCTGAGGGGACCCCTCCAGTACATTTCTTTCTGAACCAAGCCATAGATATCAATATATAGAGCGATAAATATAATAATGCAAAGATCTAGAAACCAGGTATGTCTCCAAAAATACAACACGCTTAAACACTGAACCAGCAGTGCCCGTGAACCTTAAAACGACGACAAAAGGGTCCCTGAGAGTCAGAGTTCTTCAAATTTTCCCTTTGGACCTGACAATTAGCAACTCTGCCTCAGTTTCCCTTCCCCGACATTCTCCACCAAATGTTACTAATTAATTATTGGGATCGAGATCGTCATAAAACACCACTCCAATGTGGTACAAAACAAAACTTTATTGGAACGGCACACCTTGGTTTTCTATTCTTGGCAGGATTATACTACACACACAGTATTATACAGATAGTCCCCAGATAAAGATATCTTACGTGTCCTGTGACTGGCCAAATCCTGGAAGCACGCAGGCTGATTCAGGGAAAAGACTGAGAGAGGGCCCTTTGGTGCTGGAGAGTAGAGCTGCTGGCGAGCGAAGACAAGTTGTGATCCGTGTGTGCAAGGTCTGGAAGGGAGTGAAACCACGTGATTCACCAACTGGTGACCACTAGCCTTCACCCAAAGTCATGTTGTATGACCAGGTTCTTTTATACAGTTCTGAGGTACAGGTCAGTAATAGCCAGATGCCATGTCATGGTGACATCACACAGTTCTTTAGCATATCAGAAGAACGTCTTCCTGGGAGGAAGGGCCCTTAGCATATCAACATCTGTATCTTTCCTTGATTGTTCTTTTCCTGCCTGGAAGTCAGTAGCAGAGTTGCAAATGTCCCACTTATCTGTTCACAATGGGTTTCATTTGTCAACTCCAGTTGTTCAGCAGGAGACTTTGTTAAGCATGTGTGGCGGTGCCAGGAGAAGATACTTGTCTGGCTATGCCTTTGTTAGTATGCTGATGGGGCCTTATCCACATGTTGAGTCATCTCAGCTTGAATTCCATCACAATCTCAGGCCTGCTGGCTGTTCTGGACCCTCTCTTTGCCTTTGCTTGACCGAAGTTAGGTCTGGCTTCCTTTGTCCAGGCCAGGAGAACATAAGATTATCAATAACACTATATTCTATTGCCACAAAAGAATTCAGACCTCACCGAGACAGGATTTGTTGCTTATGCAAGTGACAACCTGTTAGGTCTGAGGTGGGAGGGCTCCCACTAGGGATGGTCGACCAAACTCAACCAGTTCGGTCGACCGAACTCAACCTTCGAACCAAACTCAATTTTCGAACTGAACCAAATTTCTGAACTCGTTTCTCTTTGCCCATCCCTATAAGATAATATTCCACTTAGTTCACTGGGGTTTGAATTTCCAAACTTTGTTCGGCAGTTTGGACCAAATGCAAATAGTTCGGTTGACCAAATCGAACATTATTTCCGAACCAAACCGAACCGAATTTCTGAACTCGGTTCTGTTCACCCATCCCTAGCTCCCACAAGGACACACTTCAGCATGGATATCTGGCTAATAGACTAAATCTGAGCTTTTCATAAAATCACCTCAGTAGAAGTTTACTTTACCATTTCCCTAAATCCATGATGATGGAGCATTTCCCATCTCCCCATAGGAATAAGAATTCAAACTGACCAGCCACAGAGCAATGCAGATACTACTCACTCACTGAGACCTAAAAAAACCCAAACAATTTAAAAGTCCTACATGATGTTAACAGTTCTGTGAGCTGCTAGGCTTCATGAGAATGCTCCACGTATATCGGGACTTAAGGGGTTTGCTTTTCAAAACTGGTCACTAAAATTTTGAAGAAAAACAAACAGTCAGCCTATCCTAAGGTAGCATCTACATATTATTAAACCAATCATACTGCCTGAAACAGACAAGTGGGTGGAATCAGGTCCCATGTAATGACCAACCACAGGACCCATTAAAGTCAACAAATACAGAGAGAATATGAAAACAAGATATCTCTGAGGCCCTTTTTATATGAGATGCACCAGGTCTGCTGCGTGGGCATGAGTGGGTACCATAAGTGTGACTGATATGCCCCCCCTTGCCCATGTGGGCGACTGGGGGGTTGTCCATGTGATTGCTGGTGTAGGTGAGGGAGTGCGTGCGTGCTCCCACGCTCTACCCATCTCCACCGATCCGCCACACATGGAGGCATTGGACAAAAAGGAGGTGCCTCCATGCATGTAGATCAGCGGCAGTGGGTGGAGATGGGTGTGAGTCTGTGTGACTGGCTTCCCATATGCCACACACGGACTGCGATGCAACCCATTCCCATCCCTCTCACCACAACTCCTCCAGGCCCATGTGAAAAGGGCCAAAATGGTGATTGCTCCATGAGTAGGAATGCGTGGGAATGTGGGGGGGATCAGTGTGCGCCCATGTACACTGCCCCCCCGCACCATCCACGCTGCCGTACACATACACTCCTCCCCCCTGCACCATGGCCCATTTAAAAGGGCATTACTCAGTGTGCCCCACATCAATGTCTTTTTCCTTCTAGTGAAGGCAGTCTAGATGAGATTGGGGTGTGACAGAGACAGAGGATGATATCCAGTGGTCAAGCTGCTAGCTTTGAACCAGGCAAATCTCTGTTCATTTCCTTGTCATCACAGTCTGGGTGCTTTTAGACAAGCACCTTCCACCTATTATACATGTTGCAGGGCACCCATAGGACACCACTGCAGCCCTGAAACATATATAGTGGGTGGGTGGGGAGGTGCTTGTTTAAAAGCACCCTCTCTTTATGACTGTGGACAAGATACTTACAGGACAATCCTCCACCATTCAGTTCAATGGGAGATTTGCCATTGACTTCAATGAGAGGAAGACTGTGCCCTTTGTCTCTCTGCACCTCAGTTACTTACACCCTAAAGTAGAGGTATCCAAACTTCCTGGAGGTGTGAACTACGTTTAAATTTCAGACTAGGACATGAACCACAAAGGCAGATTTCACCGTGAGGCCTGAACCATATCCATGTATGCTCTTATTTAAGAGATAAACCAGTATCAAAGACCCATGTTTGGTAGCAAAGGGGAAAACAAAACACAGTGAACATGGGTCCCTTGTAATAAAACAATCCATCAGTCATGGACCTGTGTTCACTACATTTTCCCCTTTGCCAGAAATGGCCAAGATGCAGTGAACACAGGTTCCAGGCCAGAAGAGACCTTGTAAATCACACAGTCCAGCCCCTTAGACTAAGGCAGAATGAATTAGACATACACCCCCCAACCCCAATAAATGTATCCAGCCTTCTCCTAAAGAACTCCAGTGAAAGAGATTTCCACAACCTGCTCTCTTGACCAGTCCTTCTTACAGTTAGGAAGTACTTTCTAATATTTAACCTAAATATTTTCTGCATCATCAACTCATTGCCTCTTGCCCTTCCCACACTGGAGAACTCCATCTTTCCTATATTTGAAAAAATAGTCTTCCTCATAAGACTTCAATTTCAAACCTGTGTCATCTTTGTTGCTTTGCTATGAATCTCCTTCAGTTTTTCCACATCTTTCTTAAAAAAGGAGTGACCTAAACTGGTTACAGTGCTCTAGCTGAGGCCTAATCGGAGCCTAATACAATGCTTCCCTATCTTGGATAGGAGATTTCTACTAAAACAAACCAAAATGGCATTTCCCTTCTGTTCAATAGCATCCCATTCAATTGCATAACCTTATTCAGTTTATGGCATGCGTACAGACATGACACTAACCACCCTTTAATCACCCTTGGTGGTTATTTATGCATGTTTCAGGGCTGTATTGGTGCCCTATTCAGCCCTGCAACATGCATAAATGACCACCAAGGGTGGTTAGTGTCATGTCTGCTTTCACCCTCAGTCAGTTGTCACCCATTTTGTATTTGTTCATAAGGTTTTTACAATCAATCTTAAATGTATTTTAAATCTTAAAATCAAACCTTAAACTTCTCATAATAATAGTTGCCGACGCACCCCTCCCCGAGAAATGAGACACGAACACATAACATGGATTTTAACTGGCCACACTCTTTAATAAACAACAGTTCTGACAAGTGAGATTGCTCTAAGCAATCCAGGGTCCAGTATTTTCTTCCTACATTTCAACATTATTAAAATCACCGGTATCTGGCCTGGACATGCCTTCCAATGCCAGCACCAAAATGAATAAAGCTCTAACAACAACATCCCCTTTGAACAGCGCCCTGGCAAAGGCCGAAGGGGAAACAACTTGCCCATTCGGGCTTGAGTAAGGAGGATGGTGTCATCAGATTGAGGGCCATGCTTGCCCTTACTCCTTTTGACATTCCTCCCAGGGAAATGATCATGCTGTAGTCATGCCCTGCATCTCAGCAAGTCTCATCCCCCCATCTCTTATGGAGATGACTCTTTGATCTATTCTATCTCTACCTAACCACAAAATCCTATTAACCATACTGGACCCCCGCCACCACTACGGCATCAGCTAGTTTCTGGCCAACTGCCGTAGCCCCACCAACTCCCCCTTCACATATAGTATCCAACAACCTTCCTATATTATCTAAGTATAAACTAGTGCCCTCGGGCGATAAATGAACTCCATCATTCAAGAACAACTCTGGTCTCGCATGGGTTATTTGCATATGCTGCACACAGGTGCCTCCTAGCCCTAACCACTATTTATTGATTTCCCTGTTCACTCCTCTCCTTGCCCTATCTATCTTTCTGGGGTGGATGTCCCCTCCCCATGTCAGTTGTGGAACCAAATGGGTCCACAAAATTGTAACCCCTTGAAATATTTTCTCAATTAATGGTAGTTGTGTCTTGATTTGTATTATTAAACTTACACTAGTTCCCACCCCCAAATCATTCTCTCCCATGTGGATTATGATGATAGACGGGTACTCTTGATTTTTTGACCTGTTTAACATTGGCATAAATTGATGCCACTTCATACCCCCTTTTCCTATCCATCTTATTCTAGCCCTGTGTTCCAGGCCAAGTTGGGTGCCTTTTTGAGAACGTTTTGCCGCTTCCTCAGCACGGCGAACAAAACTGTGTCCAACTATCCATACCACTGGCTTCTCACCCCGATGGTGTCTATGTCCTGCATAAATGAAAGGAAATTATTGGTTTTATTTTTCTGGTCGAATATATCCCTTGTAGGCCCTGGATCTCCACCTTCCTATGGCCCTGATATCTGCACCCGAAAAACCTGTGGAGTCAGCTGCTGTTGCTGCGCCCATTCTAAAGGAGTATGTTCCATATATTTCGGGTGGCATTCCCGCCTCCCTCAAGGCTTTCTTAAGAACACTTGTAACTTGGTAACATGTTATCGGGTTACCATTCAGGTATATGAATAGATTTCCTTGATGTGAGGGGCGAACTTTAAGATAGTCTTGTACTGCTCTCACTGGGCATATGTCCAACGTGCTTGTCGAATGTAGTGTCTCTATGTGCCCTCTCCCCTTTTGGTCAGTCTTAGACCGGCGTATCAAAAATGTTAATCCCCTCGGTCTTATTCCTACATCCTGCCATCTTAGAGCCCTTCCGGATCTGTCATATCTTCCCTCAGCTACCACTTAGTTTATTCTGCAGGCTGCAAAGAACATTACCTTAAAAATTGTAGCAAAAGTCATTGCCTCATATTGATTAAAACAAAACCCTGGAAGGACCTGGCAAAGCTTTCTTAAATTTATAAGGGAAATAGGGGCCCTCATATCGCCCTGGTGTTCTTGCTCCCGTGTCCAGCTTTCTATCATGCGCTTAGCAAAGAATCCTTTGTCAGGTGGTAGGTACCCATGCAAACGATTTGCAAATGCCAATGCCGCCACCTTAACGGTCAACGTCTTGCCTGCCAAACCTTTTTTTTCCAATTTTATCATGAATTGTAACAATTCATCCTCCTGTACTGGGCCATCCAATCTCCACCCTTTTTCCATCCTAAATTCCTGAAATTCTTTGAAAGCTGAGTGTGGGTGGACAAGGATCCCCGCACGATATTCCTCATCTCTATTCACCAAGGCTCCAAAGTTCCTTGGGGAAAATTTCTGGGTCGGGGGCCACCTCCAGCGCTAGTTCCCGAAATCGAGCCATCTGTAACCGAGGGAATCGGCAATGGTGTTGTCTATCCCTGGTACATGACGGGCTGTGCATAGGATATTATGATTTAAGCAAGTTAGGACCAAAACCCTTACCAAGCGCATGAATCTCGGTGATTTTGATGACATGACATTAATAACATGGACTACAGCCATGTTGTCACACCAAAATACCACCGTTTTGTTGTTACTACTCGGCAGGCAAAGTTCAAACTGCCCACCAATGATTGTATTGTCCGTACTGTCACCTTCCTGGCCGTTCTACATGCCTGCAGTTTTTGTTTAAGCTGTTCCAATTTATTGACCGGAAAACGAGACAAACCCAAAACTGTGTTGATTTCAATTCCTAAATACATGAGTCTTGTAGAAGGACCCTCCGTTTTCTCGGGAGCTAACGGGATACCCAGGTGAGAGGCCAAATTTTGGAAATCTTTAAGGAGACCTTCACACACCCCTTTGGTTGAAGGGGCAATTATCAAGAAATCATCAAGATATTTTGCCACCTTCCCTTGCCCTATGAGCCGTCAAAAGAGCCACTCAAACGTCGAGCTGAAATGCTTGAAAGCAGAGCAGGAAATCGAGCAACCCATAGGCATAGCCCTATCGTAATAATACGCCCCTTCAAATTTCATCCCCAACAGGTGAAAGCTGGTTGGGTGGACTGATAGTAGACAGAATGCGGATTTGACATCGCATTTGGCCAAACGAGCCCCCTACTGAAAGCCCTAACTTGTTCGATGGCTTTGTCAAAGGATGTATATTTTGCCGTAGCAAGCTCTTTCGGTATGGCGTCATTTACTGACCCCCGACCCCTCGGGTAAGAAAGGTGATGTATTAACCTAAATTCCCCGGGGTTCTTTTTTGGCACGATCCCAAGTGGGGATATTATAAATTCTTTGAGGGGGGGGGGGTTTGTCAAATGGCCCAGCTATCCTCCCCTCCTCCACTTCTTTGTTAAGTTTGTTTCTGACTACCTCTTCCATTCCCCTTACAGATTTCAAGTTAGGTGGTTCATGACCCTTTTGGACATATCCTACTGGAATAAGAAAACCGTGGCAGAAGCCTTGAATTACATACCGCACCGCCTCCTTGTCAGGGTGATTTGCCAGGGCTTTTTCAAGTCTCCTTATTTTAATTGGTGTTGGGTCCCTTTCCCTTTCCACCCCCTTGCTGGCTACCTTGGTTGTTCGGAACCAGTCCCATTCCCGACTGGAGTCTTCTATTGCCCCCTGTCTTTCCTCTGTAACATGTGGAGACTGAGTGGGAACCCCCCCACACATTACATGCATGGCGGAACTTACAACTACCCCTAGTGCATCTGCCATACCTGTTGTATTCCCAACAGGTGGCATTCCCTAACCGTTTGCCTTCCGACCTATTGGGATCATTCGTCGGGGCCACTCCCCCTTTTATCAAGACGGGGCCGCTATCGGTCTTTGTTGCATTGGTTGTATCGACCATGCAGTCGAGCCAAAGGTCCTGGGCGTGGTGATCCTATTGCAAGCCCGGGGTAAAGGATGCCCTGTGCCAAAAGGCCTTGTCATAGCGTAGCCATGCACCCGAAGGGCCCACTCCATACAATCTTTTGATGATGTCAGCGTATTTCAGTAGTTCAACTGCCCGTTCCGGGAAAACCTCCAGCACCACCCCAAGGTAAACCGAGAAGGCCGATGACCAGTTCCCCCAGTTCCTATCTGGTTTGGGCCTTCTAAACCTCTCCTGGGCATATGGATGATTGCTGGGGTAATTGCAAGACAGTGCTGTGGCAAGGTGCTGGGTCAAGGGTTGGCTAGGTGGAATGTGCCCCTGTGCCTTAAATCCCACCCCCACAGAGGAGTACCCCATTGGAGGGGGAACAGGAGCCACCTTCACCCACATCCCATTCCACCACAGCATCTGGAGGGATGACCGTTGGCCTAAGGGCTGCAGCTGTGGTGCCCCCTGTTGATACCCTAGATGGTCCCCTGTCAGCTCAATTGTTCGCCCGCTCATCCCAATCCCTGCCTGTACCCTTGTCCCTTCAATTCTTTGGCGTAACCTAGGGTCTGATTGATAGAGCCAGTGGAGCTCACCTCCTTGCTCCATCCCCTCCCTGTAAGCACCACCATGCCATAGATTCTCCTCACCTTCATAACTCCCGGCCGCTTCCTCTCTCCTCTGGTGTAGTGGGGGCCTCCTGCTTTCGGCCATCTGGTGCAGTTCCTTCTCTAAAACCTGGATCCGGCTCCACATTGCCCGATTCCCTCCATCGCCTTGTTCAGCATTGTCCTCTATGTCAAACCCTTCATTTGCTCCTCGTGGTGAACCTGTTGGGCTATATAAACTGCTGCCGGGCACACCGGGGTCCACCCCTTGCGGAGGGGCCCCGAGCGCGGCTGAGGTTGGAGCCCTTTGCCTCATCGAGGCCTGTCTCCCTTGCTGGCCCACCCCTGTTGCTTCCTGAAGCCCTTCCTCCGAGTCCTGGAGGTGTGAATGGGGCCAGCTATCCGGGCCGGGTGGATTCCCTTGGGCTGGGATTGCTATCCCAGTACTTCTCATGCCCTGACCCAGTGTATTGCTCTGGGCCCTTACTCCTGCCATCCCACCTTCACTCCATCCTTCCTCCCTGTACCGGGCAGGGGGGATAATAGGCCTACGGCCTGGCTGCCTCCCTCCCCCCATTGCCCTTTCTTCCTGAGCCCACACTTCTCTGAGGGGGTTAGGGGGTGCTTCCCCCAGGTTGAGTCCCCATACGGGAACCCCTTCTGTTTCCTGTTCTTGGCCCTTCAGGGATGCTGCTAGGGCTTCGCAGGCCCGCAGTCGGGCCTGCATCTCACCCCTGGATGGTGGGGGGTGCCTCACTCACCTCTCCCATGTCACTGGGGTGCCCCCTCTCTGCGGGGTCAAACTCATTCGGCAGTGCCAGGCGCTTCTTGACGCGCTGTGTCCCAGCCGCTTTCTTCTTTTGCCGGCCCATTTCCTCATGTCGCAGCAGCAGCAGCAGCAGCAGCAGAAAAATGTGTTGCTGCTTGCTGAAAGGATTTTTGCCGAATGGTTGAAGCTCTGCATGGGTGGCAGTAGCTCCACCCCCTCCTCTAACAAGGGGGAAAGCACTGCCCCTGCACCGACCAATCAGGCGGTCCATACACGGTCACCTGATACCCGTACACCACTCAAAGGTGCATGGGCTCTTCCTAGGGGTTTCCCCAACCCCCAAATACAATTTTGCGCTCTTTCTCAGCCCAGGAAGAGCTGGGGCGTGGCAACCTCCCCCCCCCCACCGATCTGGGGGGCGGGGGGCCCTTATTATTTGAATAGTGGCAGCAATGTACCTGGCTCTGTATAATCATTTGAAATAGGTCCCTGGTGCCAACGGGCTTGCAGTCTAGGAGAGACAAGAGAGGGAAGACCAGGGAGAGGGGAACAAAGGGAGAAACAGGAATATATTCATGAAGTTGAGAAGCCACAGGTGCATGTGCTTAGCTTAACTACAGGGGAGAAGGGAACCCTGAATGAAAGGATGGAAGACGATGTATCTGAGACAGGCTGTGGGGATGAGGAGCTAGGGAGAGCCTGTCAGAAGAGGTAGGTTTACAGGAGGGATTTGAAAGTTAGGAGGGAGCAGAGTAAAAGTAAATGCTTTCAGGGAGGGAGTTCCGGGCATATAGGGGACAGCATGAGAAGAGGGGCAAATATGTTTTTAGGAGTAGAATGGGCAGGTGAGGGTGGTGGCAGGGGTGGAGCAAAGCTCTTGGGTGGGAATGTGGCAGGAAACAAGTGCAGAAAGATAGGGGGAGGAAGGCTATGAACACAGCTTGAAGGTAAAGACAAGGAATTATAATAGTAAAGAATTACAAAACAAACTCGCCACATAGCAGCCTTTAAGCGGCCACTAAGGAGAGAAGCTCAACCACACCAGCTGACACCAGACAAACATTGTTGCCAACAGCATAACTATAATAGGTGCAAGTGTAACCCACCAATGCTGTTGTCACAGCTTTTATTAATCATCAGCATTAAGAATAGTATGCAAATTCAGGGCTGACAAGTGCGAATGTGTTCTGCAATGATGAAGCAACCTGGTGGGGCATGCTATCCTAGCTACAACTCTGTCTGTCACTGCCCACCTAAGTTAGGACACCAAGCTGATGTGATATGTATTTTAAGATCTATCTGTAATGAATGATCAGTATTGAACTACCAATTCAGTCTGTGTCCTTAGTGTGGCTCACAAGCTATGGGCCGACCATCACTGTCTTAAAGGATTTAAAAACTGGAGCATTAGACAGGTTTATTAAAGAGTCTCAAAAATGTCCTTTGTCCACAAAACAGCTACAGACCCTTCCTATGAAAGAGATTAATTTAAAAGGCTTTTTGCAAAGAATATTCCTACGTGTAACATAGTGAGGACAGTATTTCCCAGCCTTGCAGGATGGGCTACAAAGATAAATACGCTATAGACCGTGAGGCACTCAGATAGAATGCTTATAGGAGAGGAAAGTTACCACCCTGCCAGATTTGATCCAGTCTCCAGGGTGTTTTAGCTCATAAATTCTGAGCAAGACCCCAATTTTTCCAGGTTATCCGGGGCACTTGGATTTAACTCACAGAAACTGGGGCTTCAGGTGGGGGGTCGGCCACATCAAAAAAGGGTGAGGAGAAGAAGCTATCCTGTCCCCATTCTCATGGGGCCCTGCTCCTGCAGAGCATCATGGCACGGCATCATGATGCTCCAAAGAGGTCATAGTGACACTGGAAAGGGGTAGAAGTGTCCCTTTGCCATGCCCCCTTCCATGCCCTCTTCCAGAGTACAAAGACAGTGGCAGACAGAATAACCTTACCCCCTGTAGGTCAAAGTAGTGTGGCCAGATATGCAAGTGTTTAGAGGACACCTATGAGAAATACAGGTTGCAGGGCTGCATTGGCTCCATTGGAGCCCCGCAACCAGTATTTCTCATAAGTGTCCTCTAAAACTTGCATATCTGGCCACCCTAGGTCAAAGCCTCAGAGTGGTACGAATGTCCCATTAAACCAAGTTTTAACTTTTCTGATCATGAAAATAATAGGGTACTTGAAGTGTGCCTATTAGTTGTTAATTCAGAAGAGCTAATGCTAAGATGACATACTAAGTTGGTGTTGCCCATCCTCAAAGATATTGAGGCATGCTACTTTCAATAAAACTATTGATTTGAAAAGGAAAAAACAAAGTCAGGAACCAAAGCCACAATTCTGTGCATAGCAAGGGTATTAACCCCAGCAATGGCTGCCCCCACCTGCAGTAATCTCTGACAGACAGTAAAATTCAGAACCTTATGCAATTTAAATATTTGTTTTATTTAAAAAAAACCCACCAAACTCTTTTGTCACAAAACCATACACTGCCCTCCTCTGGAAAGAACCTAATTTGAAAGATTTTTGCAAAGACAATTCATCTCCCTTCTCATCTTTTCAGAGAATTCAAGAACTTTTGTGTAAAATGAAGTGCTTGAATTATGTACTTAGCAGTAGCCGTGTAGAGCGATTAAATTAACCTACATAGTGAGCTGCCCAACTTTGCTCTTGGAACTCAGGATATTTTAGCATCACTTATTTAAGAGATTTTTTAAACAAATGATGCCTGCTGAAGTTGTGGGGGGGGAAGTAGCAGCTAGATTTAGGTTGTTGCCATGGCAACCAGACAGATCTGTTCAAAATTCAGGAGATGCTCATAAAATGAAGCACTTCAGTGGGGAGCTCTGCTGAGGACTGAGCAATACTATATGGCCCTAAGTTATCAAGTCACTTTCAAGTTAATTATCAATATCAAAGCCTCCCTGATGAGGGGTTTTGTCATCAGGAGTAAATCTTTGCCTAGAGGTGCCTGCTCTTACTCTTCTTCCATTTAGATGGGAGTTTAGGGCTGGTGAGAAGTGTTAAAAGACTGACAGGCCTGAAGAGCCGAGGAACACTATGGACAGTAGTGTTGCAAGCACTGAACTCACAGTTCCCTGAGCATGGGCTTTAACTGGTCCCTAAAGAGATGGCCTCTTTTTGGAGCTTGAAAGCTGTCTCATTGAATTTAATGGGAGTAACTAAGGGAGAGATTTTCAAAGGCACCAATGGGAGGTCAGCACCACAAGAAGGGGACTGGATCACTAGGAAGCTTCATCACTGCATCAGAACCAACACCCTCTTACAGGGCTTAATTTGGTGGGGGGGCTTGCCAGGGCTCAGCCCTGGCAATTAAATATATTGGGGGGGGGGGGCTGAGCTCCAGGAAATAGTCCCACTAGGAGTGTGCACCCAGAAATATGAAAGGCCAGGGAAAGGCCTGATGTTGTCCATTTCATGGTTAGAAAACAAAGCCAGAAAAACCCTGCATGGTTTATTTGGCCTTCATTAATGCTCCCCCCCCCCCCCACATCACAAGAACTCCTGTTTATATTCTGCTGTAGAGAGGCAGGCTAGTCTAGTGATTAGATTACTAGCTGGAGACTAGGGGCGCATTCTGACGTGCGTTTAAATCGCACAGCCTCTGCGGCGGCATCGTGCGATTTAAAGCACCGCGCAGTTCCGGGTTGGTGTGAATGCAACATTTCCGCCTAATCCGAACTGTTGGAGTGCGGTTTGAAAAGCTGCTCCGAGCAGCTTTTCAAACCGCACTCCAACAGTTTGGGTTAGGCGGAAATGTGCGCACTCACTGCATTCACACCAACCCGGAAGTGCGCGGTGCTTTAAATCGCACGATGCCACCGCAGCGGCTGTGCAATTTAAATGCACGTCAGAATGCCGCCTAGGGTTCATTTCCCTGTTCTGTCAAGTTCTGCAGCAGTGGATGTAACTTATGAGGCGGGGACATGGCTTGAGAGGCAGGTTTGGGCCCTGGCAATTTATTTTTTCCAGATTAAGCACTGCCCTCTTACCTTCTCTGACTTAGGTCTCCCCTTTTGTGCAAATGGATTAATTACTGCACAAATCAAGATCAAACTTACAGCCCATTGACCTTTTTTTTTTTCTTGGGTCTCTCTCCGAGGCAAATCCCTTCCTGGGTTCCTAGGCTTTTCCTGTTGAGCTGAACTCTTTCTTGGGCTCCCAACCTCTGGGCTTTCTGACTTGACACCTCCTTAGCCAGCCAACCCTCTTCAGAAGTCTGTCTTGGAGCTTCTGGTTCAGCTTTATAAAGGCCCTGTCTCAAATGAAGCCAATTAGACTCAAGACAGATGTGGTCACTATCAGCCTGTCTCTGCAGGCACCTGGTGGTTGTACCCTCTGACTGAAATACCATATGTGCACTGGATACACTCTCCAGTTCCACCCACTAGCTATTGGACAGTTCCTGCTGCATATCCACTTCTTCCTGCTTTTTCTTCATTTAAACCTCCCCGCTGATCCCTTCTTTCACTTCTATCTTTTCTTCCTTTTCCTCTCATTATGGGGCCAAATTTTCAAGCTCTCAGCACTCATCGTTAGGACCAGACTTTCAAAAGAGCTAAGCTCCCATTTAGACCATTTTTAGATAGAGGCTGCAGGGGAGGGTGAGTCCGTGTGCACTTGGTGGAGCATACACGCACTTCTGGTGGGTGGGGGAGGGTTTAGTCGCCAGCAGATGGGTGTGCGCTTGGTGTGTGCCCCCATCCACGTGCTGGAGAATCATGACCCTGTAAGGAGCAACCTGGGTTTTTCCCATTTGCTTTGTGTGGGGAGATGGGTGGAGGTACGTGAGCTGTGGGAGCACACATCCACCCACCACCACTTTTAAACGGGCTGTACAACACGTGTTCACTGGGTGAACTTGCGTGGTTCCGGCTCAATTGCCTTAGACACATGACCAAAGGTCAAATTTTTCAAAGCCATCCAGGATCCACTGGAGACCTTTGTGGCCAGATGTTCAATATCCTAAGCTCTTTGGAAGCTCTGGCATAAACCATCAGTACAGAGATTTTTTTTTTAAATCTAGGCTTTGGGCTTTTTTCCATGCTGTCCTCGTATATGGCTGTCTCGATGGTGAGACTTTATCTCTAGAACTTTTTGGGGTAACCTATGATGTATCACAGCCCAGACCCTGAGCTGAAATGAATATCCATGGTGAATACCGTATCTGCCAAATTACCAGTATTCAACACTTTTGGAAAATATACATATAAATAGTAGGCATGGGACCCCGGGGCAATTACCGGATACCGGATTTACCGGTTTTCCGGTTCTCAAAGAACCGGATTCTCGGATTAAATCCGGTATCCGGTACCGGTTTTATTCCATTGATTTCAATGGGGCACTGTGTCCCCAATGAAATCAATGGAATACAATTCCTCCCCCCTCCCCCTCCCAGGCTGCG
>QEPC01011082.1:1165676-1201858 GCA_003113815.1 Sphenodon punctatus | reverse complement strand
GCTTCTCCCTCCATAACATTGCTAAGATTCGCCCTTTTCTCTCTGTCTCCTCTGCCAAAACCCTTGTTCATGCCCTGGTCATCTCTCGCCTTGATTACTGTAACCTCCTTCTCACTGGCCTCCCCCGCTCTCACCTTTCTCCCCTTATCTCCGTCCAAAACTCTGCTGCCAGGGTCATCCACCTTGCCTGTCTCTTTGACCATGTGCAGTCCCTTCTCTCCTCTCTTCACTGGCTCCCCCTTCCTGAATGAATTCTGCACAAGCTCCTAGTCTTCACCTATAAAGCTCTTCACAACCTTGCTCCCCCCTACCTCTCTGCATTAATTTCTCTCCGTACTCCAGTCCGTTAACTTCACTCCTCCTCTGTCCCCTCTCTCACCCTCCCACGCCTCCCCTGCTCCCCTAACCGCCTTCGTCCCTTCTCCTTAGCTTCCCCACACACCTGGAACTCTCTCCCTGCCCACATCTACCTCACCCCCTCCCTTCGTACCTTCAAATCCCTCCTCAAGACCCATCTCTTCCGCTCTGCCCTCCCCGACTTCTAGCTTCCCTCACCTAACTCCATCCAGTACAATCTGTTACCTGAGGTCTGTGTACTCACATCCTCATCACATGGACCAACCAGCCATCATTCTTGATGTAACCAAGCCAAGCGCGTGCACCTGGAACCTCGCATCCTCATGAATGTTACACTCCTTGTCTCTTCCTCTGTTCCCCTTCCTTCGTCTCTCCCTCCCGCCCCCTTAAGTTCTAGGGCAGGGACCATGTCTATTCAATTACTTTGTAAAGAGCCAGGTACATTGCTGGCACTATATAAATGTTTGATAATAATAATAATAATAATAATAATATGGTCTACTGGGAGCCACAAAACTGATTTCAAGTTGGCCTCAAACAGTCATTAGGCTTTTTTTGCAACTTCCCGGATTTTGTTACAAGCAACAGATACTGCTTTTTGTGACGAGGTTCCAAAACATTTTCTTCTGTTGCCACAATACAGTACCAAACAAGTGTGAAAATACAGGGGAAGTCACCATGACTCCCTTCCTCTCAGCATAGACTCACTTGCAAATTTCTACTAAATCTACAGCCCCTGGTGAGAACACGGGGTGCAAGAGTAATGGTAAATCATGTCAAAGCGTTGAAATGCAATTAGGGCTGTAACGAGGAGCAAAATTTCTACTTGCAAGTAATTCTGCCAATTTCCTGATACTAATATGATTTCTCAATTCTCACAAAGCCATGAGATACCGTCCACCTACATTCTGTTTACCGCGTACTGTTCATTTATCGCTTACCACATTGCTGAGGGTATCGTTTTACTTCCAGATTTGTTGCTTCCACATTTCTGAGCCAATCACCATGTGAACAGCCCAGCCCTTAACCTTCCCACACACTGTGTAAAAAAATCCAGTAGTGCCTCCAATGAGAATTGTTGTATGTTCCATTTGCTACGACCAACCTGCAACTGGATTGCAGATTTGTAAAGGAATCTGCGTACCAACCAATGAGACCACTTTCAAATGAGGTGCTTAGAAGTGCCTTCTGAGCCTCGCATTCAGAGAAAAGCCACGCGGGGAGTGTTTACACGCTCCCTGTGCTGCCGGAAGTGATGTGCTGGTTGTTGTCAGCAGCGGCAGCAGCTGGAGATGCGGGACTTTGAAGAGGTGCAATCTGAAAGCCTCACTTTTCAGACTTTCAGAATGCACCTCTTCAAAGTCCCGCGTCTCCAGCCACTCAAGCATTTACTTTACAGGAGTTTAAAATTGCAGCGGAATAAGGAACAGCAGGAAGTTCCCACTGGGAACACATACCCCTATGAGTCTGGGGCAAAAAGGGCAATTCTCTCCTTAATTTCAGCCTCTCACCAACCCCACTGCAATGCCATGATAGCACCACCTTTTAAGGTGATGGAGGGATGAAATTTAAGGAGGGGACAATAGTTCCTTGCATTGAGCTATGATTATGCTAGGATCCAAGGACTGGTTTCCAAAGAGGAAAGTCTATTGCAAAGGCTGGGGACCTTTTTTCTTTAAAGGGGTTATTTTTATTATTTTTTTTAAAGAAAAAAGAAACAATAATATAAACTGCTTTATTGATTGCAGTTTCAATGGTACAGTTAAATATTGACCCCAAACATGAAACCAGCTATTTATGACAAGGACAAGCAAGATCCTTGAAGAGTTACATGGAACTGGATGAAGAGATACTACTTAAGGAGGCATCTTGTAAACTGGAATCACTTCTTTTTATGGGGCGTAAACAGCTCATAAACAGAGCATACTGTTCCACAAACTATAATCGTCATCGTGACGTCAATCCATAGAGCAGATAATCCATCATTCCATCCTTAAGATACACTGGAATTCCATTATCTTCCTGAAAATGCTTCTGTTTCTCTGGAACCCGATTTTGAATTTGCCTGCGAGAAGCAGTGCTTATAGTCCTCTGGGAAATTTGTCGGAGAACCAGCAGTTTCCGCAGCATCTTGCCGGTCTTGGCTCCTGCCTCAGTCCAGGAACAAGGACAATGGAACCGGAAGAAAGGGGACTATTTTAAAAACTAGGACAAGGTCTGAGGGCCGAATAGAAGTTGGGGTGGAGGATGCTTAGAAGGTGTGCTCAGGATGAGAAAAGTCCAGATCATGGATCTATCTGTTCCCCATCCTTGTGTGCATGCCCTCATCTCTGCTTCCTTATCCTGAGCTCAGTCTTTCAGTGTTTTGGGGATAGGAATTGGGTTCAGGGGCCAGATCCAGGAACTGGGAAGGGACCAAATAAAAACTAGCCACAGGCTGCATTTGACCCCTGGGACAGAGATTCCTCCCCACCCTGCTCTATTTTTTTAAAATATATATATAAGTTTTATTGCGTAGCCTTAGCTATTGCAAAAACAAAATAATACAAATACAAATCATCATCAAAACACTGAATTGAGCATATATACCAAAGCATAAACAATATAAAAAGTATAAACAGTATACATTTGTATATAAACTAAATTCCAGATCCCTCCCCTTCATAACCAGACCAATAAAATCTTTCTTAATTTTTAGAGTCCTGCCGTTACTGGGATCACAACCTCTCTACGTGCCTGGTTCTCCAAAAAACTTCGTCTTAATATTAATGCCTGGTGAGCAAACTCCGCCACTTGTCTAGTTAAACTGGTATCTGCTGGGCTCAGCAACTTCTGGAATATTTTAAATTGAGATATTTCTTGAGACTCTACCAAATATTTGGCTCTTAGTTCTTTGAAAAAAAACAGGACAACAAAATGTGAGCAACTGTATCAGCAGTTCCCCTATCACAGAGAGCACATAATCTCTGTTCATGGGGGATTCCCTTATAACTACTTCCAGATAGGCGGAGCGGAAAGTATTACATCTAAGTCTAGTAAATGAAAATCTCCTGGAGGCATCAAGCCATCCAAACAGGTAACTTGCACCAGCTTGAGTTGGATAATAGAGCTTACAGTCTGGGGCCACTTTTGGGGCATTCATGAGGGCCGTTTCCGACTGAAACAGCTGATCTCTCAATCTCCTCAGTACCATCTTCCAAAAAATATCCGGGCCCACCTTCGCAAGTACCCCGCTGGAGAAGCCAATTTTTTGAATCTCTAGCCCAACCCTGTCAAGCCACACATCCAGTAGCCCTGCCTGTCAGGCCATACCTAGTAACGAGCCATCCCCCTCTGTTAGAGACATCATTTTTATCCAAAAATTTGCAACCTGCTGGAGGAACACCGTTCAAACCGATTGAACTCCCAATTCCATCCTCAGCAAGACCTGGGGAGTACCCCTTGGGAGGCCCAATATGGAGGCCAAAAATCCATTCTGCAAGTTCCCTAAATCCTCCAAAAAATCAAGAGCCCAAATTGGCGCAGCGTACAGGGTCTGGTTTAAAACCTTGGCCCTGTATAAGCTTATTGCTGGTGCTACCAGCTTCCCCCCCGACTGAAATAAAATTTCAGTATTGCCAAGGAAGATTTTTTGGTCTGGAGTTTAATGAACTCATAATGGGACCTCCAAGATGGAAAGGAGGAAAAAATGACTCCCAGATATTTAAAAAAGGAGACCTGTTCAATAAATTCCCCTCTTATATTCCAGCAATGAATATCCACTCTTTTATGGGGACCCACAATCAGTATTTTTGTTTTGGAATAGTTTATTTTTAGCAACTCTTGTTTGTAGTAATCACCAAAAAGGGCAAGCTGTCTCTTAAGGCCCACCATGGTTTGAGATATTAACACAGTATCATCTGTGTACAAGAGTATTGGCAACCATTTTTTCCCCACCAAAGGGGCATGGGTGTCCACCGTTTTCATGAGGCAAGCAACATTATTCAAATAAAGGTTGAATAAGGCCGGTGCCAGCAGGCAACCCTGCCTAACCCCTCTTTTGACTGGGATGACCTTGGTTAGAGTCCCGGGGCACCCATGCCTCACTTGAAGTGAGTTCCCTGTGTGCAGCTTTATCATTAGGTAAAGAAGTCTAGGGTCTATTGAAGAACCCCTCAACTTTGCCCACAGGCGCTCTCTATTCACTAAATCAAAAGATTTTTCTAAATCAACAAAACATAAATACAACTTCCCATGAACCGCTGCATATTTCTGGATCAGGGCCATGAGCGTCAAAATGTGATCCGTTACAGCTCTACCTTCACAAAATCCAGCTTGTTCTGGTTCAATCGCCCCTGACTCCTGTATCCAGGACTTAAGTCTGTCCGCCCTGCTCTATTGCCTTAATTCTTTTCCTACCCTAATTAATGTGTGTTGTTGTTTTTTTAAATAGCAATCTGAAGTGGATGAATACGTGATGTATTCAAATACAGGCTACTTCCCAAGAGTACAAGTATAAAATAAAACCATTCATAAGTGAAATAGAAGCTACAGTAAGGGTAAATACAAGTGTCATGTTTTAATTAAGAGAGTCTACTCACTCACTGGTAAGGGAGCCAAAATGCTCAACATTTTGGCTACCAGCCTTGCCCAAATGTACTTTGAGGGATGGAGAGTGAGCCTAGAGTAAAAGATGTGCAGCAATTGAAGAGACAATGGGTCGGATGCTTGATTAGTTAGCATCCTGTCTAGTCATTGCCACCAGTGGAAAGTATTATATCAGTATTAAAACGCCTATAGTTTCAATCTAAAAGCATTAAAATTCATTTTGACACAGTCGTGTGACTACAAAAGGTTTAGAGAGAAATAAATTTATTTCTGGGGAAAAGAAACCTCTAGGATTCAGTGCACATGGCTGTGTTGCGTTTTCCTGTTGCTAAGATTTGTTCAAGATGGAGATGAAGTTCAAATGATACCTTTTATTGGACCAACTTCTGTCAGACAGAGTATGGAAATCTTTGGTAGGGATGGGCGAACGCGGTTCAGAAGTTCGGAGTTTGGCCCAAATTCGGCCTGTTCGGACGACTGAACCCAAACCCAAACTGACCAAACCAAACACTATTCCGAATGCCGAAACGACCGAACAGTTCGGTCAGTTCAGATCGCGTTCGGTTGAGTTTGGGTTGCAAAAATGTATCACAGGAAGGCAAAATGTGACAGGGAGGGGGAGTCAGCTGAGGAGAAGACTTCAAGGCACCAGGGGTGGAGAGGCTTGGAGTAGCAGCCAGCCTGCCCAATCACCATCCCTTTTCGCCTCACACCACTGGCTTCGCAGTCTGCGATTGGCCACTGGCTAGGCTGCATGGAGTCAATGGGGCTTGCGGTGAGGCGGGTGCAGCAAGAAACAAAACTCATTGGCCTCCCCCCTTCCCAACACATTCTGAGCTAGTCACTGTTCCTCACAGCAGGCGTTTCAGAAGACTCCCTCTCCCAGCAGTTTTTGTTCCTTCCTATTCCTAATCCATTGCCATCCGCCTCCTATTTCACCCATCCAACCCATTTACCTCCATATGATCATTTATTTAGATTATATTAGATAGATTTCGGTGTTATTTTTTGTTTTTACCCCTCCTTGTGTTCAATCTTCCTTCTTCCCTCCCCCCTCCACTGCATCCTTTCCCTCTCCCTCTCTCTCTCTCTCTCTCTATATATATATATTCCATCCCTGATTCCCTTCCCCTGTTTTTTTATTCATTTTGAGTAGCATTAGATTGATTTAGGTTTCATTTCAGTTTTGTACCCCCCTCTCTGTGTTCTTTGTGCCCCCCCCCTTGGTCCCATAGATATATTAGATTAGAGACAGTAGAGTTATAAGAGTTAGCTGAGATAGAGACAGTGTTTTTTTAGTGTTTGTAGGAGTAGGCCTTTGTACTTATTAGGTAGATAATCCATTTAATTGATAGCATTTAGAATCGTTATAGCAGTTAGATTTAGTGTAGAAAGATTAAAAATTTAAATAAATTTTTAAATTTCTTTTTAAAAAAACCAATATAAAATCATTATTTTGAAGGAAGAAATGGAGAAGGGAAGGAGAGGCCGGTCTGCTGTCCATAGGGGAGGCAATGGGGCACGTGCCAGAGGTGGAAGGGGCCGTGCCAGGGGAGTGACAGCAGGCAGAAGCAGTAGCCCGAGCACATCACAGCCAAACCAAACACAAACAGCCAAAACACATGAACAGCCACCCAGCCCAACACACACTCTCTTGCCACACAGCACTCAAATTTCCAGTTTCCGGCACCATCTCGTGATACTTTTTCCGAACGCCCGAACCGAACCCAAACTCGGCGAACAACCCAAACGCACGAACCGAGCCGAACAGAACGGCCGAACCCGAACCGCAACCTGTTCGCACATCCCTAATCTTTGGGCGATTCTTCAACATTTCTTTATATCATGAAACTTTAATTTTGTTTTTTAGTGACTATGGTGCAGCTAAAGATAAGCAATCCAGTCTCTTAAGCAATCCAGATTCCCTCCCTTAAATGTTGAAAAGTAGCTGCAATCAAGAAGTATCTGACATACAAAACTAAACATGAACATTTCCTCCTATTTGTATTTACTTCACTGATGAATGAGATTGCACTTCAGTGCACTAGTGATGCATCTTAATTAGAACTGCAACCAAGTACCCAGCAAGTTGGAAAACCTATTGAATCTGGAGTGCCCAACTTGCCTCAGTTGCATTTGGGCACCAAGTGGTAACTGAATGTGACCCCACAGGCTACGCAACTCCTCAGGCTGACTCACCTCACCGCCAGACTGCTGCTCCTCTGGTCCAGTCGCTGCTCGCTGCTACCTGCTCCTCCCCGGCCTGTGTATTGCTCAGGTGAGCTGGGGACTTCCCTGCTCAACCTTTTCTAAGTGGGGGAGGGGGAGGAGACTTCTTCCCACCTACATACACCCCCAATGGGTCCCCCATCCCCAGGGAGACCTAAAATGGGGGTACCCAGGACCCATGCATGCCCGACATGAGTCCCCCTGGAAACGGGGGACCCATTAGGTGGATGCACACAGGTAGGAAGAGGTCTCCTCCCTCCTGCTCAGAAAAAGCCAAGTGGGGGAAGTCCGCAGCTCATCTGAGCAGCACACAGGGGACATGTTAGGGGGGTGCACACAGGTGGAAAGAGGTCTCCTTCCTCCTGCTCAGAAAAAAACAAGTGGGGAAGTCCACAGCTCAGCTGAGCAGCACACAGGGGACCTGTTAGGTGGGGGCACACAGGTGGAAAGAGGTATCCTCCCTACTGCTCAGAAAAAGCCAAGTGGGAAAGTCCGCAACTCAGCTGAGCAGCACTCCTATTAGCTAAGGAGAAGGAGCAGTGACCAGGACCAGAGGAGCACTAGCTCGGCTATGAGGTGAGTCAGGCCATGGAGCCATGGGTACTAAATCACCCCAGTAATACCAACATTTTCTGGCACCAGGCACCCATCAAGTGCTCACTGGGGGTGCCTGAAAAGGTGGGCATTACCCATGGGTAGCAAATGTGCTAATTAATATGTGTAGCTCTCATTAATATCATGAATGCTCTATCATCAAGCTAGTATGATGGGTTGCATTGATTTGCAAAACAAAGCACGTGAAAACTAGAACTACCCTATATAGCAAGTTCCCCTTTCTCAGATAATTTGATTTTTTAAAAATTTATTTTTCTCCCTAAACTCAAATGGCATGTTCTGATGCTTGAATCACCTTCATTGCAGGAAGCTTCATACTGTGACTGACAAGACACTTCACTTGAGCTTGGACAGGCTTTGGTTATCTTTCCTAATGTCTCTAATTTTTCTTGTTTTTCACTCCTTTTATTATTATTGCTGTTATTTACATAGTATCAACGATGTGCCTGACATGAACAATCATTCAACCATTAGAGTCAGGTCCCTTCTCGGAGGGGTTAACAATCTAGAATGAACAAGGGAGGGGAGACAAGAGAGAGCTAGAGAGACACTCATGAACTTGAGAAGTTGCAGGTGCACATCCACAGCATAGGGCATGCTCTGAAGAACAGATACTTTGGGTGATTTCAGACGTTACAGTGGATTCCCAGTGGTAGCAACCCGTCTAACCACCCCCCGCTGTCAAGAAAGGCCCCAAACAGATGTGATGGGACCGGGACCACGGCAGGGAATCGGGCCAGCAGACCACAGCCTGGGGCTGCACAACAGACGTGATGCCGATCCCGGACTGTGGTCAAAACACTGGGGAGGGGCAGGACACAGACATGGCCAGCTGAGGGCAAACGAAGCCAACAGCGTCTACAGGGAACGCCCACACAAGGGAAATGGGAAGGGAGGGGGAAGAGGGAAAAGAGCCGCCGAGGCAGCACACACAACAGGCACAGGGAATACAAATGAGGTCACAGTGGAACACACAGCAGACACATGCCCGGACTCACACACACCCGCATGGGAAAGAAAGGGAAGGGGGGGACACAGCAGGACAGACAACACACATGGCACAACGGGCACAGGGGGAAGGGGGGAACCGGCCCAGGGGCCAGGGCAGGACATGGGGAATGGCAACTAGAACCCCACAACAGCACAGCCTGCACGGGCATCCCCACAATTACACTGCCAGTCCCAGAACAGGGGGCCCAGCAAGGGCACAGCACAGGCACAGGGGGAGGCCACACGGTCCAGGGAGCAGCCTGGGAATGGTCCAGGAGGCTGTCAGGGACACCATGTGCCAGTCAGGGGATGATGGATGGGACAGAGGCGAGCCGGGGCCAAAGAGCGGAGCAGCCCTTCCACAAACCTCCCCCCCCCGGGAGGACGCCGGGAGGTGCCGTCTGGGGGCCCCAGCACCCATCAGTCACAGATGCACTCAAGGGGGGAGGGGGGGCACAGGCACAGGACAGTCGAGGCTGGACCAGGAAGGACAGCAGCACCCGGGGCACCAGAAGCCACCTCAGCATTCAGGAAACAGTCACAGGAGAAGGCAGCCATGGAGGGGAACACCAGTCGCAGAGGCGGACAGGGGGGGCCTGTGGATGGGACACAGAGCCACAGGCAGGGACAGTAGGATCCCAGGCACTAGCCAGCACAGCACCGAGCCAGGGACATCATGGAGGGAGCAGGCAGAGACTTGCGGCAGCGGGGCGGAGCCGGGAGCCCACAGCTGGGTCAGCATCCAGGGCCCAGAAGAAAAGGGGGGCCTTACAGCCAGCTGCAGGGGGCCACGAAGGGGCCCGGGGCCTGGTGGCCTGCCAGGTGCATGAAGTGGGGCCACTGAAGCATGCCCTGATGGTACCCCAGTGCAGACATGTGGTGGGTGACCAGGTAGTATGCCTCGAAGGGATCCTGAGTGGCGAGCCCCACCTGCACATTGGATCAGGACCACACACCAGCCAACGCCGACACCTCCACTTCAGAGGGCTCCGACAAGCCATAGTCAGCAAGTGGGGGCCATGGAAGGTGACCCAGATCCAACAGGCGGTGATAGATCACCCTGTGGGACCGCTGGTAACCTCTGGCCCCATGAGCACAGCCAAAGAAGGACACAGCCAAGGCAGGGCCCCCCTCCACCAGACAGGCCATGTAGGCAGCCAGGCTGCACACAGAGAGGGCAGACACGGACCCCGTCACCAACCACCTCACATGCGAGCACCTGATCTCTGGAATGCGCCCGTTGGGAAAGGGGCACAAGCCTAGCATCTCAGCATGCAGCCGGCAGTCGCAGGCGCTCACCACATAGCTATAGTACCGCAGCCTGGAGCTCATACTCTCATAGGCACCTGTGAGGCTGTCCGGGCAGCTCAAAAGCAATTGCATGGCCAGGGAATGCCACAGGTCACACAGGGCCATGGTCTCGCGGAAGGTCCAGCTATGGGGGGCCCTGGGGGCGCTATGACCCGGGAGCCCTGGGGAAGAGCGGCCAGCCATGGTCCAGAAAGCAGCAAATACTAAGTGCAAGGAAAGGAGGGCTGCACAATCCCATAAGGGACAGGAGGAAAGCAGGGGAGCTCCAAGGCCAAGCAATAAGGGCACAGCCTGCAACATTGTATGGCTACAGAGCGAGGTATGGGGTGCGGACCCAGCACAGCTGCTGGAACACAGCACACAGACAGAACAGCCTACACACTAAGCAGGGCCCCGAGGACAACAGGCAGCCGACCCCAGGAGGTGGGGGGTGATGACAGCAGGAATGCAGCTGCTGCCCGCACACGCCCGGTCGAGGGCAGGACCGAGTGCCATGCCCCGTTCAGGGAAGGCATGTGCATGCATTGGGCCACCCATGGCCTCCCCGCCTTGCTCGCCCTGCAGGAGCCGGGTCCCCGAGCCAGGTTGGCAGGGTGAGACGGGTGGGCGGGGCAACACAGGTCCCAACCTACAACAGGTGCGGCCCCAACACACCCGGAGCACCGGTCACCATGGCGCTGGGTCAGTTGGGCGTCTGCGGGATGCACCTAGCCATGTGCGCAGAGCAGGGGCGTAGCTACCACTGGACAAACAGGGACATTTGTCCCTGGGCCCGTACTGGCTGGGGGCCCAATATCCAAGGTAGCTAAGTCACCCTCCCCCCTCTTTTTTCATTTTTAAATTGCCACCTGAGCTGGCTGGGGGCCCTTCTGGCTGCTGCCTGGGCCCCCTGGCTGTGATACAATGTTGCAACCACAGGCAGGGAGGGCCCCCATGCAGCAGTCTGTCAGGCCAGGTCTCACACACAAGCCTCTCGGCTAGCCGCCCCCCTGGAGTCGTGGAGGAGGAGTCCTCCCCACTAGTCCAGACCCAGTCTGCTCCGGGTTGACTTTAGAAAGGCCCAGCCCCTGAGCGTGCCCACTGCTGGGCACCTTCCCACTCTGGTGCTCCCTGCATCAAGCCGACCCAGCCTGCCCCGGCCCACCTGACCATCCCCCGGCCTCCAAGGCTGGGGCAGCAATCGCGCTGCTGCTGCTGCTGCTGCTGCTGCTGGCCGTGCTCAGCCCCAGCGTGCAGGCAGCGAGCCGCAAGGGACAGAGTGCACTGTGGGAGCAGCTCGCCACTGGCCCAGAAGATGGATGGGCCCAGCAGCAAGTCACCAGCAGCAGCACACTGCAGTCTCTGCAGAGAGCAAGTAAGTCAAGCACCAGCAGCCCAGCACCCCTAGGCCGGCTGGCGGCTTCACCACCAGCAGGAAAAAAGGGGGCCCATGGACATTTCTTGTCCCTGGGCCCATCCCAAGCTAGCTACACCCCTGGTGCAGAGTGATATCACTCTCACACAGACCTCCTGCACATCCAGACTGCAGAGGTGAACCTGGCCACCCGGCTGCTTGTGTGCATGGCCAGGAGCACTGCCAGAGCCCAGAGATCCCACCACGGGCGCAGGCGCTCCCTGGCCCACCTCAGGGCCCAGCAGGTGTCTGGGGTGGTCCAACAGGCCCTCCTCTGCACCAGGGGCCAGGCTGCTGCACTCCGCAAGGTGGCCGACCGTCTCCAGTGGTGGAGGGAGACCATGGGGTGCACTGCCCTGCTCACAATGCCCATTGACCGGTCGGTATGGGTCACGGAGCAGGCACAGGGGTGGTGGGCCAAAGCACTAGCCCAATGGGATGAGGCCTCCTGGAAAGCGCGCTTTCGGATGGACATGCGTGTTCTCCTGCGACTCATGGAGCTGTTAACACCCAGGCTGGAGTGGCAGGCCACCACCCCCATGTGGTCCCCCATACCCATGGTTCAGCGGGTGGCCATCAAGGTCTGGGCCCTTGCAACACCTGACTCCTGCCGCTTCGTCTCGCAGCACTTCAGCGTTGGGGTGAGCACCATCACCAGGATCCTGCAGGATGTCTGTGAGGCGGTGGAGGGCATGCTCCTGGACTGAGTGATCCAGCTGGTGGACCAGAAGGCTGTGATGGCCGGCTTTGTGGCTGGGGGATTCCCCAACTGCATGGGTGCCGTGGATGGCACCCACATAGAGATCCTGTGCCCATCCGCTGGGGAGGCCTCGGAATATGTCAACCGACATGGGTACAACTCCCTGCAGCTGCAGGCAGTCGTGGACCACTGGGGTCGGTTCATAGACATTTACACGGGCCACTCTGGTCACAGCCACGATGCCCGGATCATGACCATCTCTCCCTTCTATGTCCGGATGTACCGCGAAGACTTCGTGGACATGGGGATGACCCGGATCAAGGGGGTGATGATGCCTCCCTGCATCCTGGGGGACCCAGACTACCCACTTACCCGCTGGCTGATGAAGGCATACCCTGTGTCCTCTATGTCGGTCTTTGGTCCGGAAGCGTGGTTAATTTTGACCCTTGGCGTAGACTGACTGTGGTGAACATCTGGTGCCTGTGAAACAGATGTTCAGGGCACTTTGGCCCCGCTGTGGGATTGACCGTGGTTCACTGTGATTGACTGCGATCTCATAACATCTGAAAATACCCTTTGATATAGCTAAGCTACATCACTTTTACTCCTGAATCAATCCTGTCAAGAGCAGAGCCAGGCTTAGGATTTTTGTGGCTTTAAACACTTTTGAGGCTGCTGCCCCCTGAAGCCACACACCCCAAGCCATGCCCCTCCACAAGCCAAGCCAGGCTCCCCACTTGGGGGGGAAGTAAAGAAAATACAAGTTAAAAATAAATAGAAAAACATAAACTAAAAAATCCTACTCACCCAAAGTGCGGGGCATCCTCAGCTACTGCCCAGAAACCCAGCCTGGCACCCCTGGCACCACCCCTTGCTGGCTGGGGTGGGAGATGAGGACGGGTAAGTGGGTGGAGTGTGGACAGACTGGGGAGCAATTGGGCTGGGGGCAGGCCAGAGAGCAAGCAGATGGGCTGAGGGTTGGCCAGGGAGCGAGTGGTTTGGGTGGCCTGCAGTGTGGCAGCCAGCTTCCCTGTGCGTGCCTCAGGCATGCGCACACCGGCTGCTACTATATTTGCGCTCCACGCATGCCTGAGACATGCACAGGGAAGCTGACCACTGCAGTCACCTGCACAGCTGAGCCAATCCTGGCTCAGCTGTGCAGGCAGCTGCAGCAGTGGGTGGCAGCAGGCAGTGGTGGCGGCTTTGGGTTTGTTTGTTTTTTGCCACCCCTCCAAATCCTCCACCTTAGGCAATTGCCTAGGTTGCCTGCTAGGGATGTGCGAATGTGGTTCGGATGTTCGGAGTTCGGGCTGAACTCGGCCTGTTCAGATGACAGAACTGAATGTCCGAACCAAACGTTTGAACATCCGAACAGTTCAGAAAAGTTTGGATGAGTTCGGGAGTGGGAAAAACGTGACTTTGGTGGGGAAAACATGTCTGGAAGGGGTAGGCAGCTGAGGTGCAGACTTCCTGGCACCAGGGGTGGAGCCCAGGGGTGGTTTCAGGGCCAAATGAGACCAATATCGGGGGGGGGAAATCGATTTCAGTATCAGTATCGATAGCGCTATTTTCGGATGTTTGGCCAAGTTCGGACAAACCGAAGTCCACCAAACCGAACAACTGAACCCGAACTCGGGTTTCGACCCAAATGACCGAACGTCCCAGCATCCGAACCACCTTCTGTTCGCACATCCCTGTTGTCTGCCTCTAAGTCCGTCCCTGATCAAGAGCTTGGAACAAAAGTTATTCAGGAGTAGGTAGAAAAATATGTACGCCTGTAAAACAAGGGCTGCATTTCAGATTTTACTTTGGAGTAACTGTAGTGCAAAGCAAACCCTTTCAATGTTTGGGTAACATTATTTGCCATGGCCATTAGGGGGAGATTGTGAATTAAATACATCCATTTTCAGCTGTAATGAGAAAGTTTTTAGGAGTGATTTGAAGGTCTCTAGAGAGAGGGAGTAGAACATGTATGTTCAGAAAGGGAGTTCCACACCTAGGGGGCAGCATACAAAATGGGGTGAAGATGGTTTAGGGCAGGAGTGGCCTGGGGGTGGGGCACTGTGGCACCACCCTGAGCTGCCCCCACCTCTCCCTTATCCCTCTCCCACTACACAGAAACATAGTGGGAATGAAAACAGAAAGACAGGAAGGAGTAAGGCCATGAAGAACCTTGAAGATGAGGACAAGGAGCTTGTGTTGGAAGTGGGAAAGTGAGCCAGTGGAGGGAGCAGAGAAGGGGCTGAACATGATCAAAGCAGTAGGTGAGTTAAATAACCTTGGTAACCGAGTGTGGCAAGGCGTAATGCCCAGAGCCCTGGAGGGCACTGGCAAGTCCTGTCGAGTCCTTGGGGAATTCAGCTCTCTTGTCCCTAACATGCTGCAGCTGGTCTGTATCATCCAGTTCTCCACCTTAAAGCAGTCCCCTAGGCCCCAGTCCTGGGATAAGTCTCAACGTATAAATGGTCCCGGCCTCCAGCCATCCTTATAGCCATGCCTACACCACCGCCAGTACTGCAAAGTCCTTGTATCAATAAACAAGACCGATCCCACCTTGTTGGGTCTTGTTGGATCCCTCTATGGCTCCCCTCCTGGGTCCATCTCTGGTCCAGCTCCATCAATCTTGGGTGTTCAGGAGCTCACCTCAGGAGGTCCTACTCCTGCAGCAACCCTCATCAGTCTGAGCTCCAGGCTTTTATAAGCCTTGCACATGCTCAAATGCCGCTTGCCGCTGAGCATGCTCGGAGACACAACACCCATAGAGCCCAATGATTGCGCCTGGGGACTTAGACTGCTTTCTGACATTACATGGGAGGGGCGGAACATGTGGAATCACGATCATGGCTCTGTAATTGCAAGGATTAGTGCCTGTGAGAATGCACTAATCCCTTTTTATCATGCGAGAACATTCGCACATTATCGGGTCCCCAAACGTGTTCTTGCATGAAAAAGGGGATTAGTGCATTCTCACAGGCGCTAATCCCCACAATTACAGAGCCGCAATCACAATTGTGCACGTTCCCGCCTCTCCCATGTAATGTTGGAAAGCAGCCTGAGTCTCTAAAGTGACATTAATGCTGCTGACAGTGCTGAGCATGCTCAGGGACTAAGGCCACTTTCAGACCTGCCCCCCCCCCCCCCCCAGTGCATATTTTGGCTGCGGGAGGGAATGCGCAAGCCAGGATATGTGTGGGGCTCAGCCGTTCTGAAAGCCCCTCCCCCTGCGCGGCTTTGCTGGTAATCACACGCAGAGATACAGAGCAGGATTTCCTGCTCTGCATCTTTGCATCTTTACGCTGGCAAAGCCGAGCAGGGGGGGTTTTGAGACCAGTCGATCCCCACACATATCCTGGTTTCCGCATTCCCTCCCGCAACTAAAATATGCTGGGGGGGAGGGAAGGTCTGAAAGTGGCCTTAGACTCTAGAGCAGTAAGGGGAACAGGGGAGGCCAGTAAGAAGGAGGTTGCAATAGTTAAGTTGAGAGATGACTAGAGCATGGACTAAAGTTTTAGTAGTGGGAGTAGTAATGAAGGGATGAATTTTAGAGATGTCATGCAGGGAGAAACAACAGGTCTTTACAACAGACTGAGCATACGGTGCAAGGAAGAGGGAGGAGTCAAAGATGAATCCCAAGTTACGTGCTTCGAATGGGGCGGGGGGGAGAGGTGCTGTATGGTGACAGTATAAAAGGAAATTAAGAGAGAGAGGATGTTCTCCTCTTCTGGCTCCATTTCCTCCCCCAACACCCAAGACTTCTGTTACAGAAGTCCTCACACACTCCTGCCCTCTTGTGCTTCCACACATCTTCAATTTCAGTATCATTGCAAAAAATGGAAGCCTGTGGCATTACCAGGTAGAAGAAGAAAATTCCATGAATAGAGGTTATTCCACGCAATAACTCCTATTCCACTTACTATGACCATTGTGGGCCACCTATGTTCTTGTCAGAGGCAACAAGCAATACAACAAAGGCTAGGATGGTCACCCATGCTGATAGACCCAATACCTCAGCCTTCTGCCTGCAAAATCAGTAAAACACATAACAGGCTGAGCAGGTGTTTTAAGGAAAGCTTCAGTGAATGATTTGGACAGGACAGGAGCTCCTTCTCCATTATCCTGCACTGGCCGTCACAAGGAGAGTTAAAGTAAACAGAGAACTCTGGTTAGAGTGGTGTGCATATTTAGTGGAGCTGTTGACACAAATTAAGCAACGTGCAAAATCCAATAGATACAGAATCTTGCTGAGAAACACTGTCTTCCTTTATTAATTAAGGAAGGAAGGAAGAAAACCCAAGGCTTCCTATCTGAAATTACAGGAAGTGAAAGTTAAAAGCAGCAGAAGCCACCATGGGGGATGAATTCTCTGTGTTTTAATGAGCTGCGATGTGCTAGTAAAGCCTCTAGGGTTTTGAATGCTAGAGTAGAAAGAAGTTCAATGCTCATCCCTAGAGGGGAGAAATGCTACCCAACCGTGTGTCCCTTAGAAGGACCTCCACTTGTGGATGGGGGAGGAGAAACCTTCATCCTTCAGAAAGTGGAAGAAAATTCCTTTGCTTAGAGAAGACAGCAGTTTTCCTGGGGTGACACTCCACACTTAGGACTGCTCTATACTAAACTTTTGTGCTTGCGTTCAGATCCTCGGGACGAGTTTCTGACCCCAATTATTCTTGCCATGCCACCTTGCTCCCAACTCTCAGCTTTGATTTCTTTATTGCAGGGGATGGATGTGTATATCACTACCCAGGTAGCTAAAGTTTTGGTTGTTGCTGCTAAGATTAGGTCCAATTCCAATATTCTGTGAGGAGCCCTTTTATGTATTTCTGTTGTTCTCAAATGTTTTTCCTTCGGGGGATCTCTCTATGCAATTTTATATTTTATTTTCCTGTTGTATTTTATTGTTATTTTTGTGTGTTATTTATTTGTGTTAATATGTATCTTTTGCGATGGCCTATGGCTAAGCAAATAAATTGTACTTACTTACATGTGCTTGCGTAAGCTCTCTAAAACCGGAACAAGAATGTGAGGATTCACACACACCCTTTTATCATGCCAGTTTGTCTTAATCCAGTTTAGTAGATAAGTTCTGAAACCTACTTCATTCTGACCTGGCACAACTTAAACTGGCTCAATGCATATGTGGACATGGGATTTCTTGTACCAGTTAAGAGCTGACCTGATTGGACATTGGGATACCTACTTATAAACCAATGCGACTATTCTGGTCCAAAGGATGGTAAGTAATCTTTGGGGAGCAGTACAAGTGTTTTATATGTGGATACACTGAACGGGCAGATCTTTAAACTGGTATAAAGTCATCTGGTACAAGCTGCAGGGCAGGTAAGTCCTTAGACCAGGAGTGGGGAACCTGGGGCCAAGAGGCCAAATGTGGCCTTTGTCTAGATTTTATTTGGCCCCTTTCCAGTTCAGTTCATGGGTCTGCCCCTGGGATCCAGATCCTGCCCCCAAACACTGAAAGAGTGAGCTCAGGGGAAGGGAGCAGAGAAGAGGGCATGCACACAAGACTAGGGGATGGATCCATGGCACAGATCCATGATCCATGCCCGTCCTGGCAGGTCAAGGCCAGCCGGGAGACATTAGGGCTGCTGCTGGTGGGGATTGTCAGCGCCTCCCTTGGGGAGGGCAGGGTGCCGGACTGCCTTAAGGAGGCGCTGGTGCGGCCCCTGCTCAAGATACCAACATTGAACATTGACGTCCTGGCTAGCTATCAGTCGGTCTCTAACCTTCCCTTTTTAGGGAAGGTTATTGAACAGGTGGTGGCTCGGCAGTTGCAGGAGCATCTGGGCCGGATTCATTTTCTCAATCCCTCACAGTCTGGCTTTCGTTCTGGATATGACACAGAGACTGCGCTTGTGACCTTAGTTGACGACTTCTCCTGTGAGTTGGACCGGGGTCATTTGACCCTATTGATTCTTTTAGATCTCTCGGCTGCATTTGATACCATTGATCATGAGTTGCTGGTGACTTGGCTGAGGGACTGACCAGGGATTGGCGGGATCGTTCTTGAGTGGTTCCACTCCTTTCTGACTAGGAGAGTCCAGCATGTGTCAGTGGGAGGGGGTAGAAAGGAAGGGAGAAACAAGGGTAAGGGTGCCCACACGCTCCGAGGGGGCTCAAACGGCTCTGTCTCGACACTCGAGGCTCCCAGTTGCCCGTCAGGATAGTTTGTGGGTCTCTCTGTATGCTTTCGCACCAAGAGCTTCGGCCCCTATCATCATAGGGCACAGAGCAATTTAAAGGGAAGGGGTCCACACATGCACCACTTTCAAAAATCACAAGGGGGAACACTGGTGGGAGGTATGTGGGGGAAGCAAGGCTGAGGGACCCAAGGAATGAGGGAAGCGGAACCGGGACTCTCACACTGACGGGGGGAAGGGATAGGGAATTTGACCCAGGAGGGGAATAGGGCAGAAGCACCCTGGCCCGCAGGCCCTCGCACCCTTTCTTACTTACCAGGGGAAAGGGGGGGAGGATCCTATCAACACACACTTGCTCAGGATAACACACACTCAACAGTGGGGTACACAGGAGGGCACAATGCAGGGAGAGGGGAATACACACAGAGGAACAAAAGGGCAAAGGCAATTGCAACACAATCAGCTTCAAGTACTTAGCTTTCAGGCAGGGGGCCAGTCTCCACAGACACACAAGCTCTGTTCACCGGCACAGAGCTCTGACAACTGCCGGCTGATAAAGATCTAGCCCCGCCCCCTGCAGGCGCTCAGAACGGTGCGGCGGGGGGCGTGGCCTTATTGCGTCCTCCAGCGGACCCGCCCGTGGTGCGTCTTGCGGAGGGGGCGGAGCCACGTGCGGCGGCGGTGCATTGCTTGATTGCGGCTGGGGCTGCGGCCCCGGAGGGGCGGGGCTTCCTTGCCACGATGTGCGTCGGGGTGCGGGCGGGCGAGCCCGACTGCTGACAGTACCCCCCCCTCGAGGCCCCCCCCTCCACCATCGCGCCCGTCCGGGTTTCTCCGGGTGCCTGCGATGAAAAAGGCACAGGAGGCGTGGGGCGGTGACGTGGGAAGCGGGTTCCCAGGAGCGTTCGCTCGGCCCAAAGCCTTGCCAGTCGATAAGGTAGTGGAGCCTACCACGTCGGAGTTTTGCGTCCAAGATGGCACGAACCTCGTAACTCGGGTCGGAGTCCAGAACTTCAAGTTTGATATGGGGCTCTTCCATGGTGGTTGAGTCCATCGTGCCAGCAGGTTTAAGTAGGGAGACGTGGAAGGTAGGGTGGATGCGCATGGTAGAGGGAAGTTGAAGGGTATAAGTTACCTCGTTTATTTGTTTCAAGATGGGGAAGGGACCAAGGAATCGATGATCTAGCTTGGAGGATGGTTGTTTAGAGGGATAATGCCGACGGTCCAACCATACCAGATCTCCAGGCCGCAGAACTGGTGCGAGACGTCGATGGCGATCGGCAGTTTTTTTGTATGCCTGACGCGTTTTCTCCAACGTCGTTTTGGCTAGCATGTGAACTTGTTGTAGCTGCTGGGCTAATGCCCCTGCAGTGGGGACCATGATTGCGCGAAGGTCGGGAGTAGTCATCTGGGGATGATAGCCATAAGAGACGAAAAAGGGAGAGTTGCCCAAGGAGGCATTCGGGGCATTATTGTAAGCAAATTCTGCTATAGGGATCCACGAGTACCAATCATCCTGGAGATAATCAATGTAACACCGCAAGTATTGTTCAAGGCACTGGTTGACCCGCTCCACCTGCCCATTAGCTTGGGGGTGGTATGCAGTGGTGAGCTTCAACTGGACTTGGAGAGCCTTAAATAGTGCTGTCCAAAAACGGGAGACGAACTGCGTTCCTTGATCACTGATGATCTCCGTTGGCCAGCCATGGAGCTTCATTACATGTCTTATGAACAAGAGGGTGGTGCGTTGCGCCGTGGGGAGGCCCTTACAGGCCACAAAGTGGGCCATCTTTGTGAAGTGATCTACTATGACCAAAACGGTGTTGTACCCTCGCGAGGGGGGTAGTTCCACTATAAAATCAAGCCCAATTCGTTGCCAGAGCCCCCTGGGTGGTGGGGAAAGTTGAAGGAGGCCTACGGGGTTTTTCCTAGGCACCTTGGTGCGGGCACAGACGCTACAGGCTTGAACATAACGACGCACATCTGTAGCCATCGTTGGCCACCAGAACTGATGCTGAAGCAGCGCTAAAGTACGTGCTATTCCAGGGTGTCCAGCCAAGGGAGCGTCATGATGGGCCCATAACACCTGGGCTTGACAGGAGGGTGGTACCACGATCTGTGGTCCCTTTTTGTAGAGCCCCCCTTCCAAGGTGAGGGAGTGGTCGTTCGCTGGCTGGATTTCCTGAATGGAAGCCTGTTGCATGCCTTCGAGGAAGGAGGTAGTAGCAGCTAGTGGTGGGACCCCGGGCCCATTACCGGCTACCGGATTTACCGGTTACCGGTTCTACGAAAACCGGATTCCCGGATTAAATCCGGTATGCCGGTACCGGATTTATTTCATTGGTTTCAATGGGGCGCTGTGTCCCCATTGAAACCAATGAAATAAATTCCTCCCCCTCCCCCTCCCAGGCTGCGCGGGTGGAAGGGGGGACACCCCCCACCCACCCTGCCCAGCCTGGATTTTTGTTTTAAAAAAGAAAAGAGTAAGACCCAGAGGCGAGGCGAGCCCACCCCCCAGCACCAGCGGCCGCGGCGTCCCCGCAGCCGCCGGTAAGTATGACCCGATCCCTGGGGGGGGTGTTTAACACCCCCCCCCCCCCAGGGATCACCCCTACTAACGTTCAGTGCGCTTACCTTTGGGAGCTCCGGCGGCGGCGGGCGGTCCGGCGGCCTCAGCGCCGGCTGTGGCTGCCGGCGTCAGGACGCTCTAGGCCTTCCGGGGAACTTCCGGGTTTCCCCGGAAGGCCTAGAGCGTCCTGACGCCGGCAGCCACAGCCGGCGCTGAGGCCGCCGGACCGCCCGCCGCCGCCGGAGCTCCCAAAGGTAAGCGGCAAGCGCACTGTAGGGGTGATCCCTGGGGGGGGTGGGGGTGTTAAACACCCCCCCCCCCCCAGGGATCGGGTCATACTTACCGGCGGCTGCGGGGACGCCGCGGCCGCTGGTGCTGGGGGGTGGGCTCGCCTCGCCTCTGGGTCTTTCTCTTGTCTTTTTTAAAACAAAAATCCAGGCTGGGCAGGGTGGGTGGGGGGTGTCCCCCCTTCCACCCGCGCAGCCTGGACTCAGGGAGGGGTTTTTTTAAAAAAACTTTTTTGCTGGGGCTTTAAGTTTTTTTACATTGCAGCCATTTTTAAATGGCTGCAATGTAAAAAAATCCGGTACCCCGAAATCCGGTACCGGGTCTGGATTACCGGGTCGAATCCGATAATGCCGGTACGCCCGATACCGGCATTATCGGATACCGGATTCTACCGGTTTCCCACCCCTAGTAGCAGCGAATACCTGAGGTTCAAGAATGGACCCCTTGGGCCGCATGTTGGTCTCTTTCCCTTCATGGTATTGCGATAAGGCGTCTGCCAAAAGATTCATCTTACCCGGCCGGAATTGGATAGTAAACGCAAAACGTGCAAAAAAAAGCACCCAGTGGGCATGCCGGGGGTTTGCAATCTGGGCCGTTTGGAGAAAGGTGAGATTTTTGTGGTCCGTAGTTACGGTTATGGGGTATCGTGCCCCCTCCAGGTAGTGCTGCCAGGTTTCAAAGGCCGCCTTGATGGCTAAAAGTTCCCGGTCAAAGACAGTATAATTCCTTTCAGCAGGCGACAACTGATGGGAGTAGTATGCGCAGGGGAGACACAATTTCCCGGTGTTTGGTTGAAGGAGCACGGCTCCTATGACCACATTTGAGGCGTCAGCTTCCACATAGAAGGGTTTCTCAAAGTCCGGATGCTGAAGAAGGGGCGCTTGCATGAAGGCTTCTTTCAGGAACTGGAAGCTGTGTTCTTGTTCCTGAGTCCACACGTAGGGTTGATTCTTTTTTAAGAGTAGGGTGAGGGCGCTGGTTACATCAGCGTAACGCGGTACGTACTGACGGTAGTAGTTGACACTACCTAAAAAACGCTGGAGGGATTTAACGGATTTGGGCGCCGGCCATTGTTGAATCGCATGGACTTTCTTGGGGTCCATTTGAATCCCTTCAGGACTAAGGACGAACCCCAAAAATTCCACCGTAGTACAGTGGAATGCACATTTTTCCTGTTTGCAATAAAGTTTCTGCTTACGTAATCGCTGCAGCACTTGCCTGACATGTTGTACGTGCTGGGTGTAGGACGGGGAGTAAATAAGAATGTCATCTAGATAAGCGATAACGAAGGTGTCCAAAACATCCCGCAATATGTCATTTATAAAATGCTGAAAGGAAGCTGGGGCGTTGGCCAAGCCAAATGGCATGACGAGATATTCAAAGTGCCCATAGCGGGTACGAAAGTCTGTTTTCCATTCGGCTCCTTGATGAACCCTAAGCAGATTGTAAGCTCCCCGAAGGTCCAACTTTGTAAAAATCCGTGCCCCCTGCAAGCGGTTTAACAGTTCCGGAATAAGAGGCAGGGGGTAACGGTTCTTAATAGTCACAGCTTTGAGGCCACGATAATCAATACAGGGCCGTAAGCCCCCATCTTTCTTGGCCATGAAGAAGATGGGGGCCCCTGCTGGGGATGTTGAATGCCGAATGTGCCCATTCTTAAGGGCTTCCTCTAGATACTGTCGCAGCTCCGTTAACTCTGGGGCGAAGAGAGCGTAGATGCACCCAAACGGGGGTTCTGCCCCTGGGGTCAACTCAATGGGACAATCGTATGGGCGTCGCGGCGGGAGTTGAGCTGCCTGGGTCTTACTGAACACATCCAAAAAGTCCTTATACTCAGGGGGAAGCCCTTCCTTGGGCGTTTTACGGGTGCTGCTGCCCGCTATCCGCAAAGATTGCAGGGGGGCGGTTTGCATACAGTGTTGTTTANCTGCCTGGGTCTTACTGAACACATCCACAAAGTCCTTATACTCAGGGGGAAGCCCTTCCTTGGGCGTTTTACGGGTGCTGCTGCCCGCTATCCGCAAAGATTGCAGGGGGGCGGTTTGTATACAGTGTTGTTTACAATACGGAGATGTGAACTGCAGCTGCCGCCGGGTCCATTGAATCTGGGGGTCATGACGAGCAAGCCACGGGAGCCCTAGAACTACAAGAAACAGAAGAGTACGAACCACATCAAAAGAAAGCAGCTCCTGATGGGCTCCCACGGTACAGGGGAGAGGGCAAGTTTGGTGGGTGACTGGTCCCGAGACAAGAGGGGAACCATCAATACTGTGTACGGCTTCAGGCCTCTCCTTGGGCTGCAGGGAAATTCGTGTTGTTCGTATGAAGTTGTCATCAATGAAATTGGCGGAGGCCCCCGAGTCTATCAGGGCCCAGACTATCAAGGATTTGTCGGAGGCGAGGCCCACCATGAGTGGGACTCGCAAGTGCAGAGGGGCCCCTGCGGTGAGGGATGGGATAACCTTCAGGGTCGAGAGGTTCCCTGTCCATCTCGACCCTTGGCGTTTCCCACCGACCGCCGGAGGGGAGGCAGTGCAGGGCAGCCTTGAGTAAAATGCCCCACATCCCCACAGTAGAAACATGCCCGTGTCCGCCATCTACGCTCGCGTTCTTCTGCCGTGAGGGGTCCCCGAGAGGCGCCCAGCTGCATTGGTTCGGCCTCCGGAATGGCTGGTGTGCCTATGTCTGGGCTGGGGGATGCAAAGGGAATACCGCATAATGGGGCGCTTCTTCCTTCTTGACGTCTTTCTCTCCGCCGCTCCAGTAGCCGTGCATCTATCTGGAGGACGAGGGCGGCCGTGCTAGTCCAAGTGTCGGGAAGGGCAACATAGGCCAATTGGTCCTTTAGGTCTTCTGCAAGTCCCATGCGAAAATGCACCCTAAGGGCGCTTTCTGGCCACTGAAATTCCAGGGCGAGTTGTTGGAACTGCATGATGTATTCCATCAGAGGCGTTCGTCCCTGTCGGAGATTTAACATGGTGGTTTCTGCATCCTGAAGTCGATGAGGATGATCGAATAAAAAACGGAATTCTCGCAGAAATCCTGGGTAATCTGCCAAGAGGGGACTGTGGCTAGTCAGTAAATTGGTAGCCCATTCCAAGGTAACTCCCCCTAAGTTCCCAATCACGAAAGCCACCTTCAGCGCATCTGTAGAATAGGTGGCTGCTTGGGTTGTGAAAGTGAGGTCGCAGAGTGCCAGAAATGCGCGACACATCTTGCGGTCTCCCAAAAAAATTTCTATGCGTGGTCCTCGGGGTTCTCTGGGTGCAGGAGGTCCCAGAGGTAGGGGGGCTGCGGCCGCAGGAGCAGCTACGGAGGCCTCCGCGGCTACCCCTGCCGGGGCCGGAGGTACCAGGGCCGCCAACATCATTGCTGCCTGGGCTGCTGGCAGCTGCCGCTGAACTACGGCGGTGGAAAGATCTGCATGTTGTTCCTGCAAATCCTTTACTTGCATGGCCAGGGTTTGCACGGCGCGGACCAGCTCACCTATTTCCGGGGAACTCTCCATGAGGACAACCCGGGCGTGTGGGTAGACCGGTGAATCTGTCAGTGGGAGGGGGTAGGAAGGAAGGGAGAAACAAGGGTAAGGGTGCCCACATGCTCCGAGGGGGCTCAAACGGCTCTGTCTCGACACTCGAGGCTCCCAGTTGCCCGTCAGGATAGTGTGTGGGCCGCTCAGTATGCTTTCGCACCAAAAGCTTCAGCCCCTATCATCATAGGGCACAGAGCAATTTAAAGGGAAGGGGTCCACACATCCACCACTTTCAAAAATCACAAGGGGGAACACTGGTGGGAGGTATGTGGGGGAAGCAAGGCTGAGGGACCCGAGGAATGAGGGAAGCGGAACCGGGACTCTCACACTGACGGGGGGAAGGGATAGGGAATTTGACCCAGGAGGGGGATAGGGCAGAAGCACCCTGGCCCGCAGACCCTCGCACCCTTTCTTACTTACCAGGGGAAAGGGGGGGAGGATCCTATCAACACACACTTGCTCAGGATAACACACACTCAACAATGGGGTACACAGGAGGGCACAATGCAGGGAGAGGGGAATACACACAGAGGAACAAAAGGCAAAGGCAATAGCAACACAATCAGCTTCAAGTACTTAGCTTTCAGGCAGGGGGCCAGTCTCCACAGACACACAAGCTCTGTTCACCGGCACAGAGCTCTGACAACTGCCGGCGGATAAAGATCTAGCCCCGTCCCCTGCACGCGCCTGCAGGCGCTCAGAACGGCGCGGTGGGGGGCGTGGGCTTATTGTGTCCTCCAGTGGCCCTGCCCGTGGTGCGTCTTGCGGAGGGGGCGGAGCCACGGGTGGCGTCGGTGCATTGCTTGATTGCGGCTGGGGCTGCGGCCCTGGAGGGGTGGGGCTTCCTTGCCGCGATGTGCGTCGGGGTGCGGGCAGGCGAGCCCGACTGCTGACAGCATGTGGTCCTGGGTGATTTTTCATCTTCTCACTGATGCCTCACGTGTGGAGTCCCACACCCAGCTTTATCTCTCCTTTTCATCTGACTCAGGCCCGGCAGTCTTGGTGCTTACCCGGTGTTTGGCAAAAAGTCAGAAGGTTTTATTGTTTAGTTGAAGCCATAACAAGGGATAAAACAGAAAATACACCATTCAAAGCAAGTAAAACAGTTGCAAAGGGATAAATTTTACAAAACATAAAAAGAGTTATCTGCAAAGGCAGGAGCCCTCAGACCACCCCTTCCACATTCAGAGATCTCTGGATAGCCAAACATTAGGAGAGGGCCAGGATTGACTGTCTAATCCGAATAACCGCCCAACAATAATTAGCCACCACCCTGGATAGTTCAGAGTTGGTGGGATTAAGGAGTCTCTGGGTACCACACCCTAAGGTCCCATCCCTCGTAAGAAATCCTCCAAGATACTTATATCTGGGGCCATCAAACAGGGGGCAGTGGAAAAAAATATGGTCAGGGGTGTCCATCTCGCCCGGGGGCACAAGGGGCACAACCGCTGATCCCGTGGGGTCCCCATATAATGACTCTCCAAGGCCACCGAGGAGAAGGTGTTTGGCAACTGTGGGGGATTGGATGAGGGCGAGCCGCCTGAAGTAAAATCCCAACAAGACAGAGGTGATGGTCATGGGGAAGGCTGGGGGAGTGGTGAACCCCATCATTGATAGGGTCCATCCTGCCCTGGCATCTCAGGTTCGGAGTGTGGGGGTGCTCCTGGACCTGCAACTCCACCTAGATGTCCAGGTGGTGGCTGTGGCAAAAGGGGCATTTCGCCAATTACATCTGGTGCGTCGGCTTCAGCCATATGTCTCAGACTCTGACCTGGCCATGATTGTCCGTGCTTTTATTACCTCGAGACTGGACTACTGTAATGCCCTCTACGTGGGGCTACCCTTCGTGCTGGTTCGGAGACTGCAGATGGTGCAGAATGCGGCGGCTCGCCTCCTAACGGAGACGGGCAGACGTGAGCATATTACACCGGTGCTTCGCTCTCTGCACTGGCTGCCTATAGTCTTCCGGGCCCAATTCAAGGTGTTGGTGTTGACCTTTAAAGCCCTAAATGGCCTGGGCCCCGCCTATCTGTGGAACCGCCTCACCCTCCGGATCCTGGATCGGCCCTTGTGGTCAGCCAGGTGCGCCCTCCTTGAGGCCCCCCGAGTTTCTCAGGTGTCGACCTTGCCGAGGGCATTCCCTGTGGCCGCGCCACTGCTGTGGAACTCCCTCCCATTGGAGGTCCGCCTGATTACCGACCTCCCCTCTTTCCATAGACAATGGGCATTTTTACACACACGTTAAAGTTCCAGATTTTTCAATCTTCTGGGTTTACAAATCCACAAGTAAGTTCCGGATTAATTTTTCACATACACACTGCCCCGAGGCAGTTTCTGGATGCATTCTTCACACAAACACTGCCCTGAGGCAGCTTAAAGTAGCCACAGCTGTAGATGTGACAGGCTGCCATGGAAACCAAGTGACCACAGCTGCCTGGAGCAAAGCAGTTTACCAGGAGAACTTTTTACACACAAAAGTTCTGGGAGAAGTTCTACGCAGGTTCAAAGATCCGGATGTTTAAGATCTGGGTGAGTGATTTAGACACACAGAAAGTTCAGGATGTAACAGCAGACATCCAGGAGAAATGTGTGTGTAAAAACACCCAGTGTAAGACCTGGCTTTTCCACCGTGCTTTTCCCGAGGGAGGGGGGTGGGTGGGTTAGAGTGGTTGGGTACTTTGTTTTAGTAGTATTTTAATTGTATTATTGTTGTTTTAAGTTGTTTTACTATGTTGTTAGCTGCCCCGAGATGATTTTAGCAGGAGGGGGAGGCATACACATTTTATAATAAATAAATAAATAAAATTAAATAATTGATCTGGACTCTCCTCTTCCTTCCCCATCGTGAGCGTACCCCTACCCCTGAGATCTATGTAGCTTATACTCATTTTCAGAGTGGCACTTGGGAGGGAAAAAAATCCCCACCTCTGTCTTAGACCTACACCAGCATCGTGTGGTAACAAGAGAACTGGCTCTTAGGAGCGTCAAGCTGCACAACAAGGACAAGGTGCCTGACAGGCCTGAGCGAAGGCAGGGATGCACAGATGTGTGAAATCAGCCTGTTCTGTGTTCCTTCCGCTCTGTTTGGACTCTGCACTCATGTTTGTTTACAGTACTTATAGAGTCTTTATCAGCAGTGTGTGAAACCTGGCAGATGCCAAGCCATTCTGAACAACAAAGATTTTCTGCACATTAACTGAGGAGAGAAAAAAACCAAGGTATTCATTAAATGAAGCACAATCGTTACTATATGAAGTGAAGGTTTGAAGGGGAGAAAGTAGGTGAAACCTCTGCCTGAATCATTTATGATGTAAACAGTGAAGAGGTAGGCCTCTCCATGATGCTATCAGGAGGAAGGCTGTTATCATTAATAACTGGGAGTTCCGGATTAGGTTCTCAGAGAGGATCAGGTGATTTATGAGAATCCTTCCTCAGAATAAATAACTGTACTGACCTTCCTCCTAATTTCCTTTCAAGATGAAGGAAGGGGGAGAAAAGAAGAGTAAAATAAAGCACAGAGTAATCAAAATATTCACGCACAGCACCACATAATAGCAGTTATCCTGGAGTTGGAAGCATGCTTCTCAAATGAAGGGCAACTAAGGCATTAGTGAAGGATTTTGTTAAAGGGAGGGGAGAGCACAATCTCTTCCATTCTGAAGCAGTGATTTCTGTTTTTATGCACCAAAAAGACAGATACAAATATATGTGGAAATCAGGAATGACATGGAGCTAAGAATTTCATTCATCTTTGTTAGTACGCTGGGGGGGGGGGGGGATATCAAAGGTTTGCTCCCACAGCCTGTAACAGACTGCCTGGAGTTCTGAACCTACTAGTATTATATCCCCAGGAAGAAGCCAGGCCAGGAATGGGGCCAACACATTCTCCATCACATAGGAATTGTGATGTCATTCTATGCATGCACTGAACCAACCACAATGAAGGTGTAAACAGACAGACAGCAGCTCTGGGGGTGCCCCCATCATGCCCGGGTGGACCAGTCTGTCTAAAGGGCACCCATCAGAAGTTCAGCCCAGAGCAGGGCAACCCCACCAGCGGCACTCTGGAAGACCCAGGAGTATGCCATGTGAAGCGGGCCAGCCAAACCCAGAGCAATGGCTGAATGTGGAGCACACCATCCATCCGTTGCCCCAGTCAGCACCATGGAGTTGCAGGTGCCAGCCTAGAGCATCGGGTGAGTGCCTGCAACTCTATGGTGTGGGGGTGGGGCAGCTTCTGAGTTGTCTTCCCACTATTGTATCCAGTTTAGAGGCTAAAAACATATCCCTCTGATGTCACTTAACTTGATCACAGAGAACTTGATTTTGGATGCACCAGCCCCTGCCACATCTCTCACACAGAACAGCATCCCCCATTGTCTGTAACTGATGCTGGTGACAGGTCCATGAGTCTGGATGCCTGAATCTTAGGCCACTTTCACACATTGCCTGGGAGGCGGGAAAACTTCTGTGATGTCAATCGTAGCTCAATTCTCACGGGAATTAGTGCACGTAGGAATGCGCCATTCTGCTTTATCCCACGAGAACATGGGCACATGACCAGATCCCTCAATATAGTGATTACGTTGATGGATGTTCTCACAGGATAAAAGTGGAATAGCACGTTCCTTCATTCAGTTCCATGCCTCTGCACTGTATTCTTTTGATGCCTGTGCCGGGGCTGCATGCAGGATACTACTGACAGTATTGGATTATTTTCTCTGAGAACCAGGCTGATTCAGTACAGGAATAGGTGCTGGAACCTGGAGGTGAGCAGTGGCATGGTTGACGAAGTGATTCACACTCTGTCAAACCAGCAGGAAAGCCATTCATCAGGAAAACACAGTCCTATGGTGAAATAGATGAAGAAAAATCTCTTTGCTTCTTTTATGGCAAAATCATGTTTGCAAGAATTCTTTGTGCTGTAGTCTTTAAGCACAGATGGCTCAGATGGCTCAGAGCCATTTTGACTCAACACTGTAGCTCATGATGCAGTAGTAGTAGGGCTATGGGTGCTGGGAGGGGAGTGCAAGCAGGTGCGTTTGCATTGCCCTGGTTTCTGCCTGCCCTCTTTCCTTTCCAAGCCGTACAGCCATGGCTAGATTGGAAATGAGTGCAAATGAAGGGGCTGCATCACCCCTTTCTGACATGGCCACATCCACTTTCAGAGTGCCATGACTGCATGGTGCTTGGAGAGAGGGTGTGACCATGTCAGAAAGGGGTGGGCCAAATGGAGTTCCATCTCTCTTTGATGTGACCACATCCCTTTCCCAAATGTTGTGATGTTAGAACCCTTGAAAAGAGATGTGGTTACATTAGAAATAGGTGGGACGAAGGGACTGTCCCACACCCTGAACCACCTTGAATTTAATTCTGCAGATGCCCTCGAACGGGGCCTCATCCCTCACATCTGAATTTGGCCCAGTTACTATCTCTCAGTTTTCACACTTGTAGTGAAAGATTGTGGAAGACACATTGTACACCGGTGGAGCCAGTTAGGAACCCTTATGTGTCTTATTTGGCCTACTCTTGCTTTTGAATCCACCTTGTTTGTTATGAGCTGTATATATGCCTCTTTGGCAGCTTATGTTGTATTCCATCCCATAATAGTTGTGCAGAATACCAAGGCCAGCTAGAACTGTAATGTTATGAGAAGCTTCCTTATCAGTAGTAACTGAACCGGATACCAAGAGGATTGTTTCTTAATTGGAATTTGGATGACTCAGGCCAGGAGGAGGCACATTTGTAATAGTTAATTGTTAGCACATGCACAGTGTTTGCATAGTGGGTTTGTGAAGTTAAAATACTATAAAGACAGATAAACTGAAAACCCACATTGGAACTTCACTGCTGACCACTGCACAGAGGTGCTGAGGGGCGCAGCAGAACCTGAGGCCCACTCGGGAATCATCTTGCAGCCGTTGTTGGGGTTCCCCAGCTTGCAGAAAGGGATGTAAGATACTTTTTTTAACCTTTTATGCTTTGTATTTAATAAAATAGCTTTCTTGGCACCATTTCGTCTAGTCATCACTGAACTGATCCAAAAGAGCACAATTTTAAGACTACTTTCAAAAGTCATGCTCTGAAAGAAAACATTTACTTCCTGTTAAAAAGAGTCTGCTGGCACTGGGTGTGAGGGAATTCAGCCTGAATGCCTGATAGAGCGAGAATGGCAGTACACTCCTCAGGGCAATGAAGCATTTTCTAGCAGGGTTTGGCTTGTATGGACTGAACAGCAGAAACCAGGGATTGTATCTGGTGATGAGAGAAGCAAACATCTCAGAAGGGTGGAACAAAGCCCCACTCAGAAAAATTTGAATTTAAAAGACAGCTTGACCCTAGCCAAAAGGCAACAACCAACAGGGGACATCTTGGGTACAGCCACATGAGCCAGGCGAACCAATCCTTTACACCCTGTGGTGATCAATCATAGCCGCCACACTTTGGGACCCGAATGGAGAGCAGGGCACATAGTCCACCCCACCCCACCCCCATGGTGAAACTGCCTGGGCAGCAGACTGCTGCTGGATATCCTGCCACGGCCTGGGGCACTGCAGGCCAAGATGTCAGCCCCAAACACAGGTGCCAAGTCCCGCCCCACCCACCATCCAACCCACCCACTATCCCGACCTCAGCCATGATGTGGTTGCGTGGGAATGGCAACAGTGCCAACCGCTCAAAGCCCCACAGCATACCACACCATGGGGCAGGGCAGACAGGGACCTGGCCCACAAACGGTAGGATAGTACCACGACTAAGTCTACTATACCTTGCATCCTCAGCCTTTTTTGGAGGATGCAGGGCATAGCAGCCAGCTGCCCACCCTGTGGCAGGGTGACTATCTGCCAGCTGCCAGACACAGCAGCCAGACACTGCATTTGGCGACAATGTTGTCCAAATAGGGGTAAGGCTGCCCAAATTGGGTTACTGTCTCGTGTGGCTGTACCCCTTTGCTTTAAAGTGTCACCATATAAAATGAAAGTCACAGAGAAGGAAACAGTCCTCTCAAAAGAAACCCAGCTATTTTGAGTTTAAGCCTTATGGAAATTTCGTTGATGTTCATTTTCAGGAAAGAATAGTCCAATGATTAGTACACTAGCTGGAAAACTGAGAAGCTTTTCTTCTGTTCCCTGCTCTCTCCCAGGTTTGCTGTGCAACTTTGGACATTTGTTTAAGGCTCATTCACACAACCTCCTTGTAGCAGGAGTGGGGACATGAAGCACGGTCTAAGCTGTCTTCCCCCATTACAAGCATGTCATGTGAAGGACTCCTGTGGCACTAACAAATCCATGCAAGACAATCCCACACAGGCTAAAACCAGATGTGACTTTGGCCTGCCTGGGCCCACTTTCTCCTGCTGTAGCCCAGGACCCATGGTCAGATGTTAGCCCTGGATTTCCTCGGGCCATGTTGGCAGATAGTCCAGGCTGTGACCTGGGCAAATCTCCAAGGTCAGAGCCTGGGGTACAGCCTGCCTTCCTGGGACAAAGCAGGCCAGAGCATGCTAGCACGTCTCTTCCTGCACAACATACCCATCCTGGTCTGGGGGCCACCATGGTCAGCCACCATAGCTGTGCCTCACTGACTGCCATGACTGTCCATCATGGTGGGAAGCAGGGTGTGGGAGCAGGGTGTGGGCAGGGCTGGCCGCTCGCACGTTTGTTGTGCTCCTGGCCGTCCCAGCCTGTGTGGGCAACATCAGAACAGCTCCCTGGCTGCAGGCACATCATTTTAGTGCCCTGACCTGACCTGGGCCATGTCCACAATGTTCCACCCTGGGTAGCCTAGGCTGGGGTCTCATTGACTGCACATCTGTTTTTATCCATCTTCTCTTGCTCCCTCTTTTCCCCAGCTGTACAATGGGGACAAGCATTCCATTATCTCACAAATCTGCTGAAAGAACAAATATTCTGGTATTCAGATGCTATCGTAAAAGTAGTTTAGAAACAGAGCTGCTATTGAAATTTTTACTCCTCTCCGCTCCCCACCAAAAAGAAATCTCCAATCCCTCTAGCTAGATTTTTTTATGAACAGACCTACTGACTTGCTGGCTGTAGTAGGTGGCTCCTTGAGGAGTGGTAACTCATCCGATCTACTAGGGATGGGACTATCAATATCAGATTAATCCGATAATGCCGATAATTGTTGATATTGGATTAATCCTATAATACCAATAAATCCAATATCAAATTAATCCGATACTGATAAAACTGGTAACCGATAATTCACCTGGAGTCCCACCCCTACAATCTACCAAGTTTTGTGGAAATTCTCTCTGCTATCATACTCCCTTAACTTGTCTGAGCTGGACCCCCCGTTCCCAGTTATTTATGCAGAACAACAGATGGCAAGAGGATTGGATTTTCTCCCTTGCTGGGTGCATGTTAGTTTATACAGAGACTGGGTTTTGTAGCACAAAGACAGGAACAATATGAACTATAGAAGAAAGTGAGACAAGCCAGAGATCAAATCCTAGCTTCCCCTTCCTTTGTTTTTTTATTCAAGTGAAACATACTTTGGGCAACACTGTTCAGCTTTCAGCGGAACATCATGCCAGTTACAGCATGTTGTCATCTCTTTCATTCTAGATTAACAAAAAGGCTGACTAAATGGTTGGCTGTGAACAGTTTATTAAAAAAAGGTAGGTGGTTTCTTTTTCTGCTCCTGAAATATCAGGAAGCAGAACACACCTTCTTTCCATTTATTCATTATTCAATGAGGGTGTTTGTTTGTTTTTGCTCCACAAACATTCATTCAGTAGTGTGTCACGCTGTGTTGTTGGACTGCATTTAACCAAATAGGTTGCACATGACAATGATTTTGTCCTGGAACGGATGAGAGAACAAGTACACTCAGTGGGAAAACTCGCAATTTAAAATTGGATTTCTGAAATGCTTGTATGCACGGCTTTGAAATTAATGTTTTAGGAATGTTCATGCCAGTGCCCTCTGATTGCAAAATCCTTGGTGGAAATAGTTCAGAGAAATGACACAACCATTGCTGAAACACATGTGAGCAAATGCAATAAATTGTTTCCATAAGTACTGAGCACTAATTACTGAGGGCAGATTTTACCATCCACCACTAATGACATAGAAGCACAGAAATTTAGGACTGGAAGGACACCCACCCCTTGCCCATAAGTGGGACTAGCTGTACACGAAAGACACCAGTGCAGGGCCCTGCAACATGTATTTTTCATAAGTGTTCCTTAAAAATTTGCACAGGCGGCAACCCTAACACAGATAAACCCTCGGAAATGTTTATCTTACCCATTTTTGAAGAATCACTGCAATGGAGGCTCCACATTCTTGCCTAACAATCTCTTCCACTGCCTAATTGGTTGTAGTTAGATTTCCCACCCCCTGATATTTAATCTAATTCCTTTTTCTTTCAATTTAAGCCTATTTCCTGTAGCCCCATCTTCAGTGGGCATAGAGAACAACAGGGCACCATTTTGCTTACACAACAGCCTTTTACGTACCTAAAAAATTATAATCATGCCCTCCTTCCCCTAAAATCTTCTTTTCTCAGTTATTCATCATTATTTCCAGATCTTATCAACTGTGATGTTAAAAAAGACAAAAGCATGTGGGCTTCGATGGAACGACTCCAGAATAAGGTCGCTTTTCAACAAGAAGCTCTCACTCATGGGACAGATGTGGGAACATCTCATTTGATTGTGGAGGTGTATTAGTGCATGCTCCCGCGACCCATGCACCTCCATCTAGCTCCACCAACCTCCACCCATCCCCCACTCACGTAGCAATCAGTGAAAAGGCAGGTTTCTCGGTATGTAGAGGTGGGTGGAGATGGGTGTGCTCTTGTCTGCACCTTCCCTCCATGCACGGCCCCCACAGCAGTGCTTCACCTGCTGCACATGGACCGCCTCCCAAAATGGCCAAAGTGGTTTGTGGATCTTGACCCAAGATGTTATACCTCTACAAAGACACACACCTCTATCATCCCAGGTAATGTAACCACCTTCAAACTACAGATATCTCTGGAGAAACAGTAGACAGTAATTGGCAGTAAACAGTACAGCATGGAACTTTTTTGTGGAAGACACTAAAATAAACCCTAGCTCTTCAGAAAAGAGCAATGATATCTTTAATAGCCAGGGAGCACAGTAACTTCTTATAATTTTTACCAAAAGGTCTTCTCTAAACTCATGACACTGGGAGTGATTTGCCTAGAAAAAAAGATTATGGGGTGGGGAAGGGATGATCAGTTTTCAAATATGTAAAAGGATGCTATAAGCAAAGCAATGTCCAGTTGTTCTCTCTGGTCACTGCGGACAAGACTAGAGGTAATAATGGGTTTCAGTTAAAGGAGAAAAGGTTTAGGCTAAACAGGAAGCATTTGCTTACTACCAGGATAGATAGGCAGTGGAATAATTTGCCAAGGGAAGATCGATCACTGGAAGCCTTAAAGACATTAGACATCTCTCAGGGGTGGTGTAGGTAGGTACTGTGGATCCTGCCTAATGACAGGGGCTGGACTAGAAGACCTTTGGCGTTCCCTTCCCTCTCTATGATTCTATGGTTCTAATAGCACAAAGTAAAAGTATATGGAACTCCAGTTAGTCCAACCAGTTCTTCTAACTGGAATTCCACTTAGAAGAAATAAATGAAGGGGTAAGCCAGGCATAGAGCTGGCCAAAAAATGCCAGTTAATTTTCATGGAAAATGGGTTTTAAAAAAAGGTTTGGGGAGATTTGCTAAAAATCAATCAATCAATCAATCAATCAATCAGAACTTGATAATTTTTTTTTTAAATCAAGCCTTTCAAATAAAAAAAGAAACAAAATTTGACCTTTTATGGGAGAGGTGGAGAGAATAGAAATCAGGTTTTTTTAAAATCCCCTCCCCAAAATGTTTTGATGAAAAATGTGTGGTTTTAGGAACTCTTCTCATTGTCATATAGAAACCACAAGCAAGAGCAACCCCATATTAGTAATCAGTGGAGCTATCCTAATTGGGAACGCTGGTATGTGGTATGAAAGGAGAATCAAGTCTCTGATGTGGAGCTCACTACAGCTTCTTATCCATGTTTCAATTGGGGAATAACCAGCAGGAGTTGATAAACTCCTGAGCAAAGTTTCAAGTATTATTATTATTATTATTATTATTATTATAAACATTTATATAGCGCCAGTCGTGTGGCATGGTGCTGTACAGAACATAAAATTAAACGCGGTCCCTGCCTGTGGTTTACAATCTAAAAGACAAAGGGGGGGGGGAGACAGGGAGAGGGGACAGTGGGAGAGACGGGGAGAAGACAAACAAATATTCAAGCGGATGCGAAGTCTCAGGTGCGTATGCTTGGCTTGGTTACAAAGAGGTTGGTAGCAGCAGTCAGCAGAGGAGGGCAGACAGCAAGAGTAAGGGGAAAGACTAGCAGGCATTGGGAAAGGCAGCAAGGAAAAGGTGGGTCTTGAGGAGGGATTTGAAGGA
>QEPC01011082.1:1151187-1164058 GCA_003113815.1 Sphenodon punctatus | reverse complement strand
GGGTGGGAGGCAATGTCCTGTCGGATCTTGTCAATCTTTGAGGTGAAGAATGACGCAAGATCCTGAGCAGCAAGGGAAGAGAGCGGAGGAGGGCAGGGGGGTTTAAGAAGGGAGTCGAAAGTAGAGAAGAGGCGGCGAGGGTCGCGAGAGAAAGATTCGATCCTGGAGGCATACTAGCGTTGTCTAGCTATGGAGATAGCCGAGGAGAGGGAGAATTTGTAGTGGAGGAAGTCAGGGAGGGAGCAGGATTTGCGCCAGAGGCGTTCGCAAGCCCGGGTGCAGGAGCGGAGGTAGCGGATAGTAGGGGTGAGCCAGGGGCGGGGGTTTAGGGGCCGGACGGTCCGTGAAGAGGGGGGCCCAAGAGAGTCAAGGGTCGAGGAGAGAGAGGTGTTGAGAGCAGAGATGGCAGAGTCAGGGGAGGAGGAGGCGAAAACCAGGGGGAGGAGGGGAGAAAGAGAGGAGGCAAACTCTGAGGCGGTAAAGGCCTGCATATTGCAGAAGGGGTGCAGAGAGGGGGAGGAGGGGGGGTCAGTGGGAGAGGCTGAAGGAGGCGAGGAAGTGATCAGAAGTAGGGCAGGGGTCATAGGAGAGGTCAGCAAGAGAACAGTTTCGTGAGAAGATGAGGTCGAGCGAGTGGCTGTCAGTATGAGTGGGGGAGTCGGTCCAGAGTCGGAGATCAAAGGAGGTGGTCAGAGAGAGAAAGCGGGAGATAGAGGGGGCGGAAGGTTTGTCGACATGAATGTTGAAATCACCAAGAATGAGACTGGGGATGTCATCGGAGAGGAAGAAGGTGAGCCAGGATTCAAAGTCTGGGACAAAAGAGGAGAGGGACCCCGGGGGGCGGTAAATGACAGTAACACGAAGGTGTAAAGGGGAGTATAAGCGCACAGAGTGGGCCTCAAAGGAAGGGAAGGAGGGGGAGGAAGGAGGGGAAAGGGTTTTGAATTGGCAGTGCTTGGCAAGGAGGAAACCCACGCCACCCCCTGACCCTCAGGGCGGGGACAGTGAGAGAACGAAAGGCCCCAAAAAGTATTCAAGACAAGTCACCATGATATGTTATCAGGGGAGAGGAATAATGAAAACATCTGAAATATTGTGTTTCAAAAATCACCAGGCATCAGAAGCAGTTTAATTTCACCTGCTGGTAACATAAACGTCTCTGAGTTTCCATTTATTATTACCAGCATTACGTTGTAAAGACACCAAAGAGAGAAGAACCTCATGAACTTTAATTTCAATTAAATGCACCCTTAATAAAAACAGCAATGATTGTCTGTATAAAAATGAACAAAGGGACTGATAGTTAAACTGGTCCCTTCCCTAATAAGGGTGTTTGAATGCCTCTCTCTTTCATGCTATTAAGCCTCCTCCTGTGTTATAATAGGAACATGAAGGGAATTATATGCCCACTGAAGGCTGCTTCTTGATTGGGCTAGTGATATTTGTAACTAAGAGGTGGCTTTTTGACAATGAGCCAGACTATAAATCACCAGGGTGACTGCTTCTCTTGTGATTATAAATAATGGAACCACCTTCAAAAAGGAGCATTCAAAAAGAAAAAGAAAAATGGCAACCTAATCACCATCTGAGCAAAAACTCGGAAATCCAAGCTGAGTTTATTGAATGAAATATCTTTTATTGAGATTATGCAAGCTTTCAGGCCACACAGGGTCCTTCCTCAGGCATATAAGAAGGCAGAAGAAGAAGTTAGTTCTGACTTTCCACATGCCTGACGAAAGTTCCTGAGTGATCCTAAATCTTTCCCACACACCCCAACAAAAGTTAGTCCAGTAAAAGATAGCATTTCCATCTCCGTCTCTTACAGTTGGGATCAACACCACAGCCACACTCTCCCTCTAAATTTAGTCATCAGCTTTTAATACCAGCCTGGTTTTATGACATCTTTCAGTGGGAAATATGCATGCTGGTAATGGTATAAGCAAAAAGAAGGCAACAGAGTGGGAACTGTCACCTCTCAATATTTCCTGAGGTTGGAAAGCTCCTCCCTCACAGTTAGGGACCTTGCAGCTGTCATAAAAAACCCCGGCATCTCCAGCAGCAGGCATGGGGGAGGGCAGCAGATTCACCAATGCTTCATGCCAGTAGGACTCAAATAAAGTCACATCATCGATATGTGAAGTCTGAGCCTGACTGATATTTGATGGACTTTTTATCCCTTTGCTGCCTTCTAGGGTCTCAAAATAGAGTCACTCCGGCAGAACTTAGGAACACAAACCAAGGGCCATGTAGACAGCTAACACTGTGTAAACAAAAAAGCCTCCCAAGAGAAGCTCACTGGCTCTTTTGAACCTTTTGTGTGTGTGTGTGTGTGTGTGTGTGTGTGTGTGTGCGCGCGCGCCTGTGTGTGCGCGTGCACGTGTGGTCCCACTAGAGACCTGTAGAGAAAATATATGAGCTGGCTCTCTCAGTGGTATTACTGTAGCACCCAAGCCGGTCAGCATAGTGATCTAGTGCTAATCTCAGATTTTATCAGTGCTTGCAACATATAAACACCAGCAGATTCTGTCAGTGACCTTATGTAAAACAAACCATGGCTACATGCTATACACAGCACACTCTTTAAATTTAAACGTTTAAGAAGTTGTTAATTAGTTTTCTGTGAAGCGCTCTGAGTGCTATGGCAGGGGGGTGCGATATAAAAATAAAGATTATTATTATTTTATTATTTATTCTCCAGGAGGAGAACAGTTAATTTCATGATGATCAGGCTTGAGGCACACAAGCCTTCCAATCATGGTCCTCTCTTGCCTATAATAATCTCATACCCAGGTGACAGCTTCCTTTTCAGGATGCAAAGGAGGCTGGAAATGGCTGCAGTGCTGCACTGTAAAATGTTAACATCACTTACTAATAAAACAAAAACCAAATTCTTTCCTGAAGGCTGTGCTCATTGTCGACACAGCCCCCAAATGAGACACGACACAACAGAAATGGGTTTAAACGGCTGCACTCTTTATTAATTAACTTCAAATTGGAATGGTGGGGGCAATCACTCATGTGAATTGGGTCCAGCACCTCTCACGAACCACAAACATAACTCAAGGATTGGCCTGATATACCATCAAGTACCAATCCCTATCAACTGCACAAACGTCTCCCCCTCCCCGCTAATGGGCTATTGGGAGGGGGACAAGGTCTTTGGGGAGGGGGGAGGGAGGGTTATGGTTTTTAGCTCCTCCCTACCCTTATTTTTATTTTTTATTTATTTGTCCTAACCCTGTTTTAAATTGTGTGCTGTTTTAAAAAAATTGTTTTATTGAATTGTTTTATTAAATTGTACGTCGCCCCAAGATGCCGTAGGCATATGGGGCAACTAAGACATGCTTAAAATAAATAAATAAATATAAATCCCCATTGGATGGGTACAAGCGGCCCAAGGGGCGGCGCAACACTAGACTTGTCCCCTCTCCTCTCCCCTAAGTCAACAAGCGGCAGGAGGCGCAGCAGAGGCGAGCGGGGCGGATCAACTATCCACGCCGCTACTGTGGTGGAATGGGGCCTGCATGCCAGTTCCTCGGCCAGATATCGTGCCCCAATCTGGCTATGCCCCCTCTCTCCCAGCGGCCCCCATCCAGGCCGGGCAGGCGCTGCAGGTGTGGAATGCCCCCAGTTCCCCATCAGGCCCGGATTATTTGCTGGGTCGAGAGATGAGTCGGTACCTGCTCCCTGGGGTGGGTTATGCAGCTGTGTCGGCCCCCCCATTGGAGCACACCTGCTACCAGTCACACGGGAAAAGATATGGAAGGGTGAATTTATAGACCTGTTCGCCCTCCTCTTTAGGGACCTGATAGTTGACCGTGCAGACCCGAAGGAGAAGAAAGAGAAGAAACGCTTTAAGCGCCCCAAGGCCAACAGAAATTGGTCTAATTGTACCACGGCCTTTGCAATATATCAGGGAGTGTTTATGCAGGTGTATCCCTCCCAGGCTGCCGAGCTCCTCAAATATGCAGATATTGTTCGTGAGGCGTACGAGTCTGGGCCTGCTGGGGCGTGGCTTCGCTACAATGAGACCTTTCGTCATCAGGCGGCCTTCACTCTGGGAATGAGGTGGGACACCCACGCACCCAACCTATGGCTCAACTGCATGGTAGATGCGGCCAATGCCCTGAGATCTGACAGTGGCCACTTGTTGGCTAAAGGTGTTGTCGCCCCAGCTAATGACCTTTTTCGTGGTGAGGCGTTCAGCAGGCGGCCAGGCGAGCCAGTGCTGGGAATTCGCACTGGCGGGGAAATGTTCCCAGCCCGTGTGCAGGTTCCTGCATTCCTGCCCCAACTGCTCAGGCTTGCACAATGCTGTGGCTTGTCCTAGGGCCAGAACAGGGATCAAAGGGAGGACCCCCCCCAGGGCCACCTGGTAGAGGAGGGCAGGGGGGAGCGGGGAAGGCAACTCTGGCAAAGGACTCCAACCCCAATTAATGTAGAGCGACAAGTGGCCGCCCTCGAATCCCACCCAGACCGTGTGGAGGTGGAGTACATGGTAGAAGGTTTCAGGGAGGGGTTTTTGGTTCCAGAAGGGAAGGTGCACGTGCATACAGTTGCACCCACCTTAAAATCTGTGTTGGGACTCGAGTCCGTTGTGAAGGACAAAATTGACAGGGAGCGAGTGGAGGGTAGGATAGCTGGTCCATTCCTTTCTCCCCCGTTTTATAACATGATAGTATCTCTGTTAGGGGTGGTCCCCAAAAAATCCCCAGGTGAGTTCCACATGATACACCATTTGTCATACCCCAGGGGTGAGTCTGTCAATGACGTCATCCCCAAAGAACTGTCCACGGTACAGTATGCATCATTTGATATGGCGGTGGAGCTAGTCAAGCGCCACGGGACAGGGGCCCTTTTGGCAAAGTGCGACGTAAAGTCTGCTTTTCGCCTTCTCCTGGTTCACCTGGATAGTTTTCACCTCCTGGGTCTCCATGTCCATGGGCAGTTCTACTTTGACAAGGCCATACCAACGAGGTGTTCAATCTCATGTTTGGCTTTCGAATGGTTCAGTTCCCTGGTCGAGTGGCTGGTTAAGCAGCGCACCATTGGGGGAGACGTGACTAAATACCTGGACAATTTCCTCTTCATCAGTGGTGCAGGGACCAATGAGTGCCATAGGTTGATGGAGTCCTTCCAAGGATTGGTAGCCAGCCTGGGTATCCCCCTGGCTCCTGACTCGTCGGTAGGCCCGGCCACAACTCTGCAATACCTGGGAATAGAGTTAGACACAGTGGCAGGTGTGTCCTGTCTCCCAGGGGACAAATTGGCTGACATTCGATCTAAAATTGCAGGGTGTTTGCTGGTTCAGAAGGTTATGGTGCGGCAGCTCCAGTCCTTGATAGGCAGTTTGAACTTCACCTGCAGGATGGTTGCCTCAGGGAGGGCTTTTCTGTCACGCTTATACACCAAACTGGCAGGTCACCCTCAGCCTCATAATCACATCCAAGTTACATGGGAAATGAGGGAGGTTTTACATACCTGGGCCTCATTCCTTGTGGAATTCAACGGGATTAGTCTATGGCAGGAGATGATCTTAGTGGAGGCGGAACTTCAAGTCCACTCTGATGCAGCCGGGGTTATGGGATTTGGTGTAATATTCAGAGACAGGTGGTGCAGAGCACCATGGTCCTCCAAGTGGGTGGAGGAAGGGGTCACCAGGGATTTGATGTTCTTTGAACTATACCCCATCGTCCTTGCAGTCCACCTTTGGGTAGCTGAGTTTGCCAATCATGCTGTACTCTTCTGGTGCGACAACCAGGCATTGGTCCACATCATCAATGCCCAGTCATCACGTTCCCTGAGGGTCCTGGGGCTGGTCAGGGCATTTGTGCTTACGTGTCTGTGCAACAACATCTTATTCCAGGCCAGGCATGTCCCGGGTGTCAATAATGGTGTGGCTGACACCATATCTCGCTTCCAGATGGAGCGGTTTCGCTCATTCGCACCTGGAGCCAGACCGGACCCAGAGCCATTGCCCTAGTGGGTATGGACCCTTGGATCCTAGAGTTGTATCACACTGTCCAGGGATCCTTGGTGTCCCGGACCAGGGAGGCATATGGAAGAGTCTTCGGCGAGTTTCGGGGCTATTGTTTATCCCGGGGTTGGCCCATGGGCTTTCCCATCCCGGAGCCACAGATCCTCCAGTTCATGCTCGACATAAGGCGACGGGGTGCACCAGTCGGCACCATTCTTATTAAGTTGACAGTGTTGGCCTTTATGAGTCATTTGGCGGGTTATCCCCTGGCAGATTGTGGTTTTTTGCTGGATGGATGATGGAGGCTTGGGCCAGGGAGAGGGGTCCCCCCACCCCACCCCAATGGGAGGCCACCCATAACACTGCAGTTACTGATGGGTATGTGTGGAACCCTCCCCCGCATCTGCTCATCAGAGAGTGAGGTCAAGCTGTTTATGGCAGCATTTTGGTGGCCTTCTTTGGGGCATTCATCGTCAGGGAGTTAGTAGCCGACTCTGCAAGAGATAAGTCTGCTCGAGCATTAGCTGTTGAGTATGTCAGCGTTGGGGACCAAGAGGTGACCCTGTGCTTGTGTCACTCGAAGACCGATCAATGTGGAAGGGGGTTCACTGTACGCCTGTCGCAGGCTGGGTCCCCGATGCTGTGCCCAGTATGGGCCCTAGTGCAGTACTTGGCAATTGGCCTGGCAGTACCTGGTTAGCTTTTCCGTCACGTGGATGGCAGTTTCCTGACCGGGTATCAAATATCGGCGGTGATGCGTGCCTCTTTGACAGCCCTTAATGTCCCAGCAGGATTGTTTGGTACCCACTCCTTCAGGATAGGGGTGGCCAGTTTTGCTTCTACAGCTGATTTGCCGGACCAGGAGATCCGAGCCATAGGCAGGTGACATAACCAGGTGCACCGGGCATACGTCAGATCCCCCCTGCAGTTGAGTTACCAGTAATGTTTGTCTGTTTCCCCAGGTTCCTGTTGTCATCAAAGGAGCGTGGTCTGGATTGTGGGCCACAGCTTGGTTCGTTGGGCTGGCAAGGCGGCGGAAAGATTGCACTGGGGAACACAGTCAGTTGGGGTTGTCAGCCTATGCCCAGATCCGTTGGATGGGCCGTGGAGGCATGCAATGGTGGCAGTTGATCCCCACATTAGAAAGGGAAAGAGGGATGGCTCGCCCAGATATCTTAGTGATCCACCTGGGTGAAAACGACCTGGTCCAGGTAAAGGGTGTACAGATGTTGAAAGACATCAGGAAAGATATCTTGGCGGTCAAGAACATGTTCCCTGTGGTAGCCATTGTATGAACTGACCTGGTCGAGCGGGTGTCATGGGGACACTGGGTAACGCCCTGTAAAATTGATAGGACCAGGAAGACTATCAATAGGGAGATAGGATGGTGGTTGAAGAGATTGGGTGGCGCAATGATCAGCCATCACGTCATATCGCATAGGAGGCTAGACCTTTACAGGGATGATGGAGTGCACTTGTCACCAGCTGGATTAGCCCTAACCCTGACTGCAGGATCACTCCAAACCCAGTCACCCCTGCCCCTGTCGGTGCCACCACACCCGCCATACCTTGACTCGTCCCGGCGGCCTCCGCCTCCATCATCAGTGCACCGCTGCCCCGTTGCTTGGCCATTTCACGTATCGCATGCTCCAGGACTCCTATCCACTGGCAAAGCTCCTCATCCTCTTGCCTTTGGGGTGCCCCCAGTTCTGGGGGTTCTTGGCCGTCGACACTATAACCAAGAAATGGGGGGAGGGGTCCCCCAGTCCCCCCATCGCTGCCATGTGTGGGGGGTCCAACCCATGCCTGTTCTGGCCATACCCACACCTGCCGGTGGCTGCTGTACAAAATGGACCTGCAAGGCAGGTAATGAGGCTAACTGAGCCCCCCTCCCCCATGGGACGCCTCGGTGGTTCAGACTGCAGGAGGGCCTACCACACTCCCCAGCTGGGGATCCACCCGTGAGCATCTCGGCGTCAGGGGGTCCTCTATGAATCTGGCTGGGGGGGGTCAGATCAACTGCCCCCCCCCTTCGGGGCTGCTGTGGCAACGTCAGGCCTGCTGACCCGGCCTGCATGGAACTTGTCCCTGGGTCACCCTGCGTGCCTGCGTTCGCTGGGCCCGACTGGGAATCCCCTCCCTCCTCCACAGCCATGCTGCACAGTAGCGCCTCACAGCTCACCAAGCGGTCCCTGAGAGATGACTCCTGGGGGGGGGTAGTGCCCCGGGGTCCCCTGCAGCCACATTCTGCTCCCCTCCATACCGGCTCTCTACCTGGCCTGGGGGGGCAGATCCTGGAAGTGCCCCCTCGGCCCCCGCTGCATGCGCCAGGGTGGCAGCCGAGCGCCCCGGCAGGCACGCGCCTGCCTCTTTGGGACTTTTTTCCTTGCCCCCATTGGAATGCAAAGAGGCCAACTCCAGTGTTGCAGACCTAAAGGAGCTCAACCCCACCGGAGCTATGCTGCTCCGATCGCCGCCGCCTCCCAACTGAGGAGGCGGTGGTGCAACACACACACAGCACCGCCCTCCCCGGGTGGTGCACCAATCAATGCAGCGCACTCTTTGCGCTCACCCGGCCAGGGTTGCCTAGCAAACCCGGCCACCACTTCTTCTCCCCACAGGTGGCTCCTTTCCCCCCCTCACACTGGGGGGGAGGGTATCACAAATTAAAAGGGGGTGGGGGTAGGAAGGAGGGGACCCCTCCATCTCCCCCCAAATTCCTACCCCATTTTATAAAAGGGGGCACGACAAATTGGCCTTTGCAGCCACCTGGGGCTGCGAAGGGGCAATTTGAAATGCCATTGCTGTTCACTGCATGCTTTGCTAGCTGACAGCAGACTGCATATGACACAGCCCCATGTGCATGCCCCAAACTGTACTTCTCTCTCTCCAGTGGCAGCCTATTCCTTTTTTATGGTGTATAATCTTTGATCTCTCCCACTTCTGCTTGCTGCTGACGTACCTCCAGGGCTTCTTTTCTGTTGCTTTCAGTTCATTATACTTACTTTAGCCCAAGGCTGTATTGATTCTTCCAAGATGCATGTATACAATGGGAAATGCCTTGGTACCAGAAGGATGCTCTTTTTTAGAGTCATGCTCTGTCTAGCATTGCAGAGGTACATGAGTTAATCCATTTACTCTGGAAGGAGGCAGTCACCACCAAGCACCAAGAGAAACAGATTCCATACACAGGGTCAGAGTAAAAACTCTAATTAAGACCTCCATCCCTCCAGCTCTTTCATGGGACTCCCTAGGAGCTCCCAATCACCAAAGGCACAACTTCAAGACCTAAAGTTCTCTCAATCCCCATTGAGAAGCATCCAAAATGGTGCTCAGTTGTAAGGAACCAAGCCTTGAATCACAGCCCTTGGAGCACTCGGGGTGACAGTGGGATCCACAGCACCACAACTGCACTCTGGTTAAGGCCCAGGTTTTCCCTGTGCAGCATCTGTATTAGCCAGGCCACATCCCCTCTGATAGGCCCCTGGTTCTGTCTCCTTGTCAAACTCTTCCAGCTGCACGATTGGCTTCTGGCCTGCAAAAGCCCACCCAGTAGACACAGGAAGCCGGGCAATGTTTCAGTCATTTCCTGTTCCCTGCTTCCTGACTCCTAGTCTTTTTCCTTATCTGGAACCCCAGCCTTTTTGTTGTTGTTGTTTGTTTGTTGGGGTTTTTTTTTGTCCTGCTCTGTTTCCTGCTTAAGAATTGTTCCTGATCTGAACTGTGTCTGGACCCCTGCCCTGACCCACTGTTAACCCTGATCACCAGGTTCCTAGTTTTCTCTGCCAAAAAATTGGAAATTCTCTGACCACACCCCCCCCCCAATCAAATGATCTGATTAAAAACACCAAAATCTGTATTTTTAGGCTGTTAAAATTAGAAAGTGTTTATTGCAAATTATTCAATTTTTTTTACAATTAGATTCACTGGTTGCCACTGCCACTCAAATAACAAAATAAAATAATATCCTGCACCAGCCAGCCCCAGCACAGAGCCCAAATCTCTCCCTGTGCAGGGGGAGGAGGTGCTGCTCCAACCCCTCCTCCCCACCAGCCCCGGCACAGACCCCAACATACCTCTGCCTCACCAAAAGCCATACATGGCTGTGTTCTCGTGCCAAATCTCTTCTCTCGGACATAGGTGCACACTAGGACCTCCACAGGGCTTCCACCTCCTTTAAATTTCCACTGCCACCAGTGAGTTTTTGCAGGTGGATATTGCCCAGAAAATCCTGGAATTCCGTTTTTCTCTGGGAAAATTGAAAGTCCGAGTTTTTCTCTGATAAAACAGGAATTCTGTGTTTTTCTCTGATTTTCTGCACTAAATGTAAAACTAGGAACCCTGCTGATCGCACCGTCCTTCCAACTTAAATCCTGCCATACTTGACATCAGTAAATGGGATAAATTGTCTGGGCAAAGTTTCTCTCTAGTGAAACATCACTGTCTTCAGCACCTGTGTTATATCTATCCTGAATTTCCAGTGCAAAGAGCAGTCTGATCACTATCCAGTCACTGTTTCATTGGATGATAATAGTTTCCATGGTACCAAAAGGTGATTAATTCTATCCATTTGTTATGGACCATAAAAAAATAACCACTTCTCCTCGCTGAGGCATTAGAAATCTCATTATTGGGGAACAGATAGACAATCAGTCACACATCACTCCTGTCCAGTCAAGGGGCTTCCTAGCCAGCTTCAAAATCTGTTTCTGTGCTTGGCCTGGGGCCTAGGTAAAGAATCAGAGGTTTTTTCTTTTGAGGCAAACAAAGGTACTGGTGTTGCAAAATTCACTATTCTCAAAATTTAATTGTAAACAGGTGTCCCAGTTCAGGAGCAGTTAAGGTTGGGCCAAGAAAAAATGCAAAAAAATAAAATCAATCATCTTTGATTTGTTGTTTTTTTACTTAATGATTTCTCCAGTGCAACCTCTCTTTGTCACTTGGTACTCAAATGACAGAGTGAAAACTGAGGCCTCCGACCTTATTCAGTCGTGTATTATGGGAGCAAGGGGGCATGAAATTAAAGGGTTGGTGGGATCGCTAGATGTTTCCATTTGGTGGATTAGAGAACCTTTGAGCATAGCTCAGTACGTGGTCAAGTGAGCTGCACTTCTGCCAACACTGAGGGTGTTAGCAAACGAGACAATAGGCTGCTCCAGTCTGGGTTCATTCCATGCAGCCCCCACTCGCATGTTTAGCGTGTGCAGCATAATAAACAGGAAGCCCCCTGTGTGTATTTTGCAGCCCCCACTCACAGGTTTAGAGCGACAAGCCTAATACTAGGGATGGGACTATTGGTATTGAATTAATCTGATAATGCTGATAATCGGCAATATCGGATTAATTCGATAATGCCACTACTATCGGTATCAACATACCATTTTTTTAACATTGCTGATTTTTCAGATCTTTAACATTGTGGCCATTTAAAAAATGGGTAATGGGGTCCAGAGAACCAGGCAGCAGTCAGAAGCGAGGCAGACAGCAGTGCACAGACCAATCAGCGGCACAGGATTGGCCAGGCAATGCACCATCCAGGGCACCAGCGTGGCTGAGAGTGGGTGGCGGCGAGGGGCTGCTCATGGATAGTCCACTGAGCGCTTCCGCGGTGGCAGCCCCTGCGCTAGACCCTCCCAGGTGAACAGGCCCCTTCGGAAGCCTCGTGAGCACATATGAGCATCCACCAGGAAGTGGGGAAGGAGCAGCGTCGCACTGGCAGCTGCAGCCCACACAGCTGGAAGGTTCCTCACCGATCGAAGGATGGCAAGCTCCACAGCGGAGGGGTCCCCGGTCCAGAGTGGGCCACCAACCTCGGGGACAGCAAGCCCTTGTCCCACAGGAGGACCCCCACATCTGAGGGTGCATGTGGGATTCTGTGGGCATGCAGGAGGGTGCCAACAGGGGGACCCCTGGACAACAAGGCGAGGCTGAACCCAGGTCGCTCCGTCAGCAGGCGAGCAGCCATTAACTCTGCAGCGGTCCACAGCACAACAGCAGCAGCCAGGTGCCCCCAAGGTGGTTGGTGTAGGGGGGTGAAGCCAAGCTCAAGGGAACACCCCCGGCACGCTGAGCCTCAACCCCCACCTCCAGAGGCGGGAGACAAACATGTGCTTCCTGCTTCCGGCAGGGATGTGCGTGGCCATGGTGGTGTGGTGGCTGGCCACCCTTAATTCCTGTAAGAGCGTGGAGGAGAAGTTCGGGGTGGGCACCACCACCGTGAACAGAGCCCTCCATGATGTGTGTGACCTGCTCATGGAGCTCCTCTTGGAGCAGGTCATCCACTTCCGTGACCCCGAGGAAGTGATGCGTGGGTTCGCAGAACTGGGGTTCCCTTATTGCATTGGGGCCACTGACAGCACCCACATCCCCATCATATGACCCCCTCATGCAAAGATCGACTACATGAACAGAAAACAGGCCTTCTCTATCAATCTGCAGGCTGTAGTGGATCATAGGGGCCTGTTTATAGATGTGTATACAGGCCAGTCGGGGCGGAGCCACAACGCGCATATCCTGCGTATCTCCCCCTTCTATGCACGTATGTTTGATGGGGAGATCGCCCCCAACCTGTACCGCATGATAGCGGGGTTCCCATGGCCCCTGTTGTGATAGGGGACCCCTGCCTACCCACTCAGCCCGTGGCTCAGGAGGGCCTATCCAGTGGCGCGCAACCCAGACCACCACCTGTTCAATGAGCGCTTGTCATCCACACGCAGCATGGTGGAGCAGGCCTTCGGGCTCCTGAAGATGTGCTGGAACCTCCTGAGGAACAGGAGCCAATTTGACCTGGACCACACCCCCATCCTTGCCCTGGCAGCGTGCATCCTGCATAATGTATGTGAGACAGGGGGCGCTGCCCTAGACAACCCACCACCAGTGCACAGGGCTGGTTCC
>QEPC01011082.1:1139167-1151087 GCA_003113815.1 Sphenodon punctatus | reverse complement strand
ACATTTGCTCGCCGCACCTCCTGAGACTGGGGACCAAGTTGGTGGAGCAGTTGCTTTTCATCAAGGTCAACCTTCCGCTGCTGGGATTCCCCGAGCTACCCCTGGACATGGATTGATGGTGCAGTGGCACACGCCATTCCATGCTAGGGGCAGTCTTGGGACAGGGCTCCTCCTCAATCTGGGCTGCTGCTGCTGAGGTGCTGTCCTTACCTCCCAATACCTGGTGCCCGCCCTGCCTTTCTCTCTCTCTCTCTCTCTGGCCTCGGCCGGTCTATCTGACTGACCTCATGATACCGGGTGGCTTTGGGAAGCTGTGAGCCTGCCAGACGGCCTCTAGCTAGACAATCTCAGCCCGGCTATCTGACTGGCTCTCTCTTGCTGCACAGTCTTTGCCAGCCTATCTGAGTGCCCTGCCAAGGTCCCAGCCTGCCTTCCCTACTGCCTCTCATGCCACGCTGCCTGTCTGCCCGCTCTGGTTGTCAACCTCGAACCCTGCCTCAGCCTGACTTCAGCTGCTCATGCCACGCTACCTGTCTGCTGCTGCTTCCGCTGCTGCCTCTGCTGAGCCATGGGTTCTGTTCCCCAGCAATCCAATGTCTGCTTCTGCTGTCTGTGCTATGTCATGGGTTCTGTGCCCCGGCAATCCAATGTCCGCTTCTGTTGCGCCATGGGTTCTGTGCCCCAGCAATCCAATGTCCTCTTCTGCTGTGCCAGGGTTCTGTGCCCCAGCAATCCAATGTCTGCTGCTGCTGCCTCTGCTGTGTCATGGGTTCTGCTACTGGACAATCCAATGTCTGCTGCTGCTGCCTCTGCTGTGCCAGGGATTCTGCTACCAGGCAATCCAATGTCTGCTGCTGCTCCACTAATGCCTGGAAGCCTGCAATGCCTGGTCAAGTAGGGGTGCCACCAAGTCCCAAGCCTTCCCAGCCTCTGCTGCTGCTGCTGTTGCCACTGAGTCTCAGACATCCAGCCATGCCTCCACGGGCACCCCTAGGGGCCAAGTGCCAAGCCTGCCTGCCCGGACAACCTGGGGTGCCAAGTCCCAAGCCTTCCCGGTCTGCTGCTGCTGCTGCTGCTGTGTCTCCGACGGCCTGCCATGCCCCCATGGACACCCCTGGAGCATCCCAAACCTCTGCTGTGGCTGAACTTTCCAAACGTTCCCGGGGGGGGGGAGTCTGAACTCCATGGGACCGAACCCATGAACTTGAACTAAGTTTTCAGGCTGAACAGCCGAATGGCCGAACATCCAAACCCTGTTCTGTTCGCACATCCCTATCTCTCACCTAAAGCTAAAAAGTGTTTTTTCTACTGAAAAAGAAACTCTGGCAATATCCTCAGTAAATTTTGAGGAAAACCAAGGACTGAGTTACAGCAAAGTAGACAGGGCTAGAGGCACTTTCACATACATGTTTACCATGTAATAAGTGCCTGCACTTTACAATTCTCTGCATGTAGACCAGTGCTTACTACATATGTTTTGTGTGTGTGAGCAGCAAATACGTACCTTCTTTTTTCTCTCAGACTTGCCACAAACTACATGTGGATGTTAATGAATATTCTGCACCATAATGCTTCTCACTTATATGCTCAGAAAGAGAGTTGAAGTTACTCTCCCTCATTGGTGGTTAGACTGAACGAATTCCAGTGTTAAGGGGACTGAGCCCTGACCTTCAACACACTGCATTGTGTTACACTGGCATGAGGTTGAAAGAGCTTCTTTACCTCCAGAAGAGACAGATGACATGACAGTCACCACGGCAATCTGTTCTGTCCTGCTGACATGTGTTCTGCCAACTCAGAACCCGACTGACTTCAGAGAAGCTCCAGTTTATTGTCACAGAAAATGAAGGGGTGTATTTTTTCATGTCACTGAAGCAGAACAGTTGGTAATTTCCCCAGTGATTATAGCAGCTTGCCTGGCAGATTTAATTTCTGACACAGCATTCACAGCACCTCTTTTACTGAAGGCCAAATGCCTTCTTGACCGTGTAGGAAGGAACTGGAACACTGACTAAAGACAAGTCAGCATGTGTATAATATACTGCCATGTTCACACCTTCTCTAGCCATTACTCAACGGGATAAAACATCTACCAAACAATATCTCAAGAACAGTTATAAAATACCCATTTGCAAATTAAATTCTGCAAATATTTCAGTTGTACATTTTAAAGTAAGTCTATAATTGGAGAAGTGTCCTGACTGAGCAGAGCTGGCCTTAGAATTTGCAGGGTCCAGGATGAAAACAAATGCAGGGGTCCCCATAGCCCCACCCCCTTTCCATAGTCCCACCCCCTTAAACATTTGGCATTCTAGTGCTTGCTTATGAAGACAAAGTGACATATAAGTAACCAGTATGAATGGCCACAACTCCCACAGGGCCAGATGACTGTGTTTGGGCCTCACTGGGAAGGAGCCCTGCCACCATTGCTCTGGAGAGTTGGGTGAGAGGGATGAAGTGGAGGACATTTTTGGGGGGCCCTGGAAGTGCAAGAAAGTGTAGGGTCTGGGGCCATGATGACCATGGTCCCCAACTAAGGCTCGTCATGTGGCTGAGACTGTTATGGAATGAGGAACTGTAGCAGGGTGCAGCCTTGCAAGGATGCTGACCCTTTTAGGGCACCACCAGCCTGAGGATTGGACAGGCTGAGTATGGGCTTGGCAGAGCCAGCCCAGTTGACATGGGTCAGCCGGGACTGCATATAAGGCTAAACCAGGGCAAGAGGGGGAAAGTGTTCTGGCCTTTTAAAGAGCCAGTGACTAGAGGGGTAGCCACGCCCACTCCTGACAATAAGAAAAGAAGAGCCAGACAGAGAGAGCAGTCTGTGCCTGGCAGTAGCCAGGGAAAGTAACATCTCTCCCTGAGATCTTACTCTGCATGAGCCTTGACCATGGACCTGTAGCCCAGGGGAATAAGAGAGAAGGACAGCATTGGCGATAATCAAAAGGGGCTATACGACTGGAGCGCTGAGGGACTAGTCTGCTGACTGCGCTCTCAAGGGTCCTGAAATGGCAAAGTCCGGAAGGAGCTTACAGAAGACTCCTGGAACTGTGCGTAGCCAGCCCGAGGGCTGTTGCCTGGCTAAGTTGGAGGTAGACGGGGCAGGGGTTGCTGGAGGGCTGCTTCCTGGCATTAGAGAGAGGATTGTGTGTATGTATAATTGAAGAGACTGTGGAAATAAAAGACTATATAAACTAGTCCTCCTGAATGAGGCCACATTCACATCTGTGGCGGTGGTGGTGGCAGCAGAGAGAGCGGTGAGGGAAGACGCAGCAGTGAGGAGGAGTCAGATGACAGGAAAAGAGCCAGTGTGAATGGGGATCTGTCGTGACTTCTCTCATGCATATCAGGGCACAAAATCCTGCCCTGACATGCGTGAGATAAGCTGCGGCAGATCCCCATTCGCACTGACTCTTTTCCTGTCATCCGGCTCCTCCCCGCTGCCACATCTTCCCTCGCCACTCTCTCTGCTGGCACTGCTGCTGCAGATGTGAATGCGGCCTGAGTATCGCTGTGGGCAGCATCCTGCAAGGACTCATGCCTGGCAGGGGTGAGCCTGCTACAAGAACACTGCCTAGAAAAAGTAGGGCAGCAGGGAGAACTACCTTATTATTAAAAACGTAACCCTCATATAGAGGGGACAAAGCTGCAAGGTCGAAGGGAGTTAAGTACCCATATCCATTTAACCTTTGACCTCTCTTTTGAGGCATGTTCCACTTAGGGTAAATAGTGCTTCTGGACTTTTCTTTTGGTGAACTGTGACAGATTCATGAGTTGCTGTTGTTGGTATATGCAATATCCACAAGTTAATGCCCACTGTATTAAGAAAAGTAATTGACTACAGGGCCACCAGATGGCGCTGCTAAGTTTATGTGTACATGGAAAGGAGATGGGGTTTTACAGTTGAATTCCTTTGTGTAACCACTCCTTCTTCCCTTCTCTCTCATTGTCTCAGTCTCCATTTTGTCTTCTTACTAGTTAGATGCAACTAAGGATCTGTGCCTGAGAAAGCTTAAGTAAAGTTCTGTTTTTAAACCTTCAGCTGCATTTGTCCTTACTGATTGCGAATCAGTTATTACTCTGCAACAGGTTATGGGCCCAGACCTCTTCAGAACAGCCCAGAACAACTCTAAAGACTGGAAGTGAGCTGAAAGGAAAAGAGGCCCAAAGGAAACTCCCAGAGGAGGCCTACTAACTGTAAGTGAGCAGAAGAACCAGAATCCCAATCTGAGGGGAGGGAAGCAAGCATGGCCAGCAGCTCTGAATTAAAGCTTTCAGTCTGCAAGCTGAATAACACAAACTACCAGTTGTGGAAATTCAAAATAGAAATGCTCCTATCCAAAGATGACCAGTGGGAGGTGATCACCACAGACAGACCTGCAGCAAACCCTGAGGTATGGGACAGAAAGAACAGACAGGCAAAGGCAACCATAAGCCTGCTAGTAGATGATGACCAGTTAATCCACATTAGGGAGGAGGCCACAGCAAAGGGCATGTGGAATGCACTGCAGAAGCTGCATGAAAGGACCAGCTTGAACAGTAAGCTGTTTCTCCTAAGGAAACTGTACAAGATGAGACTTGGTAAAGGGAAGGAGTTGCAGGATCACATAAATTCAATGCTGGAAGTGATAGCACAACTGCGAGGCATCGGTGAAGAGATAAAAGACAACCACATGGTGGCCTTACTTCTCTGCAGCCTGCCTGAATCATACAGCGCCCTCATAAACGCCCTAGAGACAAGGCCTGAGGCAGATCTAACACTGGAATTTGTAAAAGGAAGACTCATGAATTCCAGTGCAGGAAAGAAATCATGCAGGACAATCAGGAACAGGATAAGGACACTGCCCTGAGAACTTCAGACAACAGATTGCACAAGAAGGAAACAAGGGCATGTTTTCATTGCAAGAAAGAAGGACACCTAAAGAAAGACTGCTCCATATGAAAAGCAGAACAACAAAAGCAATCTCCACAAGTGTCCAAGCAAAGGGCCAAGGTTACAACCAGTGACACAACCACAGAACAGTGGAGAGGATGTTTTAGAGCAACACAGACCAACTCATCACATGACTGGTATGTCAACTCTGGAGCCACAAGTCACATGACCAGCGACAAGAGCTTTTTCACGGTACTGGACCCAAGCAACAAAGAAGAGATATACCTCGCTGATGGAAGCAGCATCACTGCAGAAGGTATTGGCAAAGGAATTCTAAGTTGCAACAAGCCACATGGAGGCACACTAGCAATACCAGTAAAGGATGTGCTGTCTTTACGTGGATTAGAAGGAGGACTCCTATTCGTTAAACGTCTAACAGAGAAAGAGCTCACCATCAAGTTCCAGGGTAATGAATGCACAATCCAGAAGGGGACAAGGGTCCTAGCCAGAGCCTATGCAGATGAGTACCTGTATCGCTTGAGTGCAACCAAGGAACAAGCAAAACTCACTGCACCTGAGCAACATAAGGACTGTATTCATCTGTGGCATCAGTGCCTGGATCACAGGCACCCAGAAAGCATAAAGAAACTGCAAAGACAGCAGCTGACAAAAGACCTGATAGTAACAGCATGTCCCTTGACCATGAGATGTGAATTCTGTATTAAAGCTAAAGCCACCAGAGCAATGCTCCCCAAGGTAAGCCAGCCTAGAACCTCCAGACCACTTGACCTCATACACAGTGATGTGCGTGGCTCCATGAAAGTACCCACACCTGGAGGGAACAGATACATAATTACATTCATAGACGACTACTCAAGATACACAGTCACATGCCTCATGAAGCATAAGGATGAAGTACTGGAAAAATTAAGGGACTACATAACCATGACAAGCAACAGATTCCAATGCAAGCCACTTGTACTTCGAACCGACAACGGAGGCGAATACACAGGAAAGAGAGTCGAAGACTTCCTGAGAGCCCACGGGATAGAGCACCAGAAGATGGTACCATACACACCCGAGCAAAATGGGTTAGCTGAAAGAAAGAACAGAACCTTAACAGAAATGATCAGGTGCATGTTGACGGACTCTGGACTGCCAGAAAAATATTGGGGCGAGGCAGTAGTTACGGCAACATATCTACAGAACTGACTCTACTCAAGAACAGTGAGTAAAACTCTGTACAAACTCTGGTATGGAGAGAGACCTAGTGTGGGACACATCAAAGTGTTTGGATGCAAGGCATACGTGTACATTCCGGAAGAGAAACCCACCAAACTACAAAACCAAGCTGTGGAAAGGATTCTTGTTGGATACAGTGAACACTCCAAAGGATACAGAATCCTCAACCCACACACAAAGTAACTATCAACAACAGCGTGACTTTTGAAGAAAACCCAAGCAACAGTGTAATGTCCTTACAAGAATCAGGAGAATAAGCACATCCTGAATCAGGAGGAGAAGAGCGTCCTGAACAAATAGTTGAAATCAGTACAAGCTCAACTGAGATGCAGGAACAAACCTGATCACCTGCAGATGCTGAAATCAGAAGATCTCCCAGGGAAAATAAAGGCAAAACACCCAACTGCCTGTCCTACAAAGCAAGTACTGACAGAGTGTCTGAGCCATCAACATGGGAAGATGATTTATAGGGATGGGCGAACAGAACGGAGTTCGGAAATTCAGTTCAGTTCGGTTTGGTTTGAAATTCGAGTTCAGAAATTTGGTTCGGTTTGAAATTCAAGTTCGGTTCAGTCGACTGAACAGACCAAGTTCAGTCGAATTCTGAACTTCCGAACCAAGTTCGGCCATTCAAAACCAGGGTTTTTGGTGTGTGTTGCCACTAGGGATTGGTGAACAGAACAGACTTCGGAAATTCGGTTCGGTTCGGTTCGGTTTGAAATTTGAGTTTGGTTCGGAAGTTTGGTTCAGAAGTTTGGTTCGGTCAACCAAACAGACCGAGTTCAGTCCGAACTCCAAACTTCCGAACCGTGTTAGCCCATCCCTAATGTTTTACAAACGTCAGAAAGGAAACCCAACAAATGGACAAAGGCAGCTACAGAAGACATGGTAGCAGATGTCCTGACAAAACCTTTATCATGAGAGCGCCACTGAAAGCTACTAAGTAAAATGGGTTTAGTAGGTTAACTTCTGTCTGTTGAGAAGGGATGTTGGTATATACAACATCCACAAGTCCTGCTGTATTAAGAAAAGTAATTGACTACAGGTCCACCAGATGGTGCTGCTAAGTTTATGTGTACATGGAAGGGAGATGGGGTTTTACTGTTGAATTCCTTTGTGTAACCACTCCTTCTTCCCTTCTCTCTCATTGTCTCTCATTGTCTCAGTCTCCATTTTGTCTTCTTACTAGTTAGATGCAACTAAGTATCTGTGCCTGAGAAAGCTTAAGTAAAGTTCTGTTTTAAACCTTCAGCTGCATTTGTCTTTACCGATTGTGAATCAGTTATTACTCTGCAACAGCTGTAGAATCAGGTCCCAAACTATTGTGCTTGGATAAGTTGGGGCAGTGTGGCTGTGTGCATGTCAAGCTTTAATTGGTAATGCTAGTGGCTAATTAGCTAATAGATAGCCTAATTGCCCAAGCTGCGAACATAAGGAGGAAGCTACTGGTCAGTGGGAAAAGTGGTTATAAAAAGGTTGAAGTTGGAGCTCAAGCAGAATCACCAGGGAGCAGGCAGAGAACCAAGAATAGAGCTTGTTTCAGGCATGGAAACCCTGCATCAGCAGGGCCTGCCAAGTAGCTGACTGATAGAGAAGCTTTAAGCCAGGTGGCCAAATCCCCACAGCAGGGGCCCCACAGAGAGGAAAGGCTAGAGAAAGGGGCCAAAGACTGAAAACACTGACTGTGCTAACTGGGGGAAAGAAACCAAAGGGCGTGATATGGTCTATGGACTGAATCCTGAAAGAACTTAGAGCAAGTGCAGAAAGCCTTCTTTGGTGCAATGTTTCTACAGAAACTGTACATGAGACTGTCAATCATCCTACTTCATACAAAGCAAAGAGCTCTGCCATGATCATTTTTATTACCACTGACTTGGACTTTAATTGAACAAGATGTTTAAAGGACACACTTTAAAACATACTGCCTGGCCCGTCTAATCTTCACCACTCAAATAGCTCTCAACAGAACAGAGGTAGATTAAAAGGTGGCCACTGGCCAGAATAGACTTACTTATAGTCATATACTTATCCACTTTATTTCTGTAATTATAACTTCAAACACTAAGTCTGCTCCCTTGAATATCTCCATGTGTGGCTGACTCCCACAGTGCTGGGCCATCTGGATATACCAAACATTTAAAGCAATGGCAACACATACACACACGCGACCTGTAATATTGTAGTAGAAGAGGATGTAGTGCCAGCTGGTGAGCTGGTGGCCAGACAAAAATGAGAAGAGTCAGTGTGGTTTTTGTCACAGCTCAAATCCAAAACAAGATCTTATTGGTCCAAAGGCAGCAACTCTATCAGGTCCAATAAAGGAAAACAGAGGTTCTTCATGCTGTAAGATTAACCATTGGAATTTAGAATCAGTCTCATAGGGTCCTTGGGGTTCATCTAGTCCAGCCTCCTGTACCGATGCTAGATTCACCATATCAGAACAGTAAAACCAGGCGTGGTGTGCACCCAAGGAAATTAGGGGCACTGCCCCTCCTGTGCCCCCCTCCTATGCAATTTACCTCTCTCTGTCTCAGAGGCTGGCTGACTGGCTGGCAGATGGCTGAATGACACCACAACTCTCCGAACCAACTTATGACCCTCTGCGGGTCAGAGAAGTGTTGTCGGGGGGCCCCAGCAGCAGCCAAATCAATTTCAGGGTGGGGGGGTGCACCAGGAAACTGCACATGCGTGAGTATAAAGTGACTCTGTTCATGAGCAAGTTGTGGCGACCACGATGCCCACAGCGCATAGCCAGGCCCTCAAGTGGGGGCGGGGCCTGGCTGCGCTAGGGCAGGAAAGGAGTCCCATAAGGGACAGAAATAGCTTGAATGTGCTTTGGGCAGCTGGGGCAACCGTCCAAGCGCACTGTATGGGAAACTGAAGTTCTCATTAGGATCCACTGGGGGGCAGGCTTTCATAGAGCCCTATGGCTCACTTTTAAAAGGCATCTGGGCACCAATTGTAGGTTCCCAGGAGAGATGTAGGCGCCTAGGAGAAATGTGCGGCTGCACTAGCAAAGGAGCCCCCGCCCCCCGGGAAGTAATTGGAGACTGTGGAGAGGTAGGTAGGGACATTTTGGCAGCAGCGTGCATGCTCAGTCAGTGAGCATGAGGGCTTTTTATTGCTCTGCATGCTGAGCTGCGTCGATTGTGTCCTGGCTGGTTGGGACTTGAGAACTCTCTGCTGAGTCTACTTCTACCCTATTGGTTGCCTTGCTGCTGGGGAATGGGGCTGGGGGGAGAGGGTGAACTGGGAGACACATGGGAATGGGGCTGGGGGGAGGGGTTGACTGGGAGACACTGGGGAATGGGGCTGGGGGAATGGGGCAGGCTATGCGACACTGGGAAATTGGGCTGGGGTGGCAGACAGGGAGACACTGGGGAATTTGGCTGCGGGAGGGGTGGACTGGGAGACACTGGGGAATGGGGCAGGGGAAATGGGGCTGGGGTGGCAGACTGGGAGACACTGGGAAATGGGGCTGGGGGTGGAAGACTGGGAGACACTGGGGAATGGGGCTGGGGGGTGGACTGGGAAACACTGGGGAATGGAGCTGGTGGGGAGGGGGTGGACTGGGAGTAGGATGGCCATACCTCCCCTTTAAAAGAGGATGCTTATGAAAAATACATGTTGCAGGGCTGCATTGGTTTCAATGTAGCCCTGAACCATGTATTTTTCATAAGCATCCTCTTTTAAAGGGGAGGTATGGCCACCCTAACTGGGAGACAGTGGAGAATGGGGCTGAGGGGGAATGAGGCTGTCTGTGAGATACTGGGAAAATGGGGCTGCAACAGAGATGCGACCCATGTTTTGGGGGACAAATGGAACTCCTCGCTGCTACTTTTAGGTGTGCTAAGGACTGCACATAATATTGTTGCCTTAAGATGGTTTGCTTTGCTTTCTCTGTGTTTACATGATGCATTGCTGCTTTCCTTTTGCCCTCCCAAGCATGAGTAAAGAGGCCATTTTGTAACTTTGTGAGCCTACTGGTCGTGACTACTCTTTTTTTAAAATGGTCCCTTCACTGTTTCACTGCTGCTCCCTGCTGGAAAGTAGTTTCTGGTCTCTCTGTTTGTGGCTGTATGATTTTGAGCATCTTGCCTGGGGTTTTGTTGAGAAACAGTAATGCGTTGTTAGTTTATCCAGCCTCAAGCCCAGGTGGGGTGCAAAAGATACCCCCTGACCTCATCTTGCTGCATGTCTAGGCTGCTGTTTTGATGGGACTGGTTTGGTGGCGACACAGGCCTGCGCTGCAACTGGCCAAACTTTTTTAAAAGGGCCTGTGTGTTTGGACAGGCATTTGGCTGCCGGGGATACAGTGTAAGTACTAGGGATGCTGGTTCAGATGGGGCTGGTTTGGTTGCTATACAGGCCTGCAACTGCTGTCCTTGTGAACAGAGGAGAAAGTGGGTAGGAACATGGCAGAAAGAAGACTGCAGACAACAAGGAGGCCCCTTTCCCCTGTCCCCCACTGAACCCATCTCTTCCCCTTCCTCTTCTGATGCACTGTCCAAAACCAAACCCTTTCCCTCCTTCTTCTCCTCTGTCCTGTCCTTCTCTTCCCTTTCATTCTCTTCTGATTTGGCTTGTTGCAGGACAGGGAGCTAACTCAGTTCTCCCAGTTCTCCAAGCCAGAAGGCAGGCTTGTCCCAAAGCCTACACCTTCAGAAGACTACAGGTGGCCAAGGATGCCATGAAAATCAAGGATTCGAGGGTTCAGGATAAAGGAGAGGTGATGGCATTTTTTAAAAACCTGGTATGGTTAATTTGGACCCAGTGGGAAAGAGAGAGTGGATGGTACCCCAGTTAGAGGGCTCTCTATCCCCCAGTGGCAGTGCTTCATGCAGCAGCAAAGTGTTCCCAGTGTTAACTAATGTAATGTCCATCCAATGTTAACCCTAGGAACTCCTTGCTGCTGGGCTAAGCCACGCCACTGGCCTAACCGTTGCCCCAGCTCCGCCTACCATTGCTCCAACTCCTCCTACCATTGCTCCAGCTCTGCCTCTAGGCCAGACACCACCCCTAGACCCACTGGCCAGACTTTGCCCCTAGGCCCGCCAACGGCAGTAGGTTCAACCCACCCACTGCCCCACCAGTCTCAAAACCCACCAGCCACCACTGAGTAAGAAACACTAATACAGAAATGGAACCAATAATAAAAAATCAAGAGTGACCACAGCACACCAATGTCTGACATAACAGGGAGCAATTTTAAATATATATTCAGATGGCATGCCAACACTTCAGGGCAAGGCAAAACCTCTCTCAGGGCCTTTTCACTTGAGACACAGTTTTGCTTCATGGAGACGGGTGAAGGGTGCCCGTGGGAATGCCGCAGCGGATGGGTGGAGGTGCATGTGCTGCACCCATCTCCACTCATCACCCACGCACAGAGGCATTGGGGAAAATGGAGGTGCCAGTCCATGTGTGGAGATAGGTGTGCGCCTATGAGAATGACCCCACCCCTATCTCCACCCACCACACCGCACACCCCACCCTTACCCGCGGAGGCCCCAGTCCATTTGAGAAGGCTCTCAGACTCAACTGCCAATGTGACCTGAAGGAAAATTCCTTTCTAGTCCCAAATATGACAATGAGTTAGACCCTGAGCATGTGTGCAGGACCTGCAAGTTCAGCACCCGTAATTATAGTAACCAGGGACAAGACTATCCCATCAGTCCCACCTCTGGTTGTGAGCATCTTTGATGATTCATGAAGAATATGCATTGTTATACACTCTGGTGGTAACGATATTGGAATGCTCAAAGGCATTGAGCTAATAGAGTACATGAGAAACGATGTAATGGC
>QEPC01011082.1:1114024-1124553 GCA_003113815.1 Sphenodon punctatus | reverse complement strand
ACAGGTGCGCCACCAACATCTCGTGATCAACCGTATCAAAAGTAGCTGACAGATTAATAGAACCAACAGGGTCGAACGACCCCGGTCCATCTCCCAGCGCAGATCATCCACCAAGGCCACAAACGCAGTCTCCGTGCCATAACCCAGATGAAATCCTGACTGAGAAGGATCAAGAAAATTGATGTGGTCAAGATGCCCCTGTAACTGCTGAGACACCACCCACTCAATAACCTTCCGTAAAAAGGGAAGGTTACAGACAGGTCGATAGCTGGCAAGGGAGACACCATCAAGCAATGGTTTCTTGAGCACAGGCCGTACCACCACCTCCTTGAGACAGCCCGGCACTCTGCCCTCCCAAAGGGAGGCATTGATCACCGCCACCAGCAACAGCCCCATTGTCTCCTTGCTGGATTTAATTAGCCAAGACAGGCACAAATCTAATTCACAAGAGGTGGCCCTAAAATGCCCTAAGGGTCTCGACCATATCAGCGGGTGTCACCGACTGAAATTGATCCCATAAAACTGGACAATAAACAATGAACAGTTATTTACCCTCTCAGCTAGTACTAAAACTAGGAGACACTCCATGAAACTCATGGGTGGCAAGTTTAAAACCAATAAAAGAAAATATTTTTTCACTCAGCATATAATTGGGATGTGGAATCTACTGCCAGAGGCTGTGGTAAGGGCCAGTACTATAGCTGAGTTTAAAAGAGGTTTGGACAAGTTTCTGGAAGATAGGTCAATTAGCAGCTATTAACCAGACAGGATCAGGGAACGTGATGGGAGCTGGGGGAAAAGAACAAAGAATGGGTCCCTCATTATGACCTGTTGGGTGCTTCTCCCAAACCACCGTGATTGACCACTGTCAGAGACAGGATGCTGGGCTAGATGGACCATTGGTCTGACCCAGTATGGCACTTCTTATGTTCTTAAAAGGAAATACTTTTTTCACTCAATGCACAATTAACTTGTGGAACTTATTGCCAAATAATGCTATGAAAGCCAGTAGCGCAGCTGGGTTCAAACAAGAACTGGATACATGAAGGATTGGTCCATAAATGGCTATTAGTCAAGTAGTTTGGGGGACACAACCTCTGACGGTCAGGAGTTGAGAATGAACAGCAGGGAAGAGATCATCCCATTGGGACTTGCTGTGTACTTCTGTGAAGCGATGGAAGGTGGACACTGCTGGAGACAGGATGCTGGACTTGATGTACCATTTGATCTGACCCAGTCTGACACTTCCTTTGTTTCCTGAATCCCAGCCTCTGCACTCCACAGTTTACTGTGGTGGCGGTTCCTCCTCCCTGGAGCCCTGAAGGAGACCTGCCCAGAAAATCTGGTCAGAATCTGTTTTCTGTAGCTTCTTCCTCCAGCGTCTTCTCTGTTTGGGTTTCTGCTGCCTTTGGCAGCTGCTGCCCAGTTGCATTAAGGGTCTTTTACCCTGCCTGCTGCAGAGTGGTCAGTCAGTCTCACCATTAGGTTAACCGTTAGGTGCTGCTTCAGAACAAGGAATGTAAATCCTGTGGCCATTGGAAAACTGTCATGAGCAGTTTGCATGGCAGAAGGATGTGAAACGGAACCTCACCTGGACTTTGTCTTTAATGGCTTCTCTGATTCATGAGAATTGAGCTCTTGAAACAGTTTATGAACCAACTTCTTAGCGTAATGTAGTTGGCTTTGTTTGTTTCACTCGTCCTCTGTATATCGTCCCCTTTTAAATCCCACTAACATGATCATTACTGATCCTCCTGACAAGGAATTTACCATAGGATATGAAAACAACTCTTTCTTTTTCTCAATTTTTGGTGTGGAACCCATACATTTAACCAAACATCCATTTGCTCATGGACCATGGCCCTGAATATGTAGGGGCCTCTGATGAATGTCATTTTACTTGGGGTCCGTCTGAGCTTATCTACCTACAGGAGCAGCATTGTCTTGTCCTGTGGCTCCAGCACCCACACATCCAAGCTAGTATGTCAGAGCTATTTACATACACATGGCAGGACATGGGTTCTTCTTCGTAACTGCTGCTGGCATTCCCTCTGACATATACCCCACGTTAGCAATCACATCCCTTCCACCTGGCAGCCAGGAAATGGAAGAGCCTTTGAGAACCAAGGAGAGACAGGAAACACCTGCAAACGCTTCCCAGTTCCCATGCATTCTCCACTCAAGTTGATTTGAGGAATGAAATGAAACCTCTATGGTAGACTTCCTTCCTTCCGAAACTAATGGTAGTTACCCCTCGTACCTACCCCACCCCCCATAAACGAGGAGCGTGTGGAATGAAGTAATTATACCTCAAGGGAAGAGTGTACTGACATAAATGGGATAAGGCAGCCAGGACGTGACCCCTCATTCTTCTCATTGCTTTCAACACTGCAGCTTCCCATTCGCTTGCTTCACTGTCCAGGGTCCTGAAATCCATCAGCTTATAGTTTCTTCCTTAAGAATGGTAAAACACAAAATAATATTCAACTCTGGGTGGAGAAAGATTACAAGAATATTGTTAAGCAAAACAAATCTAGCAGTATTTGCACTCCTCGGGTCTTCAGACCCTGCAGGTCTGATTTTTAGCCATGGATATGGTATGGAAATAGCTCTGTGCTGAAAAACTATCTCTTGATGGTAATGGATGAAGATCAGGTGTCCATAGGAATTCTTTGGCCTAGTCTAGTCCAGTATTTTGCCTCATACATTGTCCAGGCCCAGATGTCACAGAAGAAAACCTGGAATAGACAATTATGGAATAAGGAACACACAGAGAAGGTTTCTTCTTAAACCAATCATCAACTGATGGGGATTATGCCTTAAAATATGAAGATTTATGTGGTTTATTTTTAAAACTCTCTTGCCCCATCTCACAGGCCCATGGCAGTTTTCATTATCTACATAAATGGTCTGCTATCCTCCCCTCTCGCCCCCTGTGTTTACCTCTTTTTTGCCTTGTTGGGGTGAGGGAGAGTGGGAGCCCAGAACCAGGCCCTGGAGGGGTCCCCGTTGAACATTTCTGGGAGCCACGCTGATTGACTGCTGGGACACCTGCAAGTGGGGAGGAGCCACGCCCCCTGGGAGAACTCATAACCATTGCGCCACCCGGCAAGTTGTGTGTGCGGCCTTAGGTGCAGGACGGGCACAGGCCTAGAACTTTGTTACCAGACCTGTTGGAGGGTGGCTTGGGTTGTTTCTTGAAGTGCCTTCAACGTTAACTTTAATTTCATTGTATTAAATGCCCAAGAGGGGTAAGAAGAAGGGGGGGGGGCATTGGCAATGACTAGGGCTAGGGTCAAGCAACTGCAGCTGTCTGACTGCTTTGCTGCAGTACCAGTTCCATCTGGGCCTAGGNTGGGTTGTTTCTTGAAGTGCCTTCAACGTTAACTTTAATTTCATTGTATTAAATGCCCAAGAGGGGTAAGAAGAAGGGGGGGGGGCATTGGCAATGACTAGGGCTAGCGCCAAGCAACTGCAGCTGTCTGACTGCTTTGCTGCAGGACCAGTTCCATCTGGGCCTAGGCGGGACGATTTTACGCATAGCCCGTTGTGTCCTCTGCCGGAGGGAAGTAATATAGGTCGGGATCCTTTAACTATTAGTATGTCTTCTCTGCCTTTTACCCCGCCGCAGGGGCTTGTAAGCGCAGGGGTGGGAAGGCCCTGTGATGGGCCTGGGCTATTTACTTTGCCTAGGCCAGCACCTTTAGATTCATCTTTGCTAAAGTGTGCCCAGACCTTTACGCAACAGGGAGAAAGGTGGCTGGCTCTGGCCGCCAAATCCCGGGGATCTTCCCAGACCTCTCTTCCAGGCTCCCGAGTTTTAACTATGGGGGATAAAATTTGCTCTATCCAAACTCAAGCTGAGGATATAGGGTCCCAGCATTCAGTTGTCCAATCAATGGTAGGGGTTAATCCCCTTCAGGGATCGTATGTAGTTGGACAGGGGGATTTGGAGAAGATCAAGGCTCCTGTAGAGTCCCTGTTACCCATAGTTGGCCAGGCTAGGGAAGTCGGGAGAGTCTTGCAGTCACCAATTAGAATAAATACAGAGAATGGGGAATTAATGCCCTCTGTTACGGCAAATCCGTTAAGGGCCACTAGCGCCGAACTACAAGAGGATTGTGCTATTGGTGACCTTCACCAGGTAAAGGAGATGGAGCTTCCCTCGGGAGGGAACATAGGAGGGGTAGGGGTAGGTGATATCTGCCCAGGACTTAGTGATAAAATGGGTACAATAGCATTCGAAATTCAGAGGATTCAGGCCCAGGTTCAAGGGTTTTCCAAACAGGTTGACACACTTATTACTTATATGGAGGGGCTTGATATCAAGCTCCAGGCTATCCAGCAGCAGGTGACCAGGGTCTGGGACTATGTAAACATGCCTAGAGGAGACAGGACAGAAATGGGCTCCCAGAGAGTAGACAGGATAAGTCAAAAAGCTTCCTTGTATGACTCAGGCCATCTTGGGCCCTCAGTCTGTAAGGTAACTGAGGAGAAACTGCTCACTGCTATAGCCAATGCCTTGGTATTTATAATTTCTCCCCTGCCGTCTGGAGTATTTTCCCTTGGGGATATAAAATTTCGGCTTGCCCACCATGCCTCTAGAATTCTGGGTTGCTCCTTTGTGCCCTCTCACATACTCCGCTTCTTTTATTTGCCAGATAGGAGAGGGGTATTAAGGCTAGTCATTCATTTTCGCACTCCAGATGTAGTGACAAGGCTTCTCTCTAAGGCCCACCTCTTTCGTTTTTGGGGGATTCACCTGGTCAACATCTATGCGATGAGGGGAATTATTCCATTATTGCCACAGGTCCGGAAGCCTCAACCGGTGCCCTGCACAGGAAACCTTAACCTGGACCATCAACATAGGGGGAAGTCAGATTCCATGTCGGGCACCCCAGATACGAATAGAATTATAGCGGAGGACCAGTCTGAAGCTTTTGTTGATACATCTGACCCTGCCCTGTCTGCTGAACCAAAGGCCATAGAGGTGTTAGCTCCATTTAAGTGGGGTTATTCTTCCCCTAGAACTGGTGGATCCCCTCCCCCGGGGGCAGTTCACCAAGTTACCATTCAAACCCAAGCTGTAAGCTTACCCATAGCCCAGGCCCCGGTCGCATATCCACTTCTAAGTACTTCTTTGTCTGTGCAGCAGACATTTCAGTCTAAATGCCCCATAGTGTTAAGCCCCGGTTTGGACAACCATAGATTGGTAAAAAAAGTCTGGGATTCCCATCCAAAGGGGCTTCAATTCTTGAAGAGCTTATGGCTGTCGATGCGATGTGCAGATCGACAGTACAAGGCTCCATGGGTTGATACTTACTGTCAGGTAGATGTCAGATAGATTAACCATTGTATGTGGTTTTTTAGGTAAAGAACTCCAAGCTATTTATTTTAGATTCTGGATTCATTTAAAACATTTTGATTATGATTTGACCTCTAGATTTTGATTTATGGCATCCAGGGTCAGCTATATGTGTATATTTGTGTTTTATCTTGTTTGTATAAGCAATGGCCTAAGGCCACGCTGGAAATAAAATTACAATTACATAAATGCCTAATGTTTTGTTTGTTTATCCTAAATTTTGTTTGTTTATCCTAAATCCTAGATCTTCATGATCTGTTGTGTTAATAAGTTCTGAAGGTTGATTATGGGTTGGCTGATAGGGAAAAATGAAGGAGGGGTACAAGTAGTAGAATTGGGGTATATTTGTGGTTGAAAAGATAGTGTAATATGTCTAGTGTTCTTTTTTATTTCCTGGTATGGCCTGTAGACCTAGTTGAATGCCCTAGCTGAATTGAAGATCAATTATTTTAGTGAAATATTTTACCTAAATTCTGCAGTGCACCTGGAGCCTCAGAGATCATGTGAAGCAGATAAATAAATAGGAAGCCTTCTCTCTGTTGAAAAACTAACTTCACATCTTTAGTTGAAGTTCTCCTGATAACATACCACCAGCAGCTGCCCTCCTGGGGTGTCTTTAGACATAACACTGTTCAGTGTTCTGTAATACAGTGTCCTACGATTACAGTGTTTAGATGTACTGTCAACACAGTGTTCACTCCAAACACCGGAAGTGAACAACTGCCAGGTCTTGACAGTTTAATCAATGTTTGGGGTGAACACTTTGTTGATGGTACGTCTAAACAGTGTAACGGTAGGACACTGCGTTACAGAACACGGAACAGCGTTATGTCTAAAGACACCCCTAGTCTTCACTTTCCAAGGACTTCTTGTTATCCATAAGTGAAAATATATAAGGTCCAGTCTCTAAGGACAGAATTGTCTTCCTTTCTCTCTTAGTTCTGTAAGCAATGCTTCAAACATGTTGGTGGGCTCTAGGCTGTTGGAGGTGCCTATTTTTCAAAGAAAACAAATATATTTTTTATCACCACTACCCATTACAATTATTATAGCAGAGTTGTTAAGTCTAGTGTCCTGCATGAACTGCACTTTTGGTAATTACTTTGCCTACCTATACTTTCTTCCTCTATTTGCAATTGCAAATGATGCCATGCCTCACTTAATTAAAAGCATTAGTGTATACACTAGTAAACAGTTGCCATGATTCATCTGACAGAGAGGTGACTTATTTCACTTTTAGGTGGAGTGATTCCAATTATGCTACCTCCTGAATAAAGGGTCTAAGGGAAAAAAGGGCAATATAGATGTAAAATATAGTTACAGACTTAGAACTGTTTGAGCCTCATACCATCAACTCAGTTCCAGTAAGAGGCAAATTCTGCTTTTCTATCCATGAGGTTCACATTGATTTCAGTGAAAGCTGAAGATATGTATCTAAGCATAGGGATGGGTGAAAAGAACGTTGTTTGGACGTTCAGTCGTTTGGTCCGAAATCTGAGTTCAGGTTCAGCGGAGTTCAGCCGAACAACCGAAAATAGAGCTATTGATACTGAAACTGAAACAGAATTCAAAATATTTTTTTTGTTTGACCCTGATGATAAGAATGGACCCCTAAATTCCCCCAAAATGGGTACCACCACCCCCTCACTCCTGCTATGTAAACTGAGGCCAAGGGACCTGAGAGAAAGGGCATGAAATAAGCCCCCAGGGACCAACAGAGGCCAGAGAACATGGGGATAGAGGCTTGACAGGGAAGCCTCCCCAATGAGGTGCACAAGCAAAAAGCGGGGGAGTGCAGGAGAAAAGTAAAGCAAAAGTAAGGATCGGGCCCGATGGCAGGATCACTAGCTCACTCATGTAAGATACCAGTTTTTAGCTTGGAAGAAAGAATAAAGGGAAGACACACAAAGTAAGAATGGAGCCATTAGGAGAAGGGTGTGTTTTCTATTGATCAAAGTCTCAGGGACATGACTTAGCTCAGTAACATCCCCCATGCCAGAGAGACTAGGGATCCCCTGTGTTAAGCAGACGTTAGAGACCAGGTGTGTCTTTTGTGTTACAGGAACCGGTCGTTAGCTCCTTCCTCCTCTCCCATGTTTACCTGTAAGCGATTTGTTGTTTATGGATGACCACCGTTTCTAAGATATCTTGTGCAGAGCATCTCGGCTCCTTTCTCATGGAAGTAAAAGTCTAGGTTTCACCCCTCATTAGCCCATTGTGCATCCCCAAATGGTCCATTTTAGCCTCCCAAACTCCTTTGTCCAGCACCCTTTAACTGCCCCTGATTTTCCCATCACCTTCTGAGAAATCTTGGGACCCAGATACGTGCAGGTCACTCTGTGCATGTCTGAGTTAAGAGATCTCCCAGACTCTGGTCTTCCCCTTCTTTCTTCCTCCATTCCCCAAACTCCGCTGGATCTGTGGGCCGCCTGTCCCATCTCAACAGGCAAGGAAAGGTAACCACAGGGCCAGACTTTCCCAGCCAACTGGGGAAGCCCTGTCTCTCTCTCTCTCTCCCTCCCCCCCTCTCTCACCCCCTCATTTGTGTTCTCTTGCTCCCCATCGCTGAGCCAACACCGGACCCCCTCCTCCTCCTCCTACCATACTCCCCGCAAGCTGCTTGTGTTTTCCCCCTTTTAAATCCCAACAGCCAGACCGGGGCTGTGTTTCTTTTGGACACCTGTTTCTCTCTCTCGCTCTCTTTCTATTTGGGGAGGGTACATAAACTGCCTGTAGCATGTATTGTCCTCAGTTTGATCCTTTTGAACACATGGAGACCCCGGTTTAAGTCATTAAGCTCATTCCCCCCCGAAGTTTAAGGAACGGTGAATATTGGGGTACCCACCCCCCAATAGTCATGAGTGGGAGGGGGTCTCCTGTTAACAGATTGGTGGAGAATGCGGGCAGGCATGTGGTAATCCATGCAGGATTGTCCATGGAGGCATACGTAGCTACAGCCAGCTGAAACCCCCCCAAATCCTATTCTTTTCTATCTATCTCCTTTCTCTTCTTCTGGACGTGGGGATTTAAAATTCAGAGTCTAGGGTTGTTGGGAAGGAATTGTTGGGGTTGTGGGTTGTTGAGAATTGTATAGATCTCCAAACTATAAGAGGCAGTTTGGGGAACCTTTGTATGATAGCCAGAGACCAGTGGGTCCCATCTGCGGGGAGGCAGATGGTCTTGAACTTGTTGTATAGATCTCCAAACTGTAAGAGGCAGTTTGGGGAGCCTTTGTGTGATAACCAGAGACCAGTGGGTCCCATCTGCGGGGAGGCGGGTGGTCTTGAACTTGTAAACTTGTTGTGTGATTTGTATTTGTTGTCTCACACTTGTGAGTAAGCGGCTGGTCTGGAATAGGAAGTTTAGAGACTTGTTGTGTATGTGTTGTTTCACACCTGTGGGTAAGCAGGTGGTCTGGAGTAGGAAGTTTAGAGACTTGTGAGAATAGGGACCTAACCGTGAAAGGTAGTTCAGGAATCTGTGTGTATTTTGGGACTGTGAATCTGTGTGTGAAGTTGTACACATGTTGAATTTCTGGGCTCAAGGGGAGGTGCAGCCTCAGCCCTGGGATTTTGGGGGTCTGGAATCAGCTGTACCAAGTATGGGAGTGTTTGAGAGTGTGGATTTTTGGGTTGCATGGGCAGCATTGGGATTCTTTTGTCTGGAAATCCTTGAAGGGATTCCACCAATTGTAAAGTGTTGCTGGCGGGGGACTGCTTTGGCAGTTAGGAAAATGTATCACTGGAATGTAGAAGTGATACAGGGCCCTACTGGGAGTTATACCCGGGTGGGGTCGGGATTGACAGTCAGCAACTGGGAAATAGAAGGCACGCTCTGAAAGGAGCATGGGAAGGTAAAATTAGAAAGGTGGTCAGGAAGGGAGTTAGAGGGATTGAGGGAACAACTAGGACAAGCCCAGTCAGCCGCTCACTTCCTTGCAGAGCAAACCCAGACCCAGAAGGTCTCAGTGAGCCATGAAGCTTGTGAAGCAGCGATCCAGAAGCTGCGGGGAGAACTCGACTTGCACAAAGTCTTGGTAGCCACCGTGCGAGTCGATGATCTTCCTGGGGTGGGGTCCATGTTCCCTAGAGGAGAGTCTAACCTGCCCATAGACGCCATCCCCCAAGTGGGGAATGGAGGAAGGGCGATTCATGAAGAGTTTGGTTTGTTTTGTTGTAGAGAAGGATGGTTTGTGAATGACAGAGATGAGTTATTTGTGTGTATACCTGAATATTGGGGTGCATGTATACCCATGTGGGTAGGTGTGTGAGTGACTCTGAAATTAAGGAATTCATGAGATTGTAGTTCCCCACTCTGGCTTTAAGTTTGTGTTAGCAGAGAGGTAGTGCTCAGGTTTCTTTGTAGAGTAATTAAGCTTATCAGCTCACAGTGAAAAGGAAGAGAGCTGATCTTCCTCTTTGACACGGTGATGTATGCATGGATGTGGGTGAGCTGGATTTGTGTGTGCTCTTGACCATGGAATGGGTGAGGTATGTCAGCTTGATTCGGAGTAAAGGTAGAATGTATACCTGCTTTACTCCTGTGTGTGTGATATTATGGGCTTTAAGGTCCCGCCATAGTACTGTGCCTTTTCCCTCACCTTCTGTCTTCCTGAGATCTATCCCAAACAGCACCGAGGTGCATTAGAGCTACATTGGGGCTGGGGGCTGGGTTGTTACAGTTGGGTTAGTGTCCCAGGCAATTACCGGCATAGTGTGGGATCCCCTCTTATTTTCCCTGTCACCTTGGACTGCTTCCGAAGCTTAGTCAACCACACTGGGCCAATTTTAGATTGGTGCTGGGGTGGGAGCTTGTGGCAGCCATGGGATTTAGTGCCCCTCGTCCTTGGGGAAAAAAGCACGAGTGGCCCCCTTTTTGTACAGTACTCCCCTTCCCCCTTTTGTATGTTTTGTATGGGGCTTGTGGGTGTGCCTGTGGAACGCCAGAGGTGTGCGTGCTTGAGGATTTTTATGGTATGTATGGCAGCTTGATATTGGCTGACATCAGCCTCCAGTTTTTTCACCCTCAAGGAAGAAGGAAGGGGGGCAGCTCTCTAACACGCCCCCCTCCTTTGTACCTTCTTGGGTTTTGTTGCCAATAGAGAAGGCAAATTTACAGGGTTGCTCATGTGTCAATTGAGAAGCTGCAGCCATCTGGGACAGGA
>QEPC01011082.1:1076928-1113905 GCA_003113815.1 Sphenodon punctatus | reverse complement strand
CCCCCCCCCCACCCCCGCCTTGCTTTTCCCCTGGTTCCTGGCAGCCTTCGCTTCGAGGCAAAGACCGCTCCCGCCCTCGGTGCTTCTCCCCTGGTTCCAGAATCCTTGCCTCCAGGTGAGGCCCCCCCCCAGTTTCTTTTTGTGTCAGCAGAAAGCCAAAATGCAAGTGGCTGTACCAAAGGGTAGGTGATTGGAGCAATGAGTGAAACCTGTGGATCTCCCAGCGAGCCAGCCCCCAGAACTGGCTAGCTCTTCCACCCCCCTTCAGTAGATGGACTCTCGGCCTCAGAGAATCACTGGTATCCCAGATTTCCATGGCAGCCATGAATAGGAGGGGAAGATCCAGAAGATCAAGAGAACAGAAGTACCCCCACTTGACTCAACAGCGGAATGGTATCTCAGTAAATCCAGCTATGAAATTAGCAACACGGGTAAGCAACCTGATCACCAGGCAAACCTTTCATTTCAGGTTTTTCTATAGCGAGACTGGAGGGCCACACAGAACTCTCATTGGGGTGGCCACCTGGAAAGCCACGGGGGGAGTTGTAGAGAGAGTGGTTGTAAAGTTTTACCACAACAGCTCCGCTAGATGGGAACTGGTTATGAGAGAAGATCCCCACGTGATACAGTTCATCACGGGCTGAGTTGTAATTAAGGGAGGGCCGGGGAACAGGTATCCAGTCCTGGAAGGAAACCAACCTCCATCCGCTCCCTTCTGCCGGGAAATGTGGGAATTCGACCCCCTTATTGGATATGTCAGTGATGATGATTAAAAAGCTTCATAAAATTGTCTATCCCTTCAGCTTCCCCTCCCCCTTTCTTTTTCTGAAGGAGGGACTCCCATGTCATCAGTCCCTCTCCTGGTGTCACGCCACACCCGCAGGCACTAGTGCGGCGTGGCGGACCACGTGGGAGCGCTCCAATCGGGGGTAGGCGGGGAGGAGTTTCCCCGCAGCCATCAAGCGGTGGGAAAAAGGAGCTGACAAGGCAGAGGCAAGCCCAGCCCCCCAGAGGACTCCACAGGGCCCCGCCTAGGCGCAGCGCACGCCTGGCGGAGGCGGGGCAACACCAGGGGGCCGGACTCATTCAGCATAGCTGTGGGCAGGGCAGCAAAGGGATATAAGCAGCCGGCAGGATGCAGGTTACCCGCCGGTAATCTTTGAGAGAAGCTGGCCCCTATCCTGATTACCTTGTTGATTTCCTCTTGCTCTGATTCCTTGACTTGTTTCCTTGCCCCAGAGGAAACACCTTGATCCCTGACCCTTCCTGAATTCCTGGAGTGCGAGTGTGAGTGTTTGGAGTGTGACTGAGGGTGTGTTTGAGGTGAGTGTATCTTTTCCTTTCTTGTGTCTAATTATCCTTGGTTTGGAAAGTTGTTGTGAGTTACCCTAGCCCCGCTGCACTACTTCCTTGTACCTCTTTCCCTTCCTCCTCCTGCACCCCCCCCCCGAGAAAGCCCTTTCTCTTCCCTTTGGTTTCACGACCACTTCTCGCCCTTCCTGTTCCTGGGCCTCCTTCACGGTCCCCTTCCCCCTCCCGTGGACCCCGCGCTACGCGAGTGTGTGGACGCTCTTACCCTCTCCTTCCTCCCCTGTGGGCAATTGGTGTCTCTCTCTCTCCCTGTGATGACTCGGGCTGCCTCCCGAGGGAAGGAACGCCCACACGAGATCCTGAGGGAATTACCTTAACTCAAGAGTTGTGCAGAGAGACATCGCCCTTCGTTTCCTGGAAACCCCAGTAACCCCCTCTCCTCCCTCCCTTTACTTCCCCCCTTCCCCGTGAAACCTGGTCCTTGGTTAACCCTCGCCCCCGGGTGAGAAAGTCCCCCAGATTCTTTTGTTTTATCAGGCAGATCCAGAAGCGAGCGGCAGGTAGGAAAAGTAAAGCTGGTGAACCCATGCCGGGAAAGGAACCAATAAAAAGATCCACGAACCCCGTGCAAAGATGGGAAGGGTGTCACTCCAAAACTTGGTACCAGGAATGGAGCTTGGGAACCCGGATGTTTACCGGAGCCAGTCCCGAGCCCCCACTTTTCGCATGCAGCTTCCCAGCCATGACAGTCAGCGGCACACAGCATGAGTGGCCCCCTTGCAGCTGCAAAAGAACTTTCCAGGCAAACCACCAGACTTTGGGAACTAGAGTTTGTTTGTGTAAAGGTTCCCCTGCACCAGGAACTTTTACATTGGCCCACGAGTAGAGGAACTTTGCATTTCGCTCCAGCGCTCCCGGCCACAGCAGTTGCTCTGGCTTCTAGCCTGCCTCAGCTCCTTCCAGCAGCTGAAGCTTATGGACTATTATGCCTAATAGGATACACCTGATACACCTGGATAAAATTGTCCCATCGCACGGAGCTCCTTGTTACAGGTACAGATTGGTAATTGGATTTTTATGGCCATGGGGTTTTGAGGGGTTGGTAAATTAAAATTCCGAATAAGGGACCTAAAACTAAGAAGAGAGCCATTCCTCTAAGCATGCAGGATCTCTCAAGAAAATTAGTAAGCCATGGCCAAGGCTCGCACGTAAGTAAAACTAGATTAACCTGTGGCAATACCTTTTGAGTCCTTCAGACCACCCCCCCGGAAGAAACCCAGGTGACTCTAGCCAGAATGCAGATGTAACAAGCAGCTCCCAGGTGTACCTATGTATATAATGTTTGTTGATTTTTATTATAATTGTATTGATCATTTTGTTTAACTTTAAGTACCCCGGTCGGTGAGATTTATTACGTTTCTGTTCCTCCCTCTGTCTCTTTCCCTTGGAACCGCCCCCTTGGTCGCTTAAAGATTTTCCCAAGCATCACACAATTTGCTACATCCCCAAATTCCATTGTATCCCACACCTCCCCATGATAGTAGGGGGGTCCTTGCTGGGCTGAATCATGGTTTACCAAGGCTTGATAGAAGGCTCCACCAGATCACATTGGTCATAGTCTCCCTGGAGAACTGGTGTCTTAAGTGTTGTGAAGTAAATGTGGAATATTTTGACATTCATGGTTCAGGGCGGGGCCCATCCCACCATGTAATTGTGGGAACCGTTTTAAACAGGTTAAAAGGTTCCCAACGGGGGGACTGATAAGAATGCATCCCTAACTTCCCCCAAAATGGTTACCACCACCCCACTCCTGCTATGTAAACTGAGGCCAAGGGACCTGAAAGAAGGGGCATGAAAAAAGCCCCCAGGGACCAACGGAGGCCGGAGAACATGGGGATAGAGGCTTGACAGGGAAGCCTCCCCATATGAGGTGCACAAGCAAAAACGGGGGGGGGGTGCAGGAGAAAAGTAAAGCAAAAGTAAGGATCGGGCCCGACGGCAGGATCACTAGCTCACTCATGTAAGATACCAGTTTTTAGCTTGGAAGAAAGAATAAAGGGAAGACACACAAAGTAAGAATGGAGCCATTAGGAGAAGGGTGTGTTTTCTATTGATCAAAGTCTCAGGGACATGACTTAGCTCAGTAACATCCCCCATGCCAGAGAGACTAGGGATCCCCTGTGTTAAGCAGACGTTAGAGACCAGGTGTGTCTTTTGTGTTACAGGAACCGGTCGTTAGCTCCTTCCTCCTCTCCCATGTTTACCTGTAAGCGATTTGTTGTTTATGGATGACCACTGTTTCTAAGATATCTTGTGCAGAGCATCTCGGCTCCTTTCTCATGGAAGTAAAAGTCTAGGTTTCACCCCTCGTTAGCCCATTGTGCATCCCCAAATGGCCCATTTTAGCCTCCCAAACTCCTTTGTCCAGCACCCTTTAACTGCCCCTGATTTTCCCATCACCTTCTGAGAAATCTTGGGACCCAGATATGTGCAGGTCACTCTGTGCATGTCTGAGTTAAGAGATCTCCCAGACTCTGGTCTGCCCCTTCTTTCTTCCTCCATTCCCCGAACACCGCTGGATCCGTGGGCCGCCTGTCCCGTCTCAACAGGCAAGGAAAGGTAACCACAGGGCTAGACTTTCCCAGCCAACTGGGGAAGCCCTCTCTCTCCCCCAAGTTCACATTTTCTCGCTCCCCATCGCTGAGCCAACACCGGACCCCCCCTCCTCCTCCCATACTCCCCACAAGCCACTTGTGTTTTCCCCCTTTTAAATCCTGCCAGCCAGACTGGGGCTGTGTTTCTCTGTTTTATATAACAATAAACGTTTTGTTTTTGGACACCTCTCTCTCGCTTTCTATTTGGGGAGGGTACATAAACTGCCTGTAGCATGTATTGTCCTTAGCTTGATCCTTTTGAACACGTGGAGACATAAACTTAATGAGTTTAAGTCATTAAGCTCATTCCCCCTGAAGTTTAAGGAATGGTGGATATTGGGGTACCCACCCCCCAATAGTCACGAGTGGGAGGGGGTCTCCTGTTAACACTGAAACCACCCCAGTCTCCACCCCCTGCTCCTCAGCTGCCTCCCACTTCCAGTCACATTTTTCCCACCTTCCAGTCACGTTTTCCCCACCCCCGAACTCATCTGAACTCATCCAAACTTTTCAGAACTGTTCAGCCGTTCGAGCGTTCAGTTTGGTCATCCAAACAGGCCGAGTTCAGCCCGAACTCCGTACTTCCGAACCGCATTCTCCCATTCCTATCTAAGGGCAGACCTTGGCCCTCAGGGCAGTTGATTAAATCATAATACTGTTTATGTTCATTACTAACCCATTTAAAGAAGTAAAATTACTTTTTGAAGCTGGAAGAAGAGAAAATTGAATCTAAAGGTTGCTGAACACCCAATAATCTTGACTTCTAATCTCTTTCACAGTTTAAGACAGGAAAAATCAAGCCAGTTTTGTTTTGTCTTTAAAAATCTGGTTTCCCCATGAATAAAAAATAAACAGTATGGAGAATTGTTATGGAACAGGTTTTGCTCAGCTTTATTCTTGCTAGTGCTGTCTTATAAGAGAGGTTCAAACCTCCAGTGTGTTATTTAAGTCTCTTATCTGTTTAAAGGCTAGGCCATTCAATTCAATTGCACAACAGCCACACAGGGCAAATATTGAATTGTATACTCAAAGGAATACTCCCAGCAAGAAGCTCATAAGCTATCCACAGGCTGGAAATTAGTCTCAAATAAACGTGAATTGGAAACAAATTCATGATCAGAGCAGCATGTTCACTAGTTAACTACACATATGGTACTTGCTGTGAGTTGCTCTCCATGGAAACCACATGCTACTTTGGGGTACAACATGTCAAGAGAATTTACATTGTAAAAAACTGCTTGCCTGCTATATCTAGTACCACAAGAGCAGCTTTCTGGAGGTCCAGCGTCTATTGTACTGGAGACTAGCTTGCAAACTGCAAGACTTTTATTTTATTAGCTTGCAAACTGTAAAGCTTTTGTATAGAGTGTGGTTGGTTTCTAAGAGACCAGATAAACAGCCCGATCCTAAACACATGTTTTGTGTACTTTGTGCATATGTTGCATATACACATCATGCATGTAGCCTGCACATGGGTTTAGGATTGAGCCCAGAGTAGCTAAAATGATGGGTTTTATTGGATCAACTTCTGTTGGTGAGAGTGTGCAAACTTTGAAGCTGCACAAAGGTCTTTTTCAGACAGCTGTATAGATTAGAGTTCAAAGAGAGCTAAATGCAGACATGCTAGGGATTCATTAGCATATGATAATTAGAAACCACTTCCATTGAAGAGGGTGTTAACAGCTGGCAAGTTTGCTGCTTTCTCTTTGTTTGACCACCTTTATTCTTTGCTGAGGAAGAGCTTTGTGAAGCATGGAAACTTGTATTCTCTAACCAATAAAAAGTATCAACTGTGCTGTCTCCTGTGCCAATTAACAAAATAACTGCATGCAGCTGCACTCATTAAGCAAATGGAGAAATAGGATGAGAAAACGTAGAAGATCCGTTAAGAAACTCTTTAAAGCCGTATACAGCTTGGGCCCCTCCTATCTGAGAGACCTCCTCACACCTCGGGTCCTGGGGCGATCCTTGCGGTCCACCGGGGGCACCTTCTTGGAGGTACCCCGGGTTAGCCACAATGGAGAGGATGTTCTCGGTGGTCGCACCACGGCTGTGGAACTCCCTCCTGGAGGAAGCTCAATGGCCCCGAGACTGCTGACCTTCTGCTGGGCCTGTAAGACCTGACTGTCCGTCCAGGCCTTTGGGGAAGGGGTGGAGAAGACGGGTAATAGGCGGGGGGTTGGGTAGGGGAGGTTTTGGGTATGGGTTATTTTAATCCAGGGGTTTTAGGTTGTTTTAATTGTATTTTAGTTATGTGTTTAACATGTTGTTAGCCGCCCCAAGATGCTTGTAGCAGGAGGGGGCAGAATATACATTTTAATAATAAATACATAAATAAATAAATAAACAAGAAATGTTGATAACTCAATATTTGGCTCATTTCTAGAATAAAATTGTGGTTTCGAGGGCCATCTAGCTGAGACACTCTTCAAAGGTCTTTTTTGGGCTTTGAAATCGGATTAATTCATTGTAGGAAATGAAATTAGAAGAGACATGCACTTTGCTGAGAATGTCATGAATGAAAGTATTGATTGGCATTTGTGAATGTGCATACCCCTCACAATGTTCAGACTTATTTCCTGATTGATCTGAGGGCAGCCTTTCCCGGACCCTGTACTTGCATGATGCAGTATTTATGAAGGGAGCCTAACTACAGTCTGTGAGTTAACTCTTGATAGTTTGATGGATGTTGTAAGATTGTACATTGCTGCTGCACCTAAAATCTTCAGGAATTTCATATTGAACTTGGCCTAAGAAATATATGGAAAATCCAGCATCCAGGAGAATGAAATTTATTTTTTTAATATTCAGTCTTGATTTCTGTCCCTTTGAAAGTTTTCATTCTCTCAAGATGTGGTGGTCATATTCTCCCCATTCATTTATTCCGTTATTCAGTAGTCTATGCTGCGGTAGCTGCATCACTGCTAATGCCTTCAATGGAGTGCTGAACGCAGCACAGCAATTCATTCTATCAGCTTTAGGTCTTATGTATGCACATCAATCAGCAGCCCTGATTCAGCAATTGTATGGATTGGAATCCAGAACCATTTGTTGTTGTTTTTTTCATTTTTGGTTCTGTAAGAATTTCAGTTCTCGTTTCATTTTTTGGGGGTGGGGGGGTTGGCATTAAATTTTTCTCTCTCTTTTTTTGTATTGAAAAAATGAAGAAGAAAAAATACAATGCAAAAAACCTGAAAAAACTGAAACCAAAATGAGAACCAAAATTTCAGATAGAACTGAAATGGCCATTTTCGGGTCGTTTTGGTTCTATCCAAAACCAAAATTCCCATTGCCAGCAAATTGACAGCTAAATCAGTGCAAAAGCTGGCTTGCCATTATCAACACTAGGGGGACTGGCACTGGTATTTTCCCAGTTTAAAGATGTATTAAACCAAGCATGACCAGCCGAATCAAGAATGGTCACGTCTTGACATTGTGAACAAAGAGTTGGAAAAGATTCTATTTGAGTAACAATATCAAAACATGTCTGTGTCATTTTTTCTCCTTCCAAGCAATGAGAACATGAAGTCTTTCTTAGATAAGACTCCTTAAAGCAGCTATTCTATTAGGAAGGAATGCATTTCGTTTCAATGAGGCTGTTGCGAGGTTTTTGGATGACTGGGCCAAAATGCACGGTTAGACCTCCCTTGTTCACCAGGACATCTATTTCAGGTTTTTCATATGCAATCAAAACTCCTGATAATTTATTTATTTAATTCATTTATTTAATTACATTTGTTAGATGCCCCCTCATGCCTACTGCATCTCAGGGCAGCTTGCAATATTATAAAAACCAATAATAACAATAAAATCAACAACAATAAACCTAACCCACAACAGTTTAAAAACATCACTAAAACCAACCCCACCCCACCCTCCCCTCCGAAAGCCTGGGTGAACAACTCTGCTTATTCAGGGCCTGGTGTATTCTGTGTTCCCACCACTGCTGTCAATGGTGGAAACTCAGAGTACATGGGGCACTACTTATAATGAATCCACATTTCTAAGAAAACCGACTTCAAGAACCATTTCTATCAATTGCATATTGCCAAGTCCTATTACAGTGAACACACTGGCTTGGATTCTGTTTTCAGTGGATCCAGATGTTCTACTCGATCTGGTGAAATGTGGACCAGAATACAATCCAGTTCACATTTCACCGGAATGATTACGCCTCCTACTCCGCATGTGTAAAATGGCAGCAGCCATACTGGACATACGCCAAATGGTGGTGCAGTGTAAGGTGCCACTATTTTGCTCAGGCGCAGCATAACTGCTGCCATTTTGCGCATGCGCAGCAGGAGGCAGAATCATTCCATCAAAACTTTGATTGGAATTCCACTGTGGAATTCTGTCTAATGTTCTCAAAATGAGGGGAAAATCCACAAAGATGGAAGGGCCGCTTAGATTCAATTCTACATTTTCACTGCAGCTGATGATTTTATCCAGTGATTTGTAAATGATAAGTAGCCTTAAACATATAAAACAAGGGAAGAGCATGTATTGATATATATTTAAAATTACAGGCATCTGGAGAGGAATTTAGCAGTGCATCAAACTTTCAAAGCAGAAAAATCCATTTGTAAACAAAACAGAAATAGAATCCCCATGTCATTTGATCTGTGACTTTTTTAACAAGGTGCAGCTAAAAACAAATACAAAAGACAAATTTATATGAGCAGCCTGAGACATAATGCAGGCATTAAAGATATTCTTTAATCTTTGCATTCTTATTAGCGAGGGAAAAGCAGAAGAGATTTAAATTGCTGAAATCTGAGAAACTGGGTACTTAGCAGAATTTTATATATGTATTAACACCTTTCTGAGCATTAAGAGAAGCTAAACATTTCTTTAATCACTGTGATGAGGAGATACCGGGCTACATGTAGACTATAGGTCTAACAAATATGTAAAGGTAAAGGTTAAACATATGTAATGTGAACGCTGAAAACTGGAAACTCACCTCTAGGGATGGGCAAACAGATCGCGGTTCGGGTTCGTCCGTTCGGTTTGGCTGAGTTCGTTTCGCCCGTTCGTTTCGTCCGTTCGGTTTGACTGCATTCGGTTCATCCGTTCGGTTCGGCAGTTCGGCTAGTTCGCCGAGTTCGGGTTTGGCTGTTCGGTTCGGCTGTTCTGTTCTGCCGTTCGGTTAGGCTGTTCTGCTGTTCGGTTTGGCTGTTCGGGAAATGTTGTTATGGGTGTTTGTTGCTTTTTATATGGTTTTTTTTGTTTTTTATTGGGTTTTATATGGTTTTCTTTTGTTTTTTATTTGGTTTTTTGTTTTTATATGGGGCTATTTTATTATTATTTTTTTATCTAATATTATATCTATCTATCTACACTAAATCTAACTGCTATTAACTATTCTAAATGCTATGAACTAAATGGATTATCTATTAAGTACTCAGACCTACTCCTTCAAACACTAAAACTAAATCACTAACGCTATCTCTATCACTAAGCTAACTCCTACATCTATCTATCTATCCATCCCATATATATATATATATATATATATATATATATATTCGGTCAGTTCGGATCGCGTTCGGGTGGCAAAAAAAGGTTCACTGGAAGGTCAAACATTACAGGGAGGTGTCAGTCAGTGAGGAGCAGACTCCCAGTCATCAGGGGTGGAGAGGCTTGCAAGAAACGAAACTAATTATCTGCCTCCCCCCTTCCCAACACCTTCTGAGCTAGTCACTGTTCCTGAACAGCAGGTGTTGAGTAGGATTTTTAGATTGCTTTCAGTTTCATTTCAGTTTTGTATATATATGGATATATATGGATCCATATATATATATATATATATATATGGAAAGATGGATATATATGGATATATATACATCCCATATATATGGGATGGGGGGGAATCACAAACAGAAGAGGAGTCTGTAGTGAAATACATACATACTCAATGAGTCTGTACAGTGAAATGCATAGCACAAGGTTTCACTTTAAGGCTTAAGTTTCATTTCAGTACAAAACTGCAGGCTCAATCAGTGTTAGAGAGAGAGTTGATCCAGTGAGAGCTGCAAGCCAGGGAAACTGAGTCATGATGGCCTAGAGTGGGGTAGTGAGACCCCAGTCCCATGACAATCACACTTAGGGCCAAGATTTAAAAAGAGTCCAGCTCCTTTTTATCCAGGTTGCTGACTCTTCCTATGGATAGCACAACTTCTCCCACTTTACATTTAATACAAGCTCTTTGTCTTTACCTTCAAGGTTTTTTATTTATTTTTATTTTTTATTTATTTTTCAAATTTATACCCCGCCCCCTCCTGCAACGCAGCTCGGTTCTTCATAGCCTTGATCCTCTCCTACCTTGCTGAACTTGAATGCTTCCTACTACATTCCCCCCTGGGTGTTTAGTTCATTCCTCTTCAACAACCATCCTCACTTGGCCCCAAGTATCCTGCTCCCTAAACTGTCTTTGCCCCCATTTCCTATGCTGCCCCCTATGCCTGGAACTCCCTCCCTGAACACATACATTCTACTCTCTCCTGTTCAGTCTTTAAATCCTTCCTGAAAACCTATCTCTTCCACTGGGCTTTCTCTAACTCCTCACCCCCACAGACTGCAGTGCTCAGTGATGCTTCCTATACTGTCCTTTCATTCAGGGTCCTTTGTAACTAAGCTAAGTATGTGCATCTGTGACTTCTCAACGTTGAGACTCTCTGTTCCTATTTTCCCCTCTCCTTTGCCTCCCTCCCTTGTGTCTCTTAGATTGTACGTAAGTCCCCTTGGGCAGGGATCTGTCTCTAATTAATGATTTTCAGTGCCAGGTGCATTGCAGAGTACAGAGAACTTTGAAAAACTGACCCTTCTTTTGGTGCTCAGGAGCTGGACCGCTTTGAAAGTCCAGCCCTGATTTTGGTTTCTGAACGCTTGAAAGTTCAGGTCTCAATATTGTAAGAGCTATGATATCTCCAGATTCTTAAGATATAAAGGCACAGAAGAGAAAAGACCCTTCAGATATTACCTTAACATTACATCTACATGGAACTGGAAAACTTGGCAAATGAAACTGGAGCTGTTGGAATGGCCACCATGACAGTAAGCTGAGGTCCGTTTGAATTAAAGACAAATTCTAATCAATATGCATATCGTATTCCATATATTATAGGCATACACAAAATCCCTGACTGTCTTTTTTCTAAAAGTGGATGAAGAGCTTAGCAGCGTGCATGTCATTTTCATTATTACAATAACAAAAATTGTCATTTTCATTTTTGTTATTGCAATAACGAAAACGACAACCAAGAATAACGATAACAAAAATGACAACCGAGAATACCAAAAATGACAACCGAGAATACTGATAATGATAACGATACCAAAAATGATACCAAAAACGATAAACAGAAATGACAATGTTGTTATCATTGTTGTTGTTATTAGTGCTGTGGCAGTTGGGTTTTGGAGGGGAAACATAGAGAGGGGAGGAGGAAGCAGACATCTCGGAGTCTTAAAAGGGTTGAACTCTTGAACTGTGCGTGTTGGGAGGGGCGAGCAGCTCAGCAGTATCTGATGGATGTATCTCTGGCCAATGAGCAGCACAAGCAGGCCCCAGCAGTCTCATGGAACTCTGTGATGGCTAAATGCCTGCTGCCTCCCACAACCAATCAGAGAGGCTCTGGGGGAGGGCACTACAACCCTTTATAATGGGAGGGCCAGGTATTTTTTTCTCTGTTGTGTGAGAGCTCTGCTTGTCAGGTTGCATTTACAGAACTGTTTGAAATGGTACCGATATCAATAAGAATAATGAATATCTATACCGATAACAAAAATGATACCGATACAGATAATGAAAACGATATCAAAAACGATACCAAAAATGATAACAAAAATAACAATGAAAGTGAAAACGACATTGTCATTAATAATGATAACGAAAATGACATTTTTGAATAACTAAAACGAAAACAAAAAACAACATGGGGGCCTGCAGTAGTCGTTTTAGTTATCTTGTTCAGGTTTCTTCTTGGTCCAAATTAAAAATGCTATATTTGGCTCCAATTAAGACTAAAGCTCTCACCTCTGGTTGATGTTAGCAGGTGATATTTCTTTCCAAAGAGGATATTCAATGGTTTGGGGTTGTAGCCAGGCCATGTGGGAGCCTGTGCTCAGATCCCCAATTATAGGCTTCCTCAGAGCAAGAAGGTGTTGTCTCCGGGATGGGATAGCACTCATGCACTTGCAAAGGGCACTTCTAGAGTCCAGGGCCCAGGCTCAACTGATCTCCCTCACACCATGGTAGCTACTTCAATGGTTTCTCTGCTTTTTGAATTCAGGATAGGCCCTTATATGCACAGATTCTGGTAATCCAGGAACAGAATCCAAAAGGAGGAAATGGACATAGTTTCTCTTCCATGTTCACTGCTGTAACTAGAGCAAGGATGGCAGGGCAGGCTTCAAGCCCCAAGGAAGTACAACAGTCTGGAAGTCCACTGATTCCAGACCTGGGTCAGTGCACTACAGTGGTCACTGGGTGTTGGGGACCACCAGACAGTGCTTGTGCCTCCACCACAGTAGGTCCCCTACCCCATACTTCTAGACCATGGCAAGTCCTCTGCCTTGACTGTCCCTGTTGGATGACTGCTCCTGATGCCAGAAGTCCCCATGGCACAGGAATTCCATAGTTATGGCAATGCCCATTCTTGAAACCTTGATCACTCAGCATATAAAATGGAAAAAATACAAAGTTAAGACAACAACTTGAGTATGAGGATACAATTATACTTTCTTCTCAGTACATGTGCGCTGTGTCAGTGCTAGGATGGGAGGAGTAGCTGGGCTCCCTCTCACATTGTGTACAAGATTGGAAATGCAGGGAATGATGGATGCTTGGTCGAGCTGACAGGAATGTTCGCTCGCTTTGGTGCATTTGTCTCCATGGAGCCCATCATGGACAATTAATCTCTTGTCTTGGAGCGAGGCCTTCTCATAGCTGAAATCTTTCAGCTTGTCCATGGGTAATTTCCTGCTTTTCACTCTGATTCTGGGATTTGATTGAAGGTCTGCACCATGACGCCAGGCTGCACTTCATTAGCAGAACAGCGAGGCCATTTCACAGTGCCACTCACAACCTGCCAGCTCTATAATCGGGGCTTGTCACTTTACCAAGAAGGGGCCAGTATTTATTATGACAAAACTGGCATTCATGCCAACAAGTCATTTCCTCATTAACAGAATACTGTCAGGTTAAAAATTATTTTAAAAAACCAACAAATTCCCTTCCCAGCATTCCTAATATAACACTGTCCATTTTCATTCTAGTTTCAACTCTTCAGTGTAATTTTTTAGGGATGGGCGAACGCGGTTCAGAGGTTCGGAGTTTGGCCCAAACTTGGCCTGTTCGGATGACCGAACCTGAATCCGAACACGAACTGACCGAACCGAACTCAATTCCGAATGTCGAAATGACCGAACAGTTCGGTCAGTTCGGATTGTGTTCGGGTGAGTTCGGGTGGCAAAAACTTGTCACCTGAAGGCAAAACGTGACAGTGAGGGGGAGTCAGCTGAGGAGCAGACTTCCAGGCACCAGGGGTGGAGAGGCTTGGAGTAGCAGCCAGCCTGCCCAATCACCATTCCTTTTCGCCTCAGACCACTGGCTTCGCAGTCTACAATTGGTCACGGGCTAGGCTGCAGGGAGCCAATGGGGCTTGCGGTGAGGCGGGCACAAGAAACAAAACTGATTGCCTCCCCCCTTCCCAACACCTTCTAGCTAGCCACTGTTCCTGAACAGCAGGCGTTTCAGAAGGCTCCCTCTCTCCCAGCAGTTTTTGTTCCTTCCTATGCCTAATCCATTGCCATCCTCCTCCTATTTCACCCATCCAACCCATTTACCTCCATATGATCATTTATTTAGATTATATTAGATAGATTTAGGTGTTATTTTTTGTTTTTACCCCTCCCTGTGTTCACTCATCCAACCCATTTACCTCCATATTATCATTTATTTAGATTATATTAGATAGAGTTAGGTGTTATTTTTTGTTTTTACCCCTCCCTATGTTCCCTGTGTTCAATCTTCCTTCCTCCCTCCCCCCTCCATTGAATCCTTTTCCCTCTCCCTCTTATTCCATCCCTGATTCTGTTTCCCCTGTTTTAAGTTTTAGATTTATTTAGAGTAGGAATATTATTAGATTTATTTTCATTTCAGTTTTGTTCCCCTCCCTGTGTTCTTTGTGTTTTCCCCTGTGTAATATTGTATATATAAATAGATAGTTATTAGATAGACAGTTACTAGATAGATATACATAGTAGTTAGCCTAGTTATAGAGATAGATAGAGATACAGTGTGTTTGTAGGACAAGGCCTTTGTAGTTAATTATTAGGATATTCCATTTAGCTCAATAGGTTTTAGAATAGTTAATAGCAGATATATATATATATATATATATATATATATATATATATATATATATATATATATATATATATATAAATAAAGGAACAGCCACTCCAGCCCCAGGACCCGCTGTCAGGGTTCTGGGACCAAGTTACAGGAAGGAAGGGCTGTAGCCAATACCTAGAAGCTGTCACCTTAGCCCCAGGACCACCGTCATGGATCTGGGGCCATCATTCCTCGCACAGAGAGCCAATTTTCCAAAGCATCAAGAAACAGCCACTTCAGCCCCAGGACCAGCTGCCAGGGTTCTGGGGCCAAATTACTGGCAGGGAGGGCTGTGGCCAATACCTAGAAGCTGCCACTCTAGTAACCCCAGGACCCACCATCATGGGCCTGGAGCCATCATTCCTCACACAGAGATGATGTCATTCTACCACATCAAGAAACAGCCACTCCAGCCCCAGGATCCGCCATCAGGGTTCTGGGGCCAAGTTACAAGCAGGGAGGGCTGTGGCCAATATATTTAAGCTGCCACTCTAGCCCCAGGGCCCACCGTCATGGGTCTGGGGCCATCATTCCTTGCACAGAAAGCCATTTTCCGAATGCCCGAACTGAACAGGACCAAACCGAATGGCCGAACTCAAAGCAGCGAACGAAGCGAACTGCCAAACTGAACGGGCGAACCCGAACCGTGATCTGTTCGCCCATCCCTAGTAATTTTGTCCATTTATACTATTACGTGTTCCCATTAAAGTTGCTACTAAGGTTGTCACTTCTCTGAATTTTGACTCAGAGACTTGAGGCTCTGGTGGAGGCTCCAATTTGTCCAGGTCAGCCAATGGTGCCCCTTTCAACCTAAAGAAATTGGGACTTCCGGGGACAGCCATGTCAGAAAAGTGAGAGGCTATTTGGACTTTCCCGTCCCCATTCCAATGAATCACAATTTGTTAATCACATTGGAATCCCATTCCAATGAATCACAATTTGTGAATTGATTCACAAATTGATTCAATTTGTGAATCAATCAGTTTGTGAATCACAAATTGGCCCTTTGGGTATTTCCATATGTGACACTACCACTGGTGGCCATGCTAACTCCAGCCATGTCCATATCTGTACATCCCGCACACCCTCCCCAGCTCCATCTTCCAACACGTTTGTTCAACAGCGAGACCTAATCCTGCCCATGGTGAGGGCTCTCACCACGGGCAGGATCAGTGCATGTGGTGCTCAGCACCATCATGTGTAAAAATACCCTTTCAGAAGTTCTGAACAGATCCTGTTCAGACTTGGGCTCGGTGCACCCTCTGCCCAAACCCCTCTAGCTAGGCTCCTTAGCTGCAAGAGACCTCTTCCCCTTTTTAGAAGGTGAGACCCTTTTGGAAAGAACCTTAGAGCCTGCCCCTTTTATGATGTAGCGCTGTCCCTTGTGGATGACAGTGACATCACAGTGCTCCTGGGAGTATGTCCAGGATGTAGCCTCTTTACATCACCTTTGATGCCTTTTTCCTAGTATACAAACTATGTGCAGCATGGATTGTTTTATTTTAGATAAGAGAACTAAGTAAAAGGCCTTGGTGCATCTGGAGATCATGATGAACCAGATAGAACGTACAGCTGGATGTTTTCCACCTGCCATACATTCTTGTAATACCAGAAGTCTCATAAAAAGGCTAACTGGAGTATTAGTTCTTTATTCAGTTAGTAGTGTCCTTTTTGGACCCTGCTTCTGTTCCACTGTTCTTTGTAAAGACCTACTTTTCTATCTTGATCTAAGAACTATCTTCTTTTGTACTTAATATTTTAAGTCTTTTTTGAAACTCTGTATCTTTATTGTAATAATGTACTTTTACATCTTATTAAATAAAGCAAAGTAACTAAAGATTTGAGTCTTTGACTTTATTGCAATTTGGTAAGAGAAGAGTTTCTCTCCTGGTGAAGTAGTCAGGTGCAAGAGAACCAAAGTAATAAGATCTTGATATGAGGTCCAAAACTTCCCCAGGACCAAAATTCAGTTTACAAGGGCCACCTTGACACAACAGCCCAGCTTCAGGTTGGACCCAGTGCAGTCAGCACCTCGTGTCTGCCCATCTCTAGCCATTCATGGCTTTTGAGAAAGGCTGCTATTCTTGGTGCTACTACTGAAGTGTAAGGAGGGACGTTTAATTTGTGCCAGTGCCTAGCTCCAGAACATCTTCTGCAAAAATTATGCTCATCCGAAATCAGGGAAGAAGAGACCCAATGAGTCAGCCAGAGGGAGGAACCCATGGTACCAGTTTCTCCTTCCACAGGATGATATTGGTTCATTCCTTCCCACCCAGCCTGGGTTCCTCTCCTCACCAAGACCTTGGAAAAGCCAATGTAATGAAGTGTCTGAGGTTTGCTGTGTTCTCCTGCACTGCCTTGCCTGAAGATTTTACTGGGAGCCATTGATCTCAAGCCCTCCAGTTCACTATCCTAGCACCAGGGTGACCAAGCAGAGTGTGTGAGCAGCCCTAGCCAATTTAACCTGGCTCTGGCGATAGCAGTGCCTGGTAGGACAGCTTCTCCAGATCTTCTGAATCCCCACCTCCTCTGCTCCATGCTTCCAGATGTCACAGGGGGAGACTTTTGGAAGAGACCTGAGTCCCAGCATCTCCTCCCTCCCAACACCCTTACAAATAGAGGTAGCTTTTTCATTTTCTCTTTTTGTCTTGGAGGCCTGTAATTTTTAAGAAAACCTTTGACCATTGTCCAAGCAAAAAATGATTGGAACCACTGCCTTAAACAAAATAAAAATTCATCTCGTAACTCCTAGGGATGGACAAACAGATTGTGGATCGGGTTCGGCCGTTTGGTTCAGCTGCGTTCGGTTCGTCCGTTCGGTTAGTTCCCTCGGTTTGGATTCAGCTGTTCGGTTTGGCCATTCGGTTCTGGTTGGGCCGTTCGGGAAATGTTTTTATATGGGGGTGTTTTTTGTTTTTTTATATGTTTTTTTGTTTTATATGGGGTTTTGGGGTTTTATTTGTTTTTGTTGTTGTTTTATATGGGTTTTTTTAATTAATTTTTTTATCTAATATTATATATATCTATCTACACTAAATCTAACTGCTATTAACTATTCTAAATGCTATGAACTAAATGGATTATCAATAAGTACACAGGCCTACTCCTACAAATAATAAAACTAAATCACTAACGCTATCTCTATCACTAAGCTAACTCCTACAACTGTCTACTATCTGTCTGTCTGTCTGTCTATCTATCTTTCTCTCTCTCTCTCTATATATATATATATATATATATGGGATTGGGGGGAATCACAAACAACACAAGGAGGGGTACAAAACTGAAATGAAACTTAAAGCGATCTAATAATCCTACTCTAAATGAAAAAACAGGGGAAGGAAAGGGAATCTGGGATGGAATATATGGGAGAGGGAAAGGATTCAATGGAGAGGGGAAATGCTGGGAAAGGGAGCCTTCTGAAACACCTGCTGTTCAGGAACAGTGACTAGGTCAGAAGGTGTTGGGAAGGGGGAGGCAGATAGTTTTGTTTCTTGCAAACCTCTCCACCCCTGGTGCCTGGAAGTCTGCTCCTCAGCTGACTACCGCTCCCTGTCATGTTTGACCTTCCAGTGTCCCGTTTTTTGCCACCCAAACTCACCCGAATGTGATCCAAACTGACCAAACTGTTCGGTCATTTCGATGTTCGGAATTGAGTTCGGTTCGGTCAGTTTGTGTTCAGATTTGGGTTCGGGTTCGGTCGTCCGAACAGGCCGAGTTCGGGTCAAACTCCGAACTTCTGAACCGTGTTCGCCCATCCCTAGTAACTTCTAGACCCATTTTATATGAGCCTAAAATCTCTCCCTGGTCTAGTTTAATACCACAGCTTTCTGCTTTGAGGTTACCGGGCTTTTCATTATTAAGGAGATATGGCCAGAGACGTGCATCAGATCTTTGATCCTCCCCCACCCCCACCAACAACTTGAGAACAAATGTGTGCCAAAGGAAATCAATCAAGTCATGCAGTTTGAAGAGAAATAGTTGGCATGCTGTCAGACACAATCAATCCCTGTGGCTGCTGAATGACAGGGAAGAGAGACCTCAGACACTGCCAACATGCTTCCAGTAACGCCTCCACAAATGCCTGCAATCTCAGAGCACTTGCATCAAGCAGCTGCCAGTAGAGCTTCTGTCATTAAAGCAAAGCAGAACATGATGGTAACGGATGGCCCAGGATGATATCTCAGAGCCTTTTCTGTCAAGGTAACAGACTCAAATGGCCATGAGTAGGAAATATCTGAAGGGTTTTATATGGACAGTGTCAGGAACTGCAGGTGTTGATCCCAGGCTTACATGGCTCTAGGGCAAAGATCCAAACCACTGTGTTAGTGAAGCTTGCACAGTGACCTGTTATACTTCCTTTCACCCGGGGGTCAAAGGCCCAAACATATAGTCCTCCTGCTGCATTAAGGGGCCAAAGTGCCTTTTCAGCCCCACCTGTAACCTTGTAGCCAGGGCCACCACCTCTGGTATAAGTCTGTGTTCCCCTGCCCCCCTCATTCTACTGCTGCAGAGAGCCATCTGTCATGAGGGTTATTATGAGTTACTAATATGACCTGAATACCTGGGTTCATCTCAAGTTGTAAGACCAGTTAATGTAACCTGGGGGTGTTTGGTGTCTAACTGATTGGTTTAACATATAGAATTATATATATATATATATATATATATATATATATATCCCACCCCTCCTGTCCTCCGGGCAGCCTGGGGCAGCGAACAACATTAAATAAAAATATAATTTTAAAAAAACAATTTAAAATTACAATATGTGGGGGAAAACCCCACCACCCCACCCCACCCCTACCCCCCGCCAAAAGCCTGACGGAACAGCCAGGTCTTACATACACGCTGAAACAGCAGGATAATGGGAGCCAATCGAACCTCTTCCGGGAGCAAATTCCACAGCACAGGGGCGACCATAGAAAAAGATCTAACATCGGTGGCCACCCACCTCGCCCGGAGAACCTCCAAAAAGGCTCCCACGGACGATCTCAAGGGTCGCATGGGCACATGGGGAGTGAGGCAGTCCCACAGATAAGCAGGGCCCAGGCTGTGATATACATCCAAGCAGCCTACATGACCCCAAACAAGTACTTGGGGAGAGGCAAGAAGAGAAACAAAGGAAAATTATAAATATTTAAAGTGTGAATCAGGGCCCTGAGCATGGTCAGTGAGGTGCATGTATTTGAAGCAATGGTTTTGCTTCAAATAGATGCAACTCCTACCCCATGTTCTAATGCTGTACTGCCTTGTATGTCTGCACACTGCCTCACTCTGCTGGAACATAACCCAGCCCTGCCTGGTCACTTGGAGAGCAAACATGAGCAATAGGGATGGGTGAATGTGGTTCAGAAGTTCAGAGTTCGGACCGAACTCAACCAGCTCGGTCGACCAAACTGAACTTCTGAACTGAACTCAATTTTCGAACTGAAACGAATTTCCGAACTCGGTTCTGTTCACCCATCCCTATAAGATAATATTCCATTTAGATCAATGGGGTTTGAATTTCCAAACTCTGTTCAGAAGTTCAGAGTTCAGACCGAACTCGAATAGTTCGGTCAACCGAACCGAACTTCCGAACCAAACTCAATTTTTGAACCGAGCCAAATTTCCGAACTTGGTTCTGTTTGCCCATCCTTAAAAGCAAGGCACAGAAGCAAACAAGTTGCAAACTGCAATTATAGCAAGCCATAAAAGGTTCTGCAAGTGACAGGAGTACCAAAAGAAACTACTACTACTACTACTACTACTAATAATAATAATAATAATAATAATAATAAATATTAAATTCTAGAGCACCAGCAAATGTGCCTGGAGTTGAACAGTGATTATTAGAGATAGGTCCCTGCATCAAGGAGATTATGATCTAGAATGCACAAAAGGAGGGGCTGAGAAGGGAGGGGTTGTTACTTTGTTACAAGGTAGAGGAGAGGGACTCTGAAGAATAAGATGGTATAAGAAGAAGCATCCGTGAGAAATCTATGGTGATTAGAAGATAGGAGGAAGTTCTGAAACTCTGAAATCTGAAGTCTTTTGAGAGACAGATTCAGGCACAACACAGATTCAGGCACAAGAAGAAGAAAAAAATTTGCCTTTGTTTTCAGACATATGGCCATTCTTTCCTAAACGTCATGAAACCTAGTCTTGTTTGCATTAATATCACCATCATGGTGCAATAAATCTGCCCACAAGCTGCTGTTACCACTTGTGTTATTCGGAGGGTGGGGAAGCTGGGGTGCTTTCTCCTTGCGAAATGTTTATCTTTACAATGATGGGTGAAGGAGGCAGATCAATCCCTCAAGCTTTAATTCACTTTTCAGGCTTCTGTTGAACTTTTGACCTGCCTAGAGCTGTTTTCTGATATCTGTTACATGGCCTTGATTGAGTTACTGCCTTGAAAACAGTCCATCCACCCATGCATACTTCATATTGAAGGCAGTGAGAGCTGAAAAAATGAGCAAAGCCTAGGAGGCCAGGACTTCCATTTTCTCATTTTATTGTTGCTACTGACTCACTGTGTGGATTTGAACAAGCCACTTCACTTCTATAGGTTTCAGTTTTCCCATATGTAAAATGTTCCCACACGTGTTGGGAAAATTCATTTAGCAGCCATGCAGCACTTTCAGATGGAAAGTTTCTTATTTCATTTTCAAATTTCTTTATGAAAAATGTTGGTGTTATCAAACGACCAACCGCAATGGGGGCTCCACGTCCCGGGGGGGGGGGGGCATCCCCTGCTGGGTCACCTCAGGGAATGGAACACGTGTTCCTGTGGTCTGACCTGACCAGGGAGGAGGGAGCAAGTCGTGGCCGACCCCCACCCCACCCCCATGCTGGGCCGGGAGAGCATGAAAACAGACACACCCACCTGGTTCAGCCCACTCTGGCCCAAATGGGTGGCTCCTGGATCAGATCATAGGCCCAGTTGCCTACCATGCCGGGGTCTGAAATGGGCCCACATTTGGCAGGTGCGGAACAGACTTGCAGGTTCGACGCTGGTGCACGCAGGTCGAACTAGGCCAGTATCACGTTTGATAACACCCTATGACTACAGTTTCTCACCAACCTATGATAGTCTGATAGTTTATAGACTTGTACACAATCATATACATTTCCTTAGCCCCTTCTTCTACAAGCAAACTCATAAAATTATTCTAGTTGTCTCCTGCCTCGCTGCACTCTGATGCATACTATGTTCCCCATACTATGTTCTATCTAGCGCTGTGTATCATACTATGTTCCCAATACTATGTACTATATAGGACTGTGCATTTGGTAATACCTAAATAAACACAAAGCCATTTATTTCAAGCTTCCATATTTGAAACATAAATACTAAGGCTGCATACTAGGGCGGCATGGGCCCTGCTTATCTGCGGGACTGCCTCACTCCCCATGTGCCTGTGTGACCCCTGAGATCGTCCGTGGGAGCCTTTTTAGAGGTTCCCCGGGTGAGATGGGTGGCTGTCAATGTTAGATCTTTTTTGGTGACTGCCCCTGTGCTGTGAAATTCGCTCCCGGAGGAGGCTCGGTTGGCGCCCACTCTCCTGTCATTTCAACATTTGTGTAAGACCTGGCTGTTCCGCCAGGCTTTTAGCAAGAGGGGGGTAGGGGGGTTGGTTTTTTCTCCCACATATGGGATTTTTAACTTTTAAATTGCTTTTATTGTTTTATTGTTTTAATTTGTTGTTTGCCTCCCTGAGCTGCCCTGCGGGCAGGAGGGGCGGGATAAAAATATTTTATAAAATAAAATAAAAATAAAATAAATATTTAGGTTTCAAGTGAAGCCAAAATTTCCTGAAAAAACGTGGTATCGGAGAACTCAAACTGGACCCCCAAAATTTCAGCACATATCCAGCAAGGCTGAAATGATAGCAAGCTACTGCGGTAGCTGTTTCCGACAGAAAGAGATTTTCTGCAATGAGTGGCACAGTGAGATAGAGATGTTCAGTCTGCTACTTTCATTCTGCTACTTCCACCGTTCTGCTACTTTCATTCTGCTACTTCCATCTGCACTTTCCGACATGTGGTCACAGTGCGAAGTAGCGGAACAATGTTTCTTCTGACACTTTCCGAGATTATTCTGACACTTTCTGATAATTCCGTTGTCGCAAAGCAAAGAGCGTGAAATTATTGGAATGCCAGCAGAAAAGCTGCGGAAAGTCGAGGCAATTCTGAAATGGCAGAATGAAATAGCGGGGCGGAAAAAGGAGCTGCCACTTCAGCCCATTATCCAACTTGGAGCTGGGCTGCTTTCTGACTCTCACTTAGGGTGCTTTTAAATGAGACAAGAAAGGTGGCTGATCCTTTGATCAGCCGCCTTTCTTTGCGCTTGTTTAAACGTCTTTGACCTTTAAAGCCGGATCTTCCCCATGTCAGACCGGGCAGGCGATCCTGTCCCCTCCGACGCGGATCGCACAAGGGCGCGCATGCACACAAAGACTGTATGCTGTGTCTGAACATCAGACATGGCATACAGAGGAAGGCGGAGGGGAGATGCCAGCGCTGAATGATCCCGCTTGTGAGCGGGATCGTCTATAAGCGACCCCAGTCACCTACTTTGGGAGTCTGTAGTGAACACTCCCCACCTGCAGGGGACGTCACTGTTTTAGAACTGCATTTTGCAGTACTATAGGCAGCCCCAGTCCAGCCAGGAAGAAATTGTGAGTCTCTGGCAGCTTCATTCCCTCCTCCCCAAACCAGTGACCCCCCTGAGCCAGCACCATGCCCCATTGCTCCTCTCCAAGTGAGTAACCTCCCCCAATGCCGAATTCCTCCTTCCCTGAGCCTTACCCCATGGCTCACTTCTCTTTCCCCAAACCAGCAATCCCTTCCCTAAGCTAGTGACCCCCCTGAGCCAGACCCATGCTCCATTCCCCACGAAACAAGTGACCGCTTCCCAAAGCGAGTTACACCTCTCAAGATGGAACAATGCCCCCTTCCCCCTCCCCAAGCCAGCAACTCCCCCAAATGTGACCCATGTCCCTTTCACACAACCCCAAGCGAGCAGCCCCCAGCCAGCCACAGGTCCCATTCTCCCCTCTTCCAAACCAGCTGCATGCCTCACTCTCCCTCAAGCTAGTGATCCCACTCTGCCAGACTCATGCTTTATTTCTCCCTCCCCAGTCCAGTTACCCCTCTTAGCCAGACCCATGCCTGTCTGAGCCATCGTCTTCACCTACAAAGTCCTTCATAACTTTGCTGCCCCCTATCTCTCTGCTCTGATCTCCCTCCGAACCCCTGTTCGAGCACTCCGCTCCTCTTCCATCCCCTCCCTCACCCTCCCATGTCTCCCCTGCTCCTCCAACCACCTTCGTCCCTTCTTCCTTGCTGCCCCGCACGCCTGGAACTCCCTCCCTGCCCTCGGCTGCCTTGCCCCGACCCTCCACACCTTCAAGTTCCTCCTCAAAACCCACCTCTTCCGCTCCGCCTTTCCTAACTCCTGCTAATCACCCCCACCCATGATTATCCCCTACTTGTTTTCTGCAAACTCCTATTTACAGTAACCAAACCAAGAACATGCACCTGAGTTCTCACATCCTTGTGAATGTTGCATCCCTTGTCTCTCCCTCTGTTCCCCCTTCCCTGTCTCCCCTCCCTTTGTCTTTAGATTGTAAGCTCTCGGGCAGGGACCATGTCTATTTTATTCCCTGTAAAGCGCCAGGTACATTTCTGCCGCTATATATAAATGCTAATAATAATAATAATAATAATAAATAAATAAAATTGGTAGCAGACTTAGCTACAATTTAAACTACATTTTCTTTTCATTATAGGCCTGTCAAACTGACAGAGCATCACTGAGATTCTTTGCCAAAATGACCCATATGCAAAGACCTGTGTTGACTGTATTTTCCACATTAGCAGCAATGGGGAAAAAGTAGCGAACACTGGCAAAGATAAAAATATAGATAAACCCAAATACAAATACTTGATGCCGTGCACAGCTCTAGTTTTATCTAATCTAGAACTCATTCCTTGATGGCATATCTTCACCAAGGTGAGTTGTGAGTCCTATACCAATTTCACCTAGAACCAGAATAGAAACCATCGTTCTTCATAACCACTGAGGATAGAAGAAGAGGTAAAGTGCTTAAATTGCAGGAGGAAATATTTAGATCAAACGTCAAAGAATTTTGTTAAGATTAGAAGAGTAGGCAATGGAGCAAGTTTCCAAGGAAGGTTGGGAAGTCCTTATTATCAGAATTTTTTTAAAATAGGTTAGATAAAGATGTATCAAGGATGGATTACAGGGGTGTGCAATTCATGTTGTTTTAATTAGCTATAAAAACAAATGAAGCCCCATTCATTTTCGGGCTTAACGTTATGGAAACAGATAAATAAGCAAATGATTGTCATTTGGTTTCATCCATTTTCATTTTTTTAAACCATTGCACATGTGCAGAATGGCCACTGAGGCAGTGCTGGTGCCATTTTTGAAAAGGGCAGCTGTTCTGCAGATCTGCAAACTGGCTGCCCTTCGCTAAAATGCCGTGGCACTGCCAGCAGGCACCCTTTTGGAAATAGGTGCACATGCACAGAATAGTCCAGCGGCCATTTTTTGCATACACAGTGATTTTTAAAAAAAATAAAAAATAAAATATTTTTTTTAAAAACCACAGCATATGTGCAAAATGCCCGCCAGATCATTCCCCCAAATGGCGGCAGCAGTGTTGGTGCCATTTGGAAAAGGGCCGCACGTGTGCAGAATGGCCCTGGTGACCATTTTGTGAATGCAGTGATTTTTAATTTTAAAAATTATTTTTAATAAATAAAATGACCCCCCCTCAAACTCCATAACAAACGTTTTCTTTATAAACCCCCTGAAAACAAAAACTAATATGAAAACAAATCATGTGGCTGCTGCAAGCCCTTAGTGCTTTATATATAACTGGTCCTGTTTCTGGATGGACTGAATAACCTTTAAGGTCCCTTTCAGTCCTAAAATTCTATGATTCTATGTTAGCTGAGTGCCCTCCCCCTCCACTGACAGCACAGCAGCCATACCAACTGAGGGATGAGTCAGTGAGACTAACTGAGGGACGAGTCTTCAAATCCAGTGACCCAGCCATCGCCAGAAAGTTTAACAAGCATAATAATGGAGGGTACTGCAATCTTTGGGCAGCAGTAGAACAAGGACTACAATACTGTAACAAGGAATTCCTCAGATCCCCTGTTAGATGATACGTGTTGTATTCATTTTTGTTTTAAAAATATCTATCTTTAAAATATGAAACTGACTTTTTTTTCCCCAGAAGCACCACTGCTATATATAGACACTTCAATTAAGAGTCGAGCCTGAAGCACAGCCCCACTGAAGTGCAACCATTTGAGAAGTGGAAGGCAGCAAACAATTGCACAAAAAGAAAGGGAAATTTTGACCAAAGACAATATGACAAACCCTTGCTTTTACAAGCACCAACACAACTTTTATGCTGCTAAGACAAAGAAGATGGGATATGAGTCATTAAAGCCTTCATCAGAAAGATATCCACACACAGTCCAGGGCATCAGACTAAATTTACCAGCCTGAGAAAGATGAAGAGCCAAATCTAGTTTGTCAAGATTTAAAGCAGCAGTTTGACAGGCTGCCCCAGGCATTTCAAACCTAATGCCTAGAATATAGACTGATCCATCCTGTATTGGGACACTCTGGCCAATAGAGCTGAAGCGAGAGCAGGTGCTCTCATTCCATTGGGAAGCATCAACCTTTCAGGAGTGCTTTTGGCCATTCGTTGGTATTTCCTGCTTTTACACTTCCGGTCCCGTTGATATTAGTGCCCATGATTTCCCATCATTTTTTGGTCATTTCTGGTAATTTCCAGTAAATGATAAACCAGTAGGGGTGTGCAATTCGTTTTTGTTATTATGGTAACGAAAATGAATTTTTTGATTTACTTTTTTGTTACTGTAATAACTAAAATGAAAAATAATAACTAAACAAAAATATTTTTTTGGTTTTGAAATAATGGGAAAACACTGAAAAACATATTTCTGGCTATAGCTTTTTTGTTTCTTATTCAATTCTGATGAAACTTGGGGAGATTGTACCATGAATAGAGGGCACTATGAAAACAAACTTCAAAAAGATTTCTTAAAACAAACTGATTCTAGAAGCAATTGTATGTTGTGATTTTAAGAAAAGCTTCATACACATTCCTTACTAAAACTTCTTTATCTTTTGTCCAATTTACAAGGATCCTGGGAATATTATGTTCCTCCACAAATTTACCAATCCTGGCAAATTTCAGAAAGATTGGATAAGGGGTCCTGGTGTTATAAGCCATTAACTTGAAAATGCATTTCCAGCTGTAACATTTTTATATTCCATCCTGTTTACAAAAGCTTTAGCAGAAATGTATTACATACCTTCCCTGTCATCTCTGCCAAACTGCAGGACAATTTGATAAAGGACCCCAATTTTATAAACAATTGAAGTTGTCCCTTTGAAGACCATTATTCAGATTAATAGCAGCACATGCAGTGCCAGTCAGAGGCAGGCACCTGGCATGGCAAGGGGAGGGGGGATGTAGGAGGGAGGATGGGGAGAAACCCAACAGACTGACAGACACATTCACTGGCCAATTACTGCATGCTTCCAGCTTTACAGAACCAATTGGTGGTCACTTCAAGGAAGGCATAGGGGGCCCTGAGGCAGACATAGAAGGGACATAACTGGGACTTTGGGGATAGCATCCCAGAAATCAAGAGACATAGTTTCCACATCCAGACTGGCCAGTTATCATCACAATCACATCCTGCAGCACTGTGACAGAGGACATAAGAGAATCTCTTTGGGCTCTTTCCTAAACTCATGCTTTCGACTTCCCAGTAACAAGTGGGGCAGAGAGGTTGGGATGGTCACAGCACAGAATGAGGATATTTGGTTTACATTTATGCTGGCCAATTGGCATCACAAACCAATTTTATTCCACAGTGACATGTAAGAGAATCCCTGGCATAGGCTCATTCTCTGCATATGCTGTACAGACTTATAAAATTGGGACCCTTTATCACATCTTTCTGATATTTGGCAGAGATGATTCTAAAGGTGATAGATACAGCCCTGAGAAATTTCATGCATGCTGGTTGGACTACAAAGATGATACAGTCAGGTATACATTTATAAGTTAATTGCTTATACCACCAGGACCCTTTATCCAATCCTTCTGAATGTTAGTATAGGTAGAAAAAAATGGGGAGGGGTATAATATTAACAAGATTCATCCACAGTAGATAGGAGACAAAGAAGTTAAGCCAGGAATGTATATGCAAATGTTTGCAAAATAACATACTCTAACTGCTTATAAAATTGGATTCCTTTATTCAATCTTTCCAAAATTTGGCACACATAATGACTTCCATATGAGGTACAATCCCTCCATGTATCATCCAAATATGATGAATTTTTAAAATGTTACAGCCAAACATGTGTTTTCCACAGTGGCGGTGCTAGTCACAGGGCACCAGGGGCACTGCCCCTACAGCCTCCTCCACACCCCCAAGGTTCCCAACATTTGATTTTTACAAATTTTAAACTGAGATGCCTGCCAGCAGCTTTAATTCTGGCAGCTTCAGAGCCCTGACGCAGCTGTAGAAGCCGCACCGGGGCTCCGAACGTCCGGGTTGATGATTGCGCATGCACAATCATCATTACAACACTGATCAGGAGGGAGGGAGGGCTGCGAGGGAGCCTAAGCCCACAGAGTCACAGACGGAGTCCTGCAAGGACAAAACTTTAAAGAACGCACACTGGGCACCTAGGGGTGCCATCCAGCTGCGCGTTCGCAGAACTGTCACGCGTGTGAGCGTCGCTGGGGGCAGGCTTTCATTGGAGCCTATGGATAGAAAAACCAGCATTGCAGGTATGTATTGGGGCTATAGTCCTTGATGCCAGGGGGGGAGCAGTGGTGGACTCGGGGGAGCATGTGTGTGTGTGTGTGTATGACGTGATTGGCCGGTGGAACGAGGGCGGGGGGGAAGGGGAGAGTGCTTGCTTGTGTGACTGTTTTTGAAATTTCTCAGTGTCTCAGGCTTTGTCTGATTGCTAACCATCTGATAGATTGGTGAAAGGAAGGACAAAGTAAGTGGCTAACCTTATCTCGTTGTCCAAAGGTGTACTCTCTTGGCCAAGGCAAATGCAGACATACCTCCTTAAGGAACCTTTTTGACTGTGCTTATTTTTGTAAAACATTTTGCTTTCAGGGGTCAGGCCTGGTTGACCCTTCCTGTGCTCTGTGGAAGAGCAAGACTTATTGGTCTTCAGCTGTACAGTACTATGATTCTAAATTGGGACTGTGCTGAGCAGTTTATCTCCTTCACTGTTTTTGACACATGAGAGCTACTATTTTAACAATTTGCTCCATAAGGGTGTAATTCTTGGACAAATGAGTGTTGCAGTTTTACTTTGAAAATGATGGTCTGTCTTACCCTTTTTAAAAAATGTATGTAACCTCATTTGTTAATCTTTTTGAACCACAGCTGAAGATGAAACTCATTCTGGTAAGTTAAATTGTGTGGTTAGGTTTTTCTTTATTGTACTTTGACTGAAAAAAATCTCTTTTATGTGCAGCTTGGCTGCTTTTGGTTTTGTAACTTTGTTGTGACCTATGGTCGAAACAAATAAAATCTTTACTTACTTACTGAAAAGAAGATGGTATAAGAATTTATCTTTCAAGGTCAAACAACACACTGCTGCCATGGCTATAGATAAGAGATTGAGATGCAGCAAAAATGGAAAGCATGACACTTTACCTTACCGTAAGATTAACTTAGCATCGCAAATGAGAAATTGTGAACCCATAGTTTAAAGATTTTATAGAATAGAATAGAATAAACTTTTATTGTTTAGCAGTTGCCATAACAAAACGACAAACATATATAGTGCACAAAGGCCAAAAAAACCCCAGAAACAGTCAGGAGGTTTATACAATATAAAATACCTCAATCTAAAAAAGCCGCTTCGCCCGCAGTACATTAAATAAGAAAAAGGCAACCTTCCATGATAAACCTTCATCCTGCCACAGCAACAATGTATGCCACATGGCAGGATTAACAGAGTTAACAAAACTAGCGGGGGGAAAACCCAGCCCTTTGACTCGAGCTTCACTCCACCTAGGGCAATGGAGAAGAACATGTTCCAAAGTCTCAATTGGACCAACGGCCTCCCCAACACAGTCACAGTAACACAAGGAAGGGTGTAACCCCAAAAACCGACCTTCAGTAGTGGCTGTAGGGAAAATATTCATCCACGCTAAGGTCAAACACCTGCGGACCAGGTGGGGAATATGGAACTGGAGGTAGGGGCAGGGCAACACCTGGTTCCGATACAAATCCAAAAAGTCTGTCAACGTAGACTTGGATCGGAGTAAAGCCATTTCCTGCTGTGCACTAATATCCCTCATTCTCTGCTTGATAATTTCCTTCCCTGCCCGTAATCCACAGCCGGTCAGCACAACTGGGGAAAGCCCAATTTGGGTAAGCTTTCCTTCTACCTGCTTTACCCAGCCGTTGCGGGTATCTTTAAATGCCCTCTGCACTAGTGAGGCAGTGTTACCATACTGCAGCTTCAACCAATAGCATAGGCTCATTGTCCAAATCCGGACCTCAAGTGGGAGCATCCCACACTCCAGATGAACCGCACAGGAGGGGGCATGTTTAGGAATAGCTAAGAGAGATCTCAAAAATTTAGTCTGGATATACACCAGATTTGTAGATTTGCCCCGAGCCCAAAATTGGGCCCATACAATAATTGAGATAGACATTTAGCCCTATATACCTCCAAGGCTGGGAGAATTAAATACCCCCCATTAGACCTGAAGTAATGACAAAGGGCCTTCCCTAACATAATCGCTTGTCTGATTACGTTGTTTCCATGTGTCGCCCAACCACCATTGGCCTGGAAAATCAGCCCCAAATATTTGTAGGAGGCAACCTGTTCAAGCTCATGCCCACCTAAGAACCACTTATGGATCCTCCGTTTGGTTGAAAAAAACATGACCTTTGTTTTTGCATAGTTTACTTCCAGAAAATTCTGGGTACAATAGTCATGTAACGCCTGTAGCTGCCTATTCATGCCAACCTGGGACCTGGCCAGCAGAATAGCATCATCCGCATAGAGCAGGATTGCCACATCCGTTGCCCCAAGCCTGGGGGGATGGTTATCAGAAGATGTCACAGCCGGGATTATATCATTCAGGTATATGTTGAAAAGAGTAGGGGCAAGCACACATCCCTGCTTCACCCCACAACTAGTTGGAATTGCTCCTGTCAATGTTCCCTCAGAATCCACCCTGACTTGGAGTAAGGTATTCCTATACAGCCTCCGAATAAGGCCCAACAACCTAGGGTCCACCCGCAGAGAGGATAATTTCCCCCAAAGCCTGTTTCTAGAGACAAGGTCAAATGCTGTGCACAGATCTACAAATGCAGCATAGAGGTCAGAGGCATGCATATATTTCCCAACCAAATGTTGGAGCACAAAACAGTGGCCGAGCGTAGACCGGCCTGCCCTAAACCCATTCTGCTCCTCCCATAGGAGGCCTTCCTTCTCTAACCATTCCTCAAGCCGCTTCAGTAAATATCGAGCGTACAATTTTCCAGCAACACTCAATAAGCTAATTGGCCTATAATTTTGGGCTTCCAAGGGGGGACCTTTTTTAAAGATGGGGACAATTTCTGCCTGGGTCCAAGAAGTTAGAATCTCTCCTGTTAAATTGATGCCCGTGAAGAGCAAAGCCAGGACTCTTGACCACCACCTCCTGTTGGTTTTGAAGAGTTCCGGAGGAAGACCATCAGGCCCTGCTGCCTTCCTTCCTTTCAGCCCATCAATTAGCTCCTCGAATTCACTGGATGTAACTTCAGCCCAACATGGAAGAGCATTCAAACCCCCCAGAGGGACCCATGGTGCAGGGTCATTAGCATACAGGGAACTAAAATAAGCCCTCCATCGTTCCGAGGAAATCCTAGGGGCAACGCCAGGTTGTGCCTTCCCACAATTATATAGCAATTTCCAGAAGTTAGTGTTGTTATGACTTCTGGCTGCCCTATCAATAGCTTCCCAGCATTTGTAATAATGCATCCGCTTTTTGTAAATGAGTAACTTTTTGTACTTTGCCCGTATGCCACAAAAATATCCAAGACCTATGGGTAAAGACCCTCTCCTAATCTTATTATAAAGTGTTCTCACCTCCCTTCTAGCCCGAACACACTCCTGGTCAAACCATGAAGAAGTTCTAAGTCCACCACGAGGGTTGCTGTTGCTCCTAAGAGGCCTAGGACTGGGCTGCAAACCATGTAATATTAAGCTGTACCCAGCCAACAGTTCTTCCATATCCTGGGCCTCTGTCAACCCCTGTAACCAAATGACTCCTTCCGACGAGGCAATAAGTGCCTCTACCCTAACCTCCAAGTCACTACTCCATTTGACCCTGGAATTTAAACAATCACACTCCACAGCAGAGGGTCCTATCCCTTCACCCTCCTCACCCAGTAACCTAGCCCTTGCCAGAACCATCTTAACTGGCATATGGTCACTATGGGTGTGAAAAAGAACTTCCAAATGGAGAACCAGTGAGTAAAGCCCCCAGAAACAATCAAATCAACCACACTCCCCCCCTGCGGGGAGATGTAGGTCAATTTGGCCGGGCAATTCGGCCAAATCCTACCATTAAGCAAAGCCAGACCTGTCCCTGCCAACAGTCCTGCCAAAAGGAGACCACTCCCATTAATTCTCAAATAAAGAATTTATAAGATCTGTGACCCTGTTTGTGAAGAAGGAGTTGGTGCTAGTGATCTGGATCAGTAAGTAGGCAGTTTGAATAAGTGGACGCTGTTCTTTTTGGTTGGGCTCTTATCCTTCCCGAATTCTGTCCATTTTAGGAAACCAACCGGACTTAGGTTCTGGGGCTATGGGGTTGGTGGGAGATTGTTCTCAGCTTGGCCAGCTGGTGACACACTTTGAATCTCCTGGTTTTTCCTTTTCCTCCTGTGTGACTATTTCCCCCCATTTATTTTATTACCATTTATGTATTCGCATCATTTGTATTGTATACACTTTATTCTAAGAGTGTTTTCAGACAATACACCCCCCACCCACAATACATGGCACTTTTCACACAGGCACTGTAACTGATTAAATGGGTGTTACATTTTATTATACATGTTGCAGGACCGCAGGTGTGCTCTATAGGTGCCCTGTAACATGTATAATAACATGTAACATCCATTTTATCAGTGTTAAGCGTGTCTGTGTGAAAAGGGCCATAGGGCAACAATGCAGCCTTTGTGTGAGAGAGGGTGGGGGCTGCTGCCTGCTGCAGAGACTGAGTCTCTGAGAGCATAAAGGTGATTCCAGTTCCACCATGCAACATTTTATCTGTCTTTCTGAGTCTGACTCAGTGAGTTGGTTCTGTGGTGTGTTGAGGATAAGATGGTTGGCTTAATTTATTTATTTATTTATTTATTCATTCATTCCCATTTATACCCCGCCCCTCCTGAAACAGCTCGGGGCGGCTTACAGTCTCAACAAAATATAAAAATACAGCTAAAAAATATTTTTAAACACTCCTAAATTTACAACAATTAAACAGAACCAGGGAACATAATAATAAATATACAATAAATACGGGTGGAGGGGGATAAAAAAACCACCTCCTAACCCCACCCTCTCCCCCTCCCCAAAGGCCTGGATGAACAGCCAGGTTTTGCAAATTCACCGGAATGCTAAAAGGCTTGGGGCCAGGCGAGCTTCCTCTGGGAGGGAGTTCCAAAGGCGCGACCCAGTCACTGAGAATGCCCTCTCCATTGTGGCCCCCCGCTTAACACGGGGGACCTCCAAGAAGGCACCCCCAGCAGACTGAAGGAGCCCCTCTGGGGCGCGGAGAGCGAGGCAGTCCCCGAGGTACGAGGGGCCCAGAATGTGAAGGGCCTTATAGATCAATACCAAAACCTCGAACCTGACTCGGCTCACTATTGGCAACCAGTGCAGAGTCCGGAGCACAGGTGTTATGTGCTCCTGATGACCCGTCCCCGAGAGGAGCCAGGCCGCCGCATTCTGCACTAGTTGCAGCCTCCGCACCAAGAACAAGGGTAGCCCCATGTAAAGCGCATTGCAGTAGTCCAGCCTCGAGGTGACGAAGGCATGAATGAGGGAGGCCAGGTCGGAGACGTACGGACACAGCCTCCGCACCAGATACAACTGGCAGAAAGCGACCTTCACCACTACCTCCACCTGTCGCTCCAGGTGGAGATCTGCATCCAATATCACCCCCAGACTCCGAACCTGCTTAGCTATAGGAGGGCGAGCCCACTCAATCAAGGGGGCAGACAACTCCCTCGCTCTCCCCACCAACATCACCTCCGTCTTATCGGAGTTGAGCTTCAGTCTGCTCTGCCACATCCATTCCGCCATGGCCTCCAGACACTGGGATAGCACCGAGACAGCAGGGTCTGGGTCAGTTAAAAAAGAGAGGTACAGCTGAGTATCATCCGCATATTGGTGACATCGCACCCCAAACCCTCTCATGACCTCCCCCAAGGGCTGCATATATACATTAAATAACAGTGGAGACAGAATGGAACCCTGCTGAACGCTGCAGGATAAAGCCCAGAGGCAAGATGTTTCAGCTCCCAACACTACCTGCTGGCTTCTCCCTGAGAGGAATGAGCGGGACCATTCAAGAACAGTCCCGTCCAGACCTCCCAGGTCATGCAGCCATCTCAACAGCAGCCCATGGTCCATGGTGTCAAAAGCAGCCGAGAGATCTAGCAGGATGAGAAGTGTTGAGCATCTGCATCAATCTCCCGGCGGAGATCGTCGACCAAGGCCACCAACGCCATCTCGGTGCCATTACCGGGACGGAACCCAGATTGAAAAGGGTCCAGGAAACCGATGCTGTCTAGATGCACCTGGACCTGGATTGCCACCACCGGCTCAATAACCTTCTCTAAAAAGGGAAGGTTAGAGACCAGTCGGTAGCTGGCGAGTGCATCCACATCCAACGATGGTTTCTTCAGCAGGGGGCACACCACAGCCTCCTTCAGGCTAGGCAACAACCTCCCCTGCTGCAAGGATGTGTTAATCACTTTCGCCATCACCGTCCCCAGCGTCTCCCTGGAGGCTTTCACCAACCAGGACGAGCATGGATCAAGTTCACAACAGGTGGCTCTCACAGACCCCAAGACATCCACCACATCGGCTGGTGTCACTTCCTTAAACTCCCCCCACAAAGTTGGACCAGACGGGGCCTCCCTCACCTCATGCTCTCCATCTTCTGCCCCTAATCCAGTGTCAAAGTTGCTCTAAATCTGAGTGATCTTGTCTGCGAAGTAGGTGACAAACTCCTCACAGTGAGCCTGGGACAAGTCCCCATCCAAGAGGAGGGAGGCCAGACTGACCAGCTCCGCACCACCCAAAACAGCTCTGCTGGGTGTGACTTCACAGATGCTATGAGGACAGCAAGGATCTCCTTTCTTGCTGTCCTCACAGCCTCAACATAGGACCGCAAATGGGCCCTATGGAGAGGTCAGTTGGAGTCAGATCGAGTCCGACGCCAGCATCGCTCCAGCCTCCTGCCTACTCGCTTCATACACTGCAGCTCCTCAGTAAACCAAGGGGCCCTGCGGTGACGAGACAGAGGCAGAGGGCGTCTCGGAGCCACCNCTCTTTTAGACATATGTTTGCCTGGTGGGGGACCTAGGGGTTTGGATGGAGGAAGGTTTCCAATCCAATTTTTGCTGGAATGTTCCTTGCATTTTAAAATGACTCTGCACTTTGCAGTTTGGTGGGATGTTGTGAGAAGAGACCAAATGGCTTCCGCCTCTCTGGCAGAGAGGCCATTTTGTGAATTTGTAGGTCTAGTGCTTGTGGCTACTCTTTTTTTAAAAATGGTCCCTCCCCTCACTGTTTCACCGCTGCTGAAAAGTAGTTTGCTTGCAATGCAGGCCAGCAACAGGCAACCTTATTTTTTTTTAAAGGGCCTGTGTTGTGTGCTTGGGACAGGCATTTGGTGGTGCAGCTTCTAGAAATGCTGGTCTGGAGGGGCCTGGTTTCAAGGCAATGCATCCTCCAAAGGGGCCAAATGTTTAAAAAACAAGAGCCATTGTGCTTGGGCGGGCATTTTGTGGGTGTATCTACTAGGCATGCCAGTAGCAGTGTGTCACACAGCAGCGTTCCCAGCATTAAGTAATGTAATGTCCATCCAACGTTAACCCTTGGAACTCCTTGCTGTTGGGTTATGCCCTGGCTCCGCCTACCGTTGCCCTGGCTCTGCCCCTAGGCTAGACTCCGCGCCTTTTTGCCAGCCCTTTTCCGCCCCTTTTCGCAGGGTTCACCCACCCACTGCCCCTCCAGCCTCCAAACCCACCAGCTGCCTCTGGTTTTCCATTGAAACCAATGGAAATCAAAAATGAAAGTGAAAACAAAATGTTGATGTTTATGAAAACGAAAATGAAAGATTTAAATAATGAAAACAAAAAATGAAAATGAACAACAACATGGGTCCCTGGTGCACACCTCTATAAACCAGTGCATCTTAAAAATACAATGCAAGTTCTCAAAATATAAATAATGAACCAGACAGAAGATAAAATGTACAAACTCCCTGGGAAGGTTGGTTATGTAAGACTACAAAATTATTACTTCCTCCCCATTCTACAAACCCAGCTGCCTAAATGCTACATCCTGTTGCTTCTTCTCACAGCGTGCATCACTACTGGATCTTTAACTTTGTTAAATTGCTTGGTGGCTAGCTACCTCATAGAGCTAAAACGGGTACCAACAAAAATGGGCAACCCTATCAAATTTATAGTACCTGACCCATTTTGGGTGAGTTGGGCATTAAACAGTACCCATTGAGTACCTGACAAGTTACTCAAATTACTGAAACACAGTTACCATTACTCAGTTTCCGGTTTTCTGTTATTTATTTTTGCCACTTATTGAGACAGGAAAATGGTTCAGTAAAGTCAGAAAGATCCTAAAACAGTTAAACGGTACATTGGAATAAGTCAGTCAAATGGAAAGTTGACACTTCAGTAGTGGCAATACCTGTATTTTAGTACCTGTTTCAGAAATCTGATACTGATCTTGAACTTGAAAGGCTGCCCAACCTTTTGGGTATTGTCTGTGGGTACAAAATGATAGGCATGGGCGAACAGATCGCGGTTCGTGTTCGGCCATTCGGTTCGGCCGCGTTCGGTTCGTGTGTTTGTGTTCGTGTTCGGTCGTTCGGTCGTATCGCGCGTTCGTGTTCGCCCGTTCGGTTTGTTTGCCATCGGGTTGTGCGTTCGTGTTCGGTCGTTCAGTTCGTTCGCAATCGGGTTGTGCGTTCGTGTTCGGACGTTCGGTTCATTCGCCATCAGGTTGTGCGTTTGTGCTCGGTCGTTCGGTGTTCGGGTGGTTCGCGCGTTCGCGTTCGGCCTTCGGCCAGAAATATCTAAACACTATCTCTATCAGTAAACCTTAGACTAAACTACTCCTACTATGTCAAAGCAAAAATGTATCTACCTAATCCTATCTATCTACCTATGAATATATGGGATGGGGGTTGGGGGGCAATCACAAACAAGACAAGGAGGGGTACAAAACTGAAATGAAACCTAAATCAATC
>QEPC01011082.1:1017663-1060886 GCA_003113815.1 Sphenodon punctatus | reverse complement strand
CTGCGGCTCTGCCGCTGTCCTTGGGGCTTTGAGCCCCCGCTACTTCCGGGTGGGGGGGGAGGGGACAGGACAGCCCACGTGGCTGCCCTCTGCGTTCCCCCCCTGGCCCCCAACCTTGCTGAGCTGGTCTAATTCCCCGCAGGTGTTTCAGCGGGGCAGGAAGCGGCGGCGGCGGCAGCCCCAGCACGGACCCAGCGGCGGCGGCAGCGGCAGCGGCGATGATAGGGCAGGCGGAGCTCCAGAGCCCCCCGCAGCAGCAGCAACAGGTAAGGGTGGTCAATTTCACTGCAAGCCTCTCCCTTGCACAGGCCCCCAGGCAGGTGATGCAGGGACCAAGATCATAGGAGCCCCTGGTCTGGAGTTGTTGCTGTTGAATGCGAGGTCGGTCGGTAATAAATCAACATCGATCCGGGAGTTGATCTTGGATCAATTGGCCAACCTTGCATGTATTACAGAGACCTGGCTGGACAATGAGTCAGGGCCAATATTGGCTGACCTTGTTCCAGCCGGGTACTCTGTGCAGCACCAGCCCAGATCAGAGGGGCGGGGCCGGGAGGCAGTGTAGCTGTTGTTTTTAAGGACACTTGGTCTGTGAGGCGGTATCCTGTGCAGACCATCTTGGGCATGGAGGGGGTCCACCTTGTGATCGATTTGGCAGGAGACAGATTAGGGCTGCTTTTGGTATACCACGCACCTACCTGTACCGAGGCATTGCTACACACTCTAGCGGAATTGGTATCGGAGGTGGTCTTGTGATCCCTGAAGACTTTGGTCCTGGGGGACTTCAATATTCACACCGATGCCAATTATGGGAAGCAGAGTGTGAGTTCATGGACGCCATGACAATCATGGGACTGTCTCAGAGGGTTAAGGGCCCGACACATGAGGGGGTATATACCCTTGACCTGATGTTCTGCACCGACCTTGAGGTGGAGGATCCGGTGGTGGGGGATGTAGTAGCTTTACCCCAGTCATGGACGGATCATTACCTTCTCTGGACCAGTCTCCTGGTGCATGTCTGCCCCCAGAAAGGTGCAGGACCAGTTCGTTGGGTCCACCCCCAGAGACTTATGGAACCAGAGAGGTTCCGGAATGCCTTAGAGGAAATGCCTTCTGACCTTGATGATCGTTCACTCAATGACCTCACTGCCTTCTGGGACAGCTTGTTGGCTGAGGCTATCAACTGAATGGCTCCCAAGCATCCGATTCCATAAAACCAACGGCGGGGGTCGCCGTGGTTCACGGAGGACCTGCGCCGGATGAAGCAAGATGGACGGTGTTTGGAGTGACGGTGGCGCCAAACTTGTACTGAAGCTGACCAATTGCAGCATAAAGCTAGTTTAAAAGCGTATGCTGTTGCAGTACGGGCAGCAAAGAAAGAGTTCTTTGATGTCCTCATTGCATCTGCAAAGTCACGTTCAGCTGAGCTTTTCCGGGTGGTACAGAGACTGATCAGTCTCGCCTCTCTACACCTCGAACTGGAATTCCCCAGTGCCCACTGTGAAATGTTTGCTGACTTTTTTGCAGATAAAATCACCAGAATTGCAGGAATGCGGCTCAGGAGCAGGACAAGGTAGGAGCTGGAATGAAAAATGTGGTAAAGAGACAGGAGTAGGATAAGGTACAGAACAAGTATGGCAGAGGGAGTGTAGGCAGCAGGGGATTAACCTTTTCCATCATAGGCAAGAATCATGGAGACAACCTAGAAATTAAATACAGTAAGCCCACCAATCACCACTTGGCCCACACCTGGTGAATCAGGAGCCTCATGGCTGACCTAATAACCCTGTACAAAAGTACTTTGTACAAATAAACTCAGGCCAGGGCTACTGGCTGTCCCTGAGAGGCACACTGTGCAAGGCAACCAAGCCAGCAGGGTTGGGTTCAAAGCCTTGCATATCTTGAGCATGCTTAGAATTAGAGTTTAGATCCATAGGACATTGGGTTAGGTTAAATAGGGTCTCATGCGTAGCCTGGGATTAATCTTCAACTGCTCCCTCTCCCTTACACTTCAGATCTAGGCTGTTGTCCTGTTGCTTTGCTCTGCATAATATTGCAAAAATCCAGCCTTACCTCACAGCTTCCATTACAAAAACCCTAGTGCATGCTGTAGTCATCTCTCACCTTGACTACAAATTCCTTCTTACCGGTCTTCGCCCATCATTTCCGTTCAACACCCTGCTGCCAAAGGCATCCACTTTGCATATCACTTTGACCATGTCTAGCCCCTCCTCTCTGTCCTACACTGGCTCTCTCAGCCTGAACATACTATTCAGCACAAGCTCCTCGTCTTCACCTTTATGGCCTTGCTCCCCTACATCTCTCTGTACTTGTCTCCCACCATATTCCTGCCCAGGAGAGTCGCTTCTTCTCTGCCCTCACCCGTTTGCAACTCCCTTGATGCTCAAAACGTATTTGCCCCTTCTCCCTTGCTGACCCTCATACCTGGAACTCCCTCTCCCTCCCTGGACACATTCATTCGGCTCATCTGCTCACATTCATTCCCTCCCAACCTTCAAATCCCCCCTGGAAACCTACGTCTTCCATCAGGCTTTCTCTAGGTCATTGTGAGGAGGGAACTGCCTCCTCTCCCTCTCTCAGAATCCTTCTCTCACCTACAATCAAGTTAAGCACATGCACCTAAAACTTCTCAACTTCACAAATGTACTCTTGTCCCTCCCTATGTTCACCTCTCCCTTGTTTAACCTCCCTTAACTTTCTTAGATTGTAAGTCACTTAGGGTAGGGACCAGAATATAACTGTTAATTATACAGCACCAGGTACATTGCTTGCACTATATGTATAAGTCATTATTATTAATATTAATAATAATAATAAATAAAATAATAATAATAATAATAATAATAATAAAATTATTATTATTATTATTATTAGAGGGGCATCAGGTGTCCCCTGACCACCCTGCTACATGGGGTTTATTGTGGGCAACAGAAGAACAAGTCTGGCTTCCTGGCTCAGAGGGCTTCCTGGCCTTGGGTTAGTGTAGGGCTCATAGAAGTGGATCCTGCATGGTTTCCTAATTTAAGAATAGACCAAGTCTACAAGACTCCCTAGGGCAGGGTTAGGGTAGTGGTCCTCAGGACTAGTGCACAGTGTTACAGCTGAATCTACTGGATCTAGAATTAGGTTTGAGGATTCAGAGTGTCTCATTTTAGGATTATTGGATATGCACAAGGGTTGGGGTAGGCAACATTCCCAGCCCCAACAATCACATACTATACTATAATCGTCATAGGGCAGAGAGCCATAAGGCATACATGCATGCACACATCCTACATTGTAATTGGCTGGGGGAGCTGGTGCTCTGCATTCCCAGCTGCTGAAACTCTGAGAAGCAGATGCAATTCAGTTGCTGAGACTCTAGGGCAACAAAAATAAGTCACCATTAAGGCAGCATGGGGTCCAGGACCAGTCCTGCCCAAAAGTCACACTTCAACTGCCTGCCCAAGAACAAAATGTGGCTCCTGAGCTACAGTTTGCTCACCTCTATATTAGGGTGTGTCAGCCCCCACTAGCATTATTGGTGCTAGAGTTCTTCTAGTGCTGGATCATGCAATGGGGATTTACTGGTTGATACCCAGATGGGGCTACACTCTCATTTTATTTGTTATTCTGAGTATTAGTCATGCCTATGACCGGCTAGCTCTGGGGCAGGGGCAATCACTCATAGTTAGGTTTGGTGACAATTGACAGGGCCTAGCTATGATGAGGTTTGAGGTCAAAATTTGGACAGTGAAGTAAAGGTAAGGGCTAGGGTCCAGTCAGTAGCACTAGACATGCTGTCAAGTTGCTTCCAATTCAGCTGGTTTGGGTCTATAATTAACTTCAGATTCATTTCCTAGTTCATGAAAGAAGAGGATAAGATCATTATCGTTCTTCCACTGTGTTTCAGGGTGGGGGGGTGGGGGGAATTGTCTAGACAATGATATTACAGTGGAGTTAACAGATGTGTGTGTGTATACATTGCCCTGTTTTTCTTCACACATGTTCCCATTTAGACCCAAGTCAGCATCTCTTTATATTGAGAACAGTGTGCTCTGTTGACAGTAGTGCCAAACAGAGCTCTTTGGAAGGTAACAAATATTTTCCACAAGCATCATTTGTAAGAAAAATTTGTTGAATATTATGGGGAGGGGGGTATCACATTTCCATTCCCCCAAACCAAATAAGTTCTGTTTAACAAACAAATACACACAACAGACTAGTCAACCAAAAAGTTTAAAGGAAAAAAAATTAATCAACTCCAATACTAAACAAGAGTCCTTGCAACTTGGCTCAATAAGGAATGCCAAGAGACTCTGGGATAAGGACAAGTGACTCTCGCTCTGTAACACAGGGGTGGGGAACCTCTGGTTCATGGCTCCCTTCCCTGTGGCCTGTGACAGCTTCTCCATCTCACTTTCAGTGCAACCTGTCTTCCTTTTTCCTTGCTTACAGAGTGGGTGCAGGCACTTTCTTGGGCAGAAAGCTGTGAAAGACAGAGGCTGATGCTGTGAGGAACCTTCCAGGCTGTGACCTTGCCCCTATAGGGCACGCCTGGTGCAACCACATCTTGCATAGGATGCTCTAGGCTTGGCACCAGCCTCTCACAGAGTGTTTCTGGTGTGGTCACCATCTCCAGGACCCTCAAGGGTGGGGACACCCCATTCCCTTCACACAGAAACACAAGCGCTCTTGGCACAGTCACACCACCCTGCAGAGTGCTCTGCCCTAGGGAGAGTTTAAAAAAAAAAAAAAAAGAAGAAGAAGAAGCTGGATCTGGCTTGGGATGGAGAGAAGGTTCTCTACCCCTGCTTCTGTAACACCAGAAATGCCAGAGCCCTACATCATTTTACCTGTGCAAAGTACAAGTACAGTAATGGGACTGGCCTTCTGCATATAATTTTTAGGAATGGATTCAACCTGAAATCTAGGACTGAAATCATCATAATCAACTGATTTATCGGCTGCTGGCACTAAAAATTAAAAATGGGATAGAGCAGCAGTCTTTACTAGAACCCATGGGAAAACCGACAGGCACTGTGGAGTGTAAGGTTCAGGCTGTGGCATCTCCAAAGGATGTTACTTTAGAGGAAGTAGAGTGTCTTAAGACTAAGGATAAGATAAATGGCAAGGGATTTCTGGTGGAATGCGTGGGGAACAGACAGATAATGATTCCAGAGTGCCTGTTTCAGTTACCTATAATGTGCCCATTAAGCAGAGGAATAAAAATAATACATTTAAGTGTCTATATGCTAATGCTAGAAGTCTAAAAAGTAAGATGGGACAATTAGAGTTTATAGCGCTAAATGAAGATCTAGACATTATATCACAGAGACCTGATGGGATGAGGATAACCAATAGGACACTGTAATACCAGGGTACAGGATATATCAAAAGGACAGAGGAGATTGTGTTGGTGGTGGGGTGACTCTGTATGTTAAGGACAGCATTGAGGCAAGTAGAATAAAATTTTTACAGAATGCAAACTGTTCCCTTGGATCCCTATGGATTGAAATTCCAGGTATCAAGCAGAAAAGTATAGCAGTGGGGCTATACTATCGCCCCCCTGACCAGAATAGAGAGACTGATTATGTAATGCTAACAGAGATTAAACAGGCTACTAAAACTGGGAACGTAATAATAATGGGTGACTTCAACTACCCCAATATTGACTGGGTGAATGCCTCCTCGGGGCGGGATGTGGAGGTAAAATTTCTGGATGCCATAAATGACTGCTTTTTAGAGCAATTGGTTCCGGAACCAACGAGGGGAGGAGCTACTTTAGATCTAGTCCTAAGTGGCACACAGGAACTAGTGCAAGGAGTAACTGTGGCCGAGCCACTAGGCAATAGCGATCATAATATAATCAAATTTGACATAGTTGCTGGAGGGAGAAAGTTAATTAAAAGTACAGCACTGGCTTTTAACTTTAAAAAGGGAGACTATGCCAAAATGAGGAAGCTAGTTAGAAAGAAACTAAAAGGCACAGTTGAAAGGACTACATGTTTGCAAGAGGCATGGAGGCTGTTGAAAAGCACCATCTTGGAAGCCCAGATTACATGCATCCCACAAGTTAAAAAAGGTAGCAGGAGGACTAAACGTCTACCACTGTGGCTAAATGGAGACGCAAAGGAGGCTATTAGAGCCAAAAAGGCATCCTTTAAGAAATGGAAAGCTAGCCCCAATGAGGAAAATACAAAGGAGCATAAACACTGGCAACGTAACTGTAAGGTGCTAATAAGGCAGGCCAAGAAAGAATTTGAAAGGAGACTTGCTAAAGAGGCAAAAACAAATAATAAAACCTTTTTCAAGTATATCAGAGGCAAGAAGCCTGCTAGGGAGTCGGTTGGGCCATTAGATGACCAGGGAGTAAAAGGGGCACTCAGGGAGGACAAGGACATTGCAGAGAAGCTAAACGAGTTCTTTGCTTTGGTCTTCACTGCGGAGGATGTTGGGGAGATACCCACGCCGGAACCCTACTTTGTAGGTGATGAATTGGATGAACTGTCACAAATCAGCGTGACCCTGGAGGAGGTTCTAGAGCAAATTGACAAGCTTAATACGAACAAATCACCAGGGCCAGATGGTATTCACCCCAGAGTTCTGAAGGAACTCAAATGTGAAATTGCAAACCTACTAGTAGTAATTTGTAACCTAACGTTGGCATCTGGCACTGTACCTGAGGACTGGAGGGTGGCAAATGTAACCCCAATATTTAAAAAGGGATCCAGAGGTGATCCTGGAAACTACAGACCGGTAAGCTTGACGTCTGTGCCGGGCAAAATGGTGGAAACTATCATTAAGAACAGAATCACTGGGCATATTGATAAACATGGCTTAATGGCAAAGAGTCAGCATGGATTTAGCAAAGGGAAGTCATGCCTCACTAATCTCTTGGAATTCTTTGAGGGCGTAAACAAGCATGTGGACAGGGGAGACCCAGCAGATATAGTGTACCTGGATTTCCAGAAAGCTTTTGATAAGGTCCCACATAAACGACTCTTGAGAAAATTAAAAAGTCATGGGATAGGAGGTAGTGTTTTGCTATGGATTGGTAACTGGTTAAAGGATAGGAAGCAAAGAGTGGGACTAAATGGCCAGTTTTCACAATGGAGGGATGTAAAAAGTGGTGTGCCCCAAGGATCTGTACTGGGACCAGTTCTTTTCAATGTATTCATTAATGATCTGGAAAAGGGTGTTAAGAGTGAGGTGATCAAATTTGCAGATGACACCAAGTTATTCAGAGTAGTCAGAACACGAGCAGACTGTGAGGAGCTGCAGCAAGATCTTACAAGACTGGGTGCCTGGGCATCTAAATGGCAGATGAGATTTAATGTGGACAAGTGCAAAGTGATGCACATTGGGAAAAATAATCCAAATTATGAGTACACAATGCTGGGTACTAAGCTAGGAGTTACCACTCAGGAAAAGGATCTGGGAGTGATTGTGGATAATACACTGAAATCCTCAGCCCAGTGTGCCGCAGCGGTCAAAAAAGCAAATAGAATGTTAGGAATTATTCGCAAGGGAATAGAGAATAAAACTGAGGATGTCATAATGCCTCTATACAAATCAATGGTGCGACCGCACCTTGAATATTGTGTGCAGTTCTGGTCGCCCCATCTCAAAAAAGACATAGCGGAACTAGAAAAGGTACAGAGAAGGGCAACAAAAATGATCCAGGGTATGGAACAGCACCCGTATGAGGAGAGGCTTGATAGGTTGGGGCTCTTCAGCTTGGAAAAGAGACGGCTGAGAGGAGATATGATAGAGGTCTATAAAATCATGAGTGGTGTGGAACTTGTAAACAGGGAACGGTTATTTACCCTCTCAACTAGTACTAAAACTAGGGGACACTCCATGAAACTCACAGGTGGCAGAGTAAAAACAGACAAAAGAAAGTATTTTTTCACTCAGCGTACAATTAGGTTGTGGAATTGACTGCCAGAGGAGGTGGTCAAGGCCAGCAGTATAGCTGAGTTTAAAAGAGGTTTGGACAAGTTTCTGGAAGATAGTTCCATTAGCAGCTATTAGCCAGATAGGATTGGGGAACAAAACCCTTTACTGTTGGGAGCCTGGGGATGACCCACAGGGAATGGATAGCATGGTGACCTGTTGGGTGCTTCTCCCAGGCCCCATGACTGGCCACTGTTGGAGTCAGTGGAGGTTTGTCCTGCCCCCGCATGGAGTATCCTGGATTTTTCCTGGGGGTCTCCATGCATGGGTATGAGAGTCCGGTGCAGTGGGTGGGTTGCAGGAGTGCATGCCATCTTCAGACAGGTTTCTGAATGCATGTGGGGTGGGTGGACCTGTGTAAAAATGGTCTAAGTAAGGCCATAGAAGTAGATCAGGGACAGTGCTTTCATCTAGAGTGGCTCTGACCCAGTATGGCACTTCATATGTTCTTATGTTAACTTTAGATTTATATCCTACCCAAGCCATGCAGCTCTGGGTAGCTTACAATATCTGAGTAAATACAAGAAAAACATAAATTAAACCCTGTTCCAACCCTCCCTCCCCCCAGAGCAGCCTGACGGGTACTAAATTTAGTACCCACGAGTAATACCTGTATTTTGGGGGATTGTATTGGACACCTGATGGGTTACCTGGATACTGATGGGGTATTGGCTACTTCTGGTACAGATTTTTACTCATTCCCAATCAGTATACCAATTGGTAAAGTGAAAAATTGACCCAAGAATTTAAAAAAATTGACCAGAAGTAGTTTCCTGGAACTGGGAGTTGACTGTCCAGGACCGGAAAGTATATTTTCTTGGATGGAAAAACCATAAATTAGTGTTTTAAGAAGAAAAAAATTAAATTAAAATAAATAAATAAAAGTTTTTTTGAAAAAGGGTATTTTCAGATATTATGGGCCGTTTGGCCCGCCATGCTGAACCCTGGACCAGGATCCATCTCAGATCCTGGTCCGTGATCAGACTGGCCGACCTTTAGACGTGCTGGCCTGATCGCTAATGGGGATAGGGGAAGGAGTGGGACTGTGCGGGGAGGGGGAGGGGCTGCGCGGCACAACGTGTGGTGGCACAGCCCCACCCCCCCATGCTCCCTCGGCCGGCCGCCCTCGGGGAGACGGGTGGGCACAGTGGCCTATGCGGTTGCTGCGACCAATCCTGTACCGTGGTCGGGGCCACGATCTGGGATGGGCCAAAGGTAACAGACTTACTTTTGGCCTATCCCGTATTGTGGCCAATCTAACCACGGTTCTGGACCTGCAGCCGGTCGCAGGTCCAGAACCGTGGTTAGCTGTGAGCCCCACCAGGGATTCACTGTGGTGAGCATCTGGCGGGGGCCACACAGACGTTCACGGCATCGCTGCCGCCACACGGGATCCACTGGGATTCAGTGTGGTGAACAGCGATTTCGAAACATCTGAAATTACCCAAAGGGAACCAGAAGTAGTTTTCTGGACTCAGAAGTTGCTGAAAAATTGTCATAACTTGATGGAAACCCAATAAATTGATGTTGGGAGTAAGTGGTATATCAACAAAAATGCCCCCCTCCCCCCCACAAAAAAAAAACAGTACTGGAAGCTGACATTCCAGAACCGGAAGTTGACAATTCAGGACATCAGGTCCCCAGTCGTGTTGTAATTGGGTACCTCATGGTTCCCAATCATTACTGAGTCGATTCAGGTACTGGAAATTCAACGGGTTACCTATTTTTGCAGGTACCCTCTTTCAGCTCTACCCCACACACTCCTACACTTCTCACACATGAGAGTCTTTCCCCACAGCCTTCTCCCCCACATCTTTCACCTGGAGGAGACCCTGTACCCAAGTCCATAGCTCCCCTTGCAGGGGAGTTGTGGCTGTCTCAAAATTCTACCCACCATACCCATGCCCTCCACCAATAACAATCCAGAATCCACATTAATACTGGAAATTAAGTTTTTCAAAAAGCCTCCTGGTAGTGACACCAAAGGGTGTCTTTTAGCATCATCCTTCAACATCGCCACAGGTAATTTCACATTCACAAAGATAATTCAAATATTAGTTTCCACAAATGACTATTTGGATTTGTCTTTGTCTTAGTCTTGCAAAATTTGCATCTTCCTTTACTTCACCTTGGTATTTTGGTTGGTATGTTGTTCACTTCAGCAATACCATTTGGTAGATTTACCGAATGTAATTGGTCCATCTGTGTGATGTAATATACGTATGCACATTTAAAAAACCCACCAAACAGTAGTGAACAAAGTACTGAACATACAAAAATTTGAAGCTGTAATCATGTATGGAAAGGAATACTGTTTGTTTCATACTTGCTTTGCTAAAACGGATTGAACTATACCAATTTTGGATATTTGATAAGGTTTACTGTAATCAGAAAGCTTCAGGCAGAAGAATTGACAACAGCACTCTGGAGACAACACTCTAGATGAAAGCACTGTCCCTGATCTACGTCTATGGCCTTACTTAGACCATTTTTACACAGGTCCACCCACCCCACATGCATTCAGAAACCTGTCTGAAGGTGGCATGCACTCCTGCGACCCACCCACTGCACCTGACTCTCATACCCATGCATGGAAACCCCCATGCGGGGGCAGGCCAAACGGTGTGTGGGTTTGGGCAAACCCATACCGCACACCTGTCCCTGGCCATATGAATCCCCACCCCCATTCACTGATAGTGCATTGTCCAGTTGTTGCAGCGCACACAGACTCGCCTACCTGCTGGGTTCATTTACAAATGGCCTTAGTCTTCCTACTGAAAACCTAAGGGCGTTTTTAGATGTTGCAGCTTTTTCCCAGACTCCAGGTCCGGGTTCAATAAACTCCAGTGGGGGATATTTAGATGCTCCCTGCTCCCCAAGTGGAAGTCCCCCAGGTGCCATTGTAAATAGTGGCATCCTGTGACTCCAGTACATTTTGAGACCCAGACTTATACGATCTCAGCTATCAGGTTTTACAAGTCTATGTCTCAAAACATGTGGGAGTTGTGTGGTGCCACTGTTTACAATGGCACCCAGGCAACTTATGGTCGGGGGAGTGTGCGTCTAAATCCCCCCCGCCCCCCCATGGGAGTTTGCCAACCATGGACTTTTGAAGTCCGGGGAAAAGCTGCAACATCTAAAACCATCCTAAGTTTCTACAGACACATTCTACTATTGTTACAAGAATCCATTACTGCCCTCTAGTGTGTTACCTGAATGCCTGTGGATAAGCATATGGGGCTTTAAAAATAAAAAAAGTACATTGCCCCTAGTTAACAACACAAGGTTTCTTTTACTTATAGGATTCTGAAAAGGGTATATGCACGCACAACATGACAAAATAGGCCATGTTCTTACAATGCCATTGAAGTGAAGTAGTAACATTGCAGAAATTTATCTTAATGTTGTTCATTGGAACATGGCCATAGATTCACAAAAACAATATTTTAAAGTAAACCATTGAACAAGGGCTCTTCCCTTTTCCTTTGTTCAGATAGGCCTCTATTAGAGTTTTAAATAAGAGATATATGCCATGAGCCACAAACCTCTTACTCCAGAGCAAGCACATTGAAGCAGATCATGAACTTGAAGTAAAAAAAAATTAAGTGCCTAAATAGTGGCTCAGAAGCCCAAATCCCATTTTCAGGAGTGACTTGAGCACTTAGGAGACTAAAGACTCATTGACGTGCCATGAAATTGAGGCTACCAAATGCCCAAGTCACCTTAAAAAAAAAAAAGGTAATCCAGGCTCCCGAGCCATTTAGGTGATTTCAAAATCATTTAGGTGATCTCTGTAAGAATCATACAGCTGGAAGGAACCCTAATTTTACCCTTATTCAACAAAAGGAAGAGGGAAAAGTAGGTTCAGAAGAGGCCAACATTCTGGGTTGTTTCTAGAGCTGAAACAAATATCCAAAGCCAGTGTTGGGGTTAGCCATCTTCATAAAGTTGCAGCTGTGAAAAAAAAGTTCAAATTTGTACTTATAAACGTTCCAGGCAAAACTCTCAAGGGACCTGGTATATGCATGAAATGATGGTTTGCAATTCTCTGTCCATTACAACTGGTTCAGTGTTACTAACAAAGATTAAACAAAGTTCAGATAACTGTAACTTAGGCCACTTTCACACGTTACCAGGGAGGCAGGGAAACTTCCATCAGAGCAACCACAGTTCTGTCCTGGCATCAATTAATGCATGTGCAAATGCGCTATTCTGCTTTTATCCTGCGAGAACACTCACACATGGCCAAGTCCCCAAATGTAGTGTTTACAAGGACGGGTGTTCTCGTGGGAGAAAAGCAGAATGGCACATTCCCACATGCTCTAATTTCTGTGAGAACAGAGCCAAGATTGATCTGATGGACGTTTCCTTGCCTTCCCGGTAATGTGTGAATGTGGTCTCAGATCCTGTTCACATGAAATGTGCCTTACTCAGAAGTAAAGCTATTCCTGGTTAGTTTACTCAGGGGAAACTCTTTGTGTGGCTGCTCCAATCCAAGAAGTAAATGAAATCAGAGTGTAAGGCGCATACCCCGCAGGGGCGATCGACCGCACAGCGGGCCCGGCGGCAGGCCCCGGCTCCGCCGGATGCCTCAACCCCGCCCCCAGCAAGTTCCCGATCTTGGGATCCCTCGCCTCTGCCAGGGGCGGAGGCACGCTTACCGGCCACACCCCCAGCACAGACTGACAGCAGGGAAAACCTGCAGGCCTCGTCAGGCCCCGCTGCTTCAGGAGCTCGAGCGTCAGCCACGCCCCCAGGGCCGACGCACGCTCTGGGAAAGCCCCCGCCCCTGCTACGGCGTTCAGAACGCCTCAGGGCACGTACAGGGGCGGGGCTCACAGTACATAAGCCAGCACCGCGGAGACAGCGGTGCTTGTGATTGCTCAGAGACCGGCCCCCTGTTGATTGCTTTCGAGTGCCTTGGATACACTGGTGACTGAATGTGTGTGCGAGCGAGTGGACCTTCCCTGCCTAGAACCTCAGAGTGTAAGTGCGAGAGTGCAGCAGCGAGTGAGTGGGATTTCCTTGAGTGCTTCCCCCCTTCCCTGGGCAACCCTTCTCCCCGGTGCGAGTGTCCTGTGCCCCCTGCCCTCCGGGGTTCCCCCCTCCCTGGCCCCAAGCACAAGACCTCACCTGTTTCCCTTCTTCCCCCCTGCTTCCCTTCTGGCGTTTGGGAGAGTTGTGTGGCAGGGTGCACCACGGTTTCCGGATTGTCACTTGCCCTATGATGATAGGGGTCAGTTCTCTTTAATTAGAGGTAACGACCCACACACTATCCTGACGGGCATTCTTCTTGCAGGGCGCGTGCCCCTAACCCCGGAATTGAGACCATGGTCGCGAGTGAGTTGTGCGTGTGTATCCCATTACCCCCCTACCCCGGTCACACAGAGAGAATGGCCACAGAAACACGTATGATATGATCCGGAAGCCAGTTGGCATTGGTGCTAGTTATTTGTGTCACCATAAGTCCCACTAAAAGGGACCCTAAGGACTGGAGCCTTAAATAAACCTCCACAGGATCACACTGCTTCATGGTGGTGGCTTATCTCTGTAGTTAAAGTACTACCACTCCCCCAAAGGCTGCATTTGTTAAAACAAACGAATACTCAAATTTTATTTAAGTAATGTCCCCTTATTAAAATAAAATTTTAATTAAAAACATACAACGCACTATTAGCATTTAAGTTTATGATTTGTTTTGGTAGGTATGTTTCTGCTTCATTTACCGAATTGCTTTACTATTATTAATTATTTATATAACACCAGCAATGTGCCCAGCACTGAACAGACTTGGTTATAGAGAACATAAGTACCATCATACTGGGTCAGACCAATGGTCCATCGAGTTCAGCACCTGTTTCCAAAAGTGGCTAATCTCTGTTGTTTGGAATAAGTACCCGACAGGTCACAATGGAGTGATTCATTCCCCGTTGTTCTCTCCCAGCTCCTGACAGTAAGAGGTTACATTACCCAAACCTACCCGGCTAATAGCTGCTAACACAGACCTATCTTCCAGAAACTTGTCCAGTCCTTTTTAAAACCCATCTACGCTACTGGCCTTGACCACAATTTCTGGCAATAATTATCCTCCTCCTAGGCAGAGGTTGGTAGGGCAATCAGCCCAGTGACTCAGATGAATCCCCTCAAGATGGGGTTTCGTGTGGGCACCATCTTAGACAGCCAGTTTGCCTTGACATTTGCTTGGAATGTTGGAATGTAGGTGAATAAGCAGGATGCTCAAACTGAGGCTTGCGCCAAAGGAGACCCCTGCCCCCGCCCCCCCCTGTGAGCAGGGACCAAGCTTCAGATCCACCAGTGGCATGCCGGAACACCACAGAATGGGGCTGTGGTGAGCTGGGCAGGTCTGGATGAGGCTGCGTGACTGCAGCAGGAAGTGGCACTGTGGCACACGGGCCTTCAGTGTCCAGTGTCCCCCACCCTGAATCTGACATAGTAGCCTCCCCAAGGGGTGGGGGTGGGGCTGGGAGAAGGGGTCCCTTTTGACGGACCGCAGTGTGTGCTTTTCCCCTCTGCCCAATAGGCAGTTAACCCCAACGGGCTTAGGCCTCCTGCCTCTTGTGGCTTCTCCCTTTGGCACTAGAAGGGACCTAAGCAAGGCAGGGCAGGTCAGACCAGGACCCCTTTTACCCTAGCCTCTTCACATAATTTTTTACATGAATTCAGAACCGCCACAGGGAGTTGCACATAAAAACAATGGCACCCAAGGCTAATAAAAAGAAGCCTCTTACATAAAATGGGGGAGGGAGGGAAACAAGCCTGCAAATCACCACCACCCTGCACTGGATGAGTGCGAGGAGTGCACTGCCCAAATTGAAGATTTTCCTGAGCTCCCCTACTACTGCCCAAAGCCCGCCTCTTCTTCAGGTGATGTGCCCCCCCCAGGGGCAAGGAAGAAGGGGAAGAAGTGGGATGGGGAGTCTCTGTGGACCCCCACAAGGCATAATGGGAGGAGGAAGGAACCTCCTTATCGTTATAGTGATGACCGCAATTGAACAAGCCAGTGCAACTGAACAAGCCAGCAAGGGTGCTTTTGCAATTATCGTTGCTTTTATGCACAAAATACTCAACTGGTCATTCCAGCAATTACAATTTTTACTGCCAAAATAGGGGGTCAGTTGCTTTATGGGGCACATCTTTGGGGCTTAGATAAAACCTCGGATATTGAAAAAGTTCAGCCTAAGTTTTTGAGAAGATTGTTGAGGCTGCTGCCGGGTATTTTAAATGTGGCATTAAGAAGGGAGACAGGTAGAATCTCACTGACATATTTGGTATGGCATGCAGCTTTGAATTATTGGCTCAGACTATCCTTTTTAAACCCAGAAGGCCTTTTGCCACTAATCCTTTATGATAGTTTTTCCAGTGATTGGATAAATAAAATACAGAATAAGATCCAACAAATTGGATTTTCTATCCCTTATTTGGTAATGCAGGGATATGCAAAGAGAGTGGTGCTCTTCCAACGTCTTATTGATATTGAGCAGCAGGACAAAATGTCTAAGATACAGGAGGCAAGATCTTTCACTGGCTATTTACTTATAATGCCACTTGGGAAGTCTACTGCAATGTACCTGGTCAGTCTCTTTTCTCCTATACAAAGAGCTATGTTCCTTAGGGCAAGGTTGAACATTCTTCCCTCAACCCGTTTGGAGGGCTGATATAAGGGTGTACCATTCCACTTAAGAGTCTGCCCCTGTGGTTCGGGCGAGGTTGAAATGGTCGCCCATACCTTACTGTTTTGTAGACTATATGTTGACACTAGAGAAAGATTAATTTGTCCTCTTTTAAGATGTTTATCAGGGAGATCACAGGAGGTTTATGTATCTTTCTTATTGGCTGATAGCACTCCTGATGTAACATTTTCTGTTGACAAATTTCTGGCAAATGCTCATAATATAGTATTATTATTATTATAAGCATTTGTATAGTGCCAGCTGTGTACCTGGTGCTTTACAGAACAATAAGATAGGCGCAGTCCCTGCCTACGGCTTACAATCTAATAGACACAAAGGGGGGAGACAAGGAGAGGGGACATAGGGAGAGACAAGGGATAAATAACATTCAAGTGGATGCGAAGTCTCGGGTGCACGTGCTTGGCTTGGTTGCAGTTAGGCAGGAGTCTGCGAGGAGGGCAGACAGTAAATATTGAAAGGAAAGTTCTAACAGGCGTTAGGAAAGGCAGCGAGGAAGAGGTGGATTTGGAGGAGGGATTTGAAGGTGCGGAGGGAGGGGGCAAGGCAGATGTGGGCAGGGAGGGAGTTCCAGGCATGGGAGGCAGCAAGGGAGAAGGGATGAAGGCAGTTAGGGGAGCAGGGGAGACAAGGGAGAGTGAGGGAGAAGACAGAGGAGGAGTGGAGATTGCATGCAGGAGTGTGTAAGGAGATTAGGGCTGAGAGGTAAGGGGGAGACAGGTTGTGAAGGGTTTTGTAAGTGAATACCAGGAGTTTGTGAAGGATACGTTGGGGAAGGGGGAGTCAGTGAAGTGACTAGAGCAGAGGCTGCACGTGGTCGAAGTGATGGGCTGAGTGGATGACCCTAGCAGCGGAGTTTGGGATGGAGATAAGGGGGGGGACAGGTGAGAGTGGGGGAGGCCAGTAAGGAGGAGGTTACAGTAGTCAAGCCGAGAGATGACCNCAAGGGTTTTGGCTGAGGAGACAGAGAGAAAGGGGAGAATCCGAGCAATGTTATGGAGGGCAAAGCGACAGGACTTGACAACAGAGTCGATGTAAGGTTTAAAGGAAAGGTGAGTGTCGAAGACGAAGCCCAAGCTACGGGCTTGGGGAACGGGACGGATGGTGACCCCATCAATAAGAATGGACAGGGAAGAGGGAGAGGAAGGGTAGGGAGGAAAGATAAGGAGTTCAGTCTTAGCCATGTTAAGCTTGAGCTGACGTTGGGACATCCAGGCGGAGATCTCAGAGAGACAGTTGATGAGGCGAGTTTGGACAGAAGGAGAGAGAGAGGGGGTGGAGAGATACCTTAAGGAGTGGGGCCCGGAATAGGTTGATGTATATTCTGGCTTTTTCTGGTTCTATGAGTTTAATTTTTCTTTTTATTTATATATATTTATTTTATATTTATTTTTACTTTTGTATTATTCATGTACTGTTTGTCTTATCTGTATATGCTAAGACCTATGGTCACGCATTTGGAATAAAATTTGATTTGATTTGTAGTGATGATCCTCCCAACCCACACAACCCCCGTGAGAAATGGAGTGCAGAATAGGAAGAATGAGCCAACCGGCTACTGGGCAGGGTTGAGCCCCTTGAGCGCAGTGTGGACAATGTGCAGAGGAGGGACCATATACTACCCCTAACACAAAGTGGCAATGTGTGGATGGAGACCCCACCCAGGCCCCTTGAAAGGCAAGTTTGTGGGCAGGTGGGACTGTGATGGGGGAACATGGCTGGGATGTAGGATCCACATAGGAGAAGGGCAGCCTACTCCATGTTGCAGAACCAACACCCAGAAGGTGCGTTGAAACGGGAATTGGGTGCTGTGGTACTTTGACTAGGTTTGTGCCCCACGAGCACACTTAGAGCGTGCTCCCGGGGTGCTTGTGCCCCTTTGCTCTCCGGTAGGGGTTGAAGGAGAGGGGAAGTTTGCCCCACCTCCTGTGAAGACACCCTAGCCGCGGGCCCCTGCCCGGACCTACCCTCCCCCGAGTCCTTATTCCCCCTCAGGGGTTTAAGGGCTTGGACCCACATTGCGTCACGTGGTCCAAAAAACCCTTCTATATCACCCCCATCCCTCCCCCAAAAGGTTCACCCTCCCCAGTCACTTCTGTGAAGCCGGGCCCAGTGAAGCCTCTCCTGTAGATGTTGTGGCCGTTTAGCTTTGTTCCTGGTATCGGGGAACTGGTGTCTGTGAGGAATAGGAGCAGTGTTCTCCCTCAGGTTCTCCTGCCTGCCGGGGACATGCTCTGCCAAAGCGGGGAGGGCGTGCTCGTCCCAACATGGCTTGTCCTCCCCCCTCCAGGCCGGTCTCTCCCTCTCTTCAGTCCAGGGTCACGTTTCTCTTCCGTGTCTGACTCTGCCCTCCATGTTTGCCATCTCCTCCGGCCCCTTCCAGCTGACTGCTACTGCGTCGCCCACGGCCTCAGCTGGCTTCCACTCTCCTCCGGTTGTGCTGTCTATCCCCTCATCCTGCTGCAAGTGTGTAAGGGGATCACATGCCCCCACCAGCAAGAGCAATGCTGTGTCCTGCTGGATGCAAGGAGCGGAAGAGCCCTGTCGTAAGAAAAGTCTGCATTACAGTGGCGAAGCCCCGCCCTATGGGAGATTGTAAAACAGAAGGGTTGTAAGGCCAGATACCAGTGCATCAGCCTGGCATTATTCTCCTTCATAGATGTTAACCACTGTAACGGTGCATGATCTGTGACAATCTGGAATGGAGCGCTGGAGTGGACAGGTAATATCGTAGGGCTCCCACTGCCCAATGTATGGCCAGAGCCTCCTTCTCAATAGTAGCATATGCTCGCTCCCTTAAGTCCAATTTTCGACTGATATAGGCGACTGGGTGTTCGTCTCCGTCCACCACCTGTAAAAGCACCACCGCTAACCCCACATTGGATGCGTCGGTTTGAAGCACAAACGGTAAGGTGAAATCAGGACTACGAAGAACAGGAGCATCACATAACCTCTTTTTCAGTAGCTTGAAGGACCATTTCCACTCTGTGGATGAGCTGGTCCGGCATTGGAACAACTAGCTGGAGGAGGCCATTGACAGGGTGGCTCCGAGACGCCTTCTGCCTTGGTCTCGTCACCGCAGGACCCCTTGGTTTACTGAGGGGCTGCGGTGTATGAAGCGTGTAGGCAGGAGGCTAGAGTGGCGCTGGCGTCGGACTCGATCTGACTCCGATCGTCTTCTCCATAGGGCCCATTTGCGGTCCTATGTTGAGGCTGTGAGGACGGCGAGGAAGGAGTTCCTTGCGGTCCTCATAGCGTCTGCGAAGTCGCGTCCGGCGGAGCTGTTTCGGGTGGTGCGGGGGCTGGTTAGTCCGGCCTCCCTCCGCCTGGATGGGGACTTGTCCCGGGCCCGCTGTGAGGAGTTTGTCACCTACTTCGCAGACAAGATTGCTCGGATTCAGACCGACTTTGACGCTGGGTTGATGGCAGTAGGGGAAGAGCGCGGGGGGGCGGAGGGCCCGTCTGGTCCATCTTTGTGGGGAGAGTTTCGGGAAGTGACGCCGGCCGATGTGGTGGATGTCCTGGGGTCTGTGAGGGCCACGTGTTGTCAACTGGATCCGTGCCCGTCCTGGTTAATAAAAGCTTCCGGGGAGACGTTGGGGACGGTGCTGGCGAGGGTAGTGAATGCGTCCCTTCGGCAGGGGAGGTTGTCGCCTTGCCTTAAAGAGGCTGTGGTGCGCCCCCTGCTGAAAAAACCATCGTTGGACGTAGACGCGCTCGCCAGCTACCGACCTGTCTCTAACCTTCCCTTTTTAGGGAAGGTTATTGAGCGGGCAGTGGCGCTCCAGCTCCAGGGTCATCTAGATAACATCGGGCTCCTTGACCCTTTTCAATCTGGGTTCCGCCCCGGCTATGGCACCGAGACGGCGTTGGTGGCCTTGGTGGACGACCTCCGCCGGGAGATGGATGCAGGATGTTCGACATTTCTCATCCTGCTAGATCTCTCGGCCGCTTTTGACACCGTGGACCATGGGCTGCTGTTGAGACGGCTGCGTGACCTGGGGGGTCTGGACGGGACTGTTCTTGAATGGTTCCGCTCATTCCTCTCGGGGAGGAGCCAGCGGGTGGTGTTGGGGGAGGAAACATCGAGCCCCCGCGCCTTACCGTGTGGCGTTCCGCAGGGATCGATCTTGTCTCCATTATTATTTAACATCTATATGCAGCCCTTGGGGGAGGTCGTGAGAGGGTTCGGGGTGCGATGTCACCAGTATGCTGATGATACTCAGCTGTACCTCTCGTTTTCTACTGACCCAGACCCTGCTGTCTCGGTGCTATCCCAATGTTTGGAGGCCGTGGCGGATTGGATGCGGCGGAGCAGACTGAAGCTCAACCCAGATAAGACGGAGGTGATGGTGGTGGGGAGGGCGAAGGGGGTGGTGGCCCCCCTGGTTGGGGGGGTTTGCCCCCCTGTAGCTCAGCAGGTCCGGAGTCTGGGGGTCATATTGGACGCAGACCTGCGGCTGGAGCGGCAGGTGGAGGCAGTCGCTAAGGCTGCCTTCCGCCAGCTTTATCTGGTACGTAGGCTGCGTCCGTATGTCTCTGGCCCGGACCTGGCCTCCCTCATCCATGCCTTCGTCACCTCGCGGCTCGACTACTGTAACGCGCTCTACGTGGGGCTTCCCTTGTTCTTGGCCCGGAGGCTGCAGCTGGTGCAGAATGCGGCGGCCCGTCTTCTTACGGGGACGGGTCGCCGGGAGCACATTACACCGGTGCTCCGAGCGCTGCACTGGCTGCCGATAGTGTGCCGGGCCAAGTTCAAGGTCCTAGTAATGATCTATAAAGCCCTATACGGCCTTGGCCCCTCTTACCTTAGGGACCGCCTCGCCCTTCGCGCCCCGGAACGACTCCTGCGGTCTGCCGGGGGTGCCCTCCTGGAGGTCCCCCGTGTTAAGCGGGGGGCCACGATGGAGCGGGCATTCTCGGTGGTAGGGCCGCGGCTGTGGAACTCCCTTCCGGAGGAAGCTCGCCTGGCCCCAAGCCTTTTGACATTTCGGCGGAACTGTAAGACCTGGCTGTTTGCCCAGGCCTTTGGGAGGGAGGGTGGGTAGGGAGGTTTTAGTCCCCTACCCATTTGTTTTGTGGTTTTTGTCTAGCCCTGTTAATATTTAATATTTAAAGTATTTATGATTGTTTTAGATTGATTTAATTGTATTTTATTGTTTTATGATGGAAGCCGCCCCGAGCTGCGTTGCAGGAGGGGCGGGGTAAAAATTTATAAAATAAATAAATAAATAAATATTTCCCCTCCTCAGTCCATTGCACTACCTTAGGTTGTTTCTTTCAGGTTAATTCCGTTAGGGGAGTAGCTATGGTTGAAAAGTGGAGCGCATGTTTCCTGTAATAACCCGCTAAGCCTAGGAACTGCTCGACTTGTACCTTGGTACTGGGTAAGACCCAGTTCTGCAAGGCATGTACCTTTTCCCACACTGGGCGACTGCATCCATTCCCTACCATGTACCCGAGGTATTGTACCTCACGTAGTCCCATCTTACATTTCTTTGGGTTGGCTGTTAACCCTGCTTGGCCCAACGCCTGAGCTACCGCTCTTCGGTGTTGGACATGCTCGTCCTAGGTATGACTGAATATCACTATATCATCAATATAGGCTGTGGCATACCCTCCATGACCATGTAACACACGATCCATCAACCTTTGGAAGGTGGTCTTGGCCCCATGCAACCCGAAGGGCATCCTGACGAACTGGAACAAGCCGAAATGAGTAGCAAATGCTGTCTTTTCTTTGGCTCTCGAGGTTAATGGGATTTGCCAGTAACCCTTAGTGAGGTCGAGGGTTGACAAATAGGTCGCCTGACCTATAGTCTCTAACAAGGTATCCACCCTAGGCATGGGATAGGCATCAAACTGGGATATTGCATTGACCTTCCAGAAGTCTATGCAAAACCTGGTTGATCCATCCGGTTTGCCCACCAACATGGGTTGACTCCTCCAGGGGGAGCAGGACTCCTCTATCACCCCTAAGGCTAACATTTCTTTAACTTCCCTCTCCACTATTTGCCATTTATGAGCGGAAATCCGCCGAGGCGGTTCCCTTACGACCTTCCCTGGTTCAGTACATATATCATGCCATATTAACGGGGTGTGTCCAGGTTTGTCTGTGAATACCCCTTTATATTCATCTATCAAAGCCAATAATTGCTCTTTCTGACTGATAGACAAGGATGCCCCTAGCTGAATTGATGGCTGGTCTGTTTTTAAAGGGTACACATAGGCCCCTTCTCCTCCCAGGCCCAAAGAGGTTGACTCTTGTGATAAAGGGTTATCTCTTTCCTGCCATTCTTTTAAGAGGTTAATGTGATATGTTTGTCATTTGGGACATTTCCCCAGCTGGCATATCACATAATTAACCTCTCCCACCTTAGAGTCTACTTCATAGGGTCCTCCCCACGTGGCCAGGAGCTTTGAGTCACAAGTTGGCAATAACACCAAGACTCTTTGTCCTGGTTGAAATTGTCGAAGCTTGGCCCGCTTGTCATACCCTTGCTTTTGCCTTTGCTTGGCATCCCCTAAATGTTTCTGTGTGAAGGCGGCCACCCTCGCTAACCGCTCGCGCAGCTGCATAACGTATTGTATTTGATTGACTGGTTCGACCCCCGGGGCCTCCCAGGCCTCCTTGACTATATCCAACAACCTCTGGGGCTGCCTCCCATATAACAGTTCGAATGGGGAGAATCCCAATGAGCTCTGTGGAACCTCCCTATAAGCGAACAGGAGAACTGGCAACAGGGTAGCCCATGACCTAGTTTCTTCCCTCACAAACCACCTCAGCATGCCTTTCAGGGTCTGGTTGAAACGTTCCACCAGACTGTCGGTCTGAGGGTGATACACTGAGGTCTTAAGATGTTCCACCTTCATTAGCTTACATAATTGTTTCATCAGTTTTCCTGTGAAATTAGTTCCCTGGTCTGTTATAAGGGTCCGGGGAAACCCCACTCTCGAAAATATGGTCAACAGTTCCTTAGCTACCACCGGGGCTTTGATAGATCGAAGGGCCACTGCTTCAGAGTATTGAGTGGCATAATCCACTAATACCATAATATATCTATGGCCTTCAGATGAGGGCTCCAAGGGTCCCACCATGTCTAAACCTACTCTATCAAAGGGTATTCCCTACTAAGGGAATCAAAGCAGCAGGAGCCACCTTTCTTTTGGAGGTTAGCTGAGAATCAGGACAGGAGATACAGAATCTTTGGACCTCCTCCCGTACTCCCGGCCAGTAAAATCGAGTGACTATCCTATCTATCATTTTCTCCATTCCCAAATGTCCGGCATGTGGGGTCTCATGGACGAGTTGGAGGATACCCCTCCTTGCCGGCCGAAGGCACCAATAATTGATACACTTCATCTTCGGTTTCTCCTTCCTTATCTACCCTATACAAGCGATCTTGTACTAACTCAAATCGGGGATTCTGGGTGCGACCCCCCTTCTCCCGCTCCACCCCATTGATTACCACCACTTGTTCATACACCCACTGTAGTACGGGGTCTTCCCTCTGCGCTCTAATAATATCCTCAGGGCTTACCAACCAGGCTGTGTCCCAAGTGGCCGGGAAGTTCTCTCCCTTGGTTCGTTCAGTGATCTCCTCTTGGCTGGTGCTTCTTCTCCTAAGCAGCTTTCCAGTCGAATCAACAATTCTTCCAGATTAGCCCAGTCTCGTCCTGTCACTATCGCATAGGCTAGCCCAGGGACTACTCCTACCCTCTTAGCTTGCCCTTTACCCTCTATCCATAAGTGAACCTGACAGGTGGTGTATGGTTTTATATCCCCGTGTATACATCGTAATTCTATATAGGGACATCCAGCCTTTGTCAAACCCTGTATGCCTTCCCGCACATGGGTGCAACCCGTATCTACTAAGGCCTTAAACTCTCTACTCCCTATCCAAGCAGAGATGATATGGCTAGTTTTCCCTTCAGCCTGGCCCTCCCCGAGCCAACCCTCCGCATACGTACAGTCCATCATGGGACAGTCCCTACGTATGTGTCCTGGCTTCCCACATTGGAAACAGAGTCGCAGGTCTCCTAGGTTTCCTGGGATACTATCTAGTCCCTTGGGCTTCAGGGTACTCCCTGGATACATTACTCGTGGTGGAAACCTTCCCCCTATTCCATATTCCTTGCTCTCACCCACCTTGGTAAACTCTCTTTTTGGTTCCTTATTTCCTGGGTTTTTGGATCCACCTTCCTTCCCAAATTTACCCCACGAACCCCCTTTTGTCCCTTTTGTTGGGAATTTGTATTAATGGTTAGAAAAACAAAACCCCAAAAGCAGTTTGAATTGTTAGTAGCAACAGCTTAGTAGTAATCAACACCTTGGAGATTGTTTCTAGGTTAAAGTAAACTACTTTATTGAGAAGTACATTGTGATAGGAAAGGCCTATCCCTAGTCTTACTAGCTAGGTGCCACCAGCATGGTGGCCAGACATGTTGAAGGTCAGAGAGAGAATTTAGGAATGATGGAGAATGGTCAGGAAGAAGGAGGAAGTCCAAATAGGAACTTCCTGGGCACATCCCACCTGGGAGGGGGGCTTAGAAGCAGAGATCAGGAAAGGTTAAAGTGACACACACACTAACTCACTATCTCTACTCCCAAATGCCCCTAGTGGTCATTAGGGTTTGTTGGTGCAAAAGGTGATGTCATCTGGAGCTGTTTTTCCAACACCCCTTCTCATCGCCTGTCGCACCGGCTCACGACTCCCATTCGCTCACGTAGCATCTGGAATCGATTCCTTGGTAGTGGCTTGGTCAGTCCATCTGCCACCATTTCTTCAGTTGGGCAATACTTCAACTCAATTAGCCCTTCTTCCTGTGCCTCTCGAACATAGTGGTACTTTATGTCAATGTGCTTCGTTCGAGACTTGGACTTCTCCATTTGTGAGAGCTTAATGCAACTCTGGTTGTCCTCAAACATCGTGGTAGGCTTTGGCTCTTCAATTCCAAAGTCCAACAGCAGCTTGTGTATCCACACAGCTTCCCTGCATGCTTCACTAGCTGATATGTATTCTGCTTCTGTTGATGAGAGTGTAACAAGTGACTGCTTCCTGCTAGTCCAACTTATGGCTCCATCTCCATAGAGAAACAGGTGTCCACTGGTGGACTTGCGATCAGCTATGTCTTCAGCCCAATCTGCATCCATGTATCCCACCAGTCTAGGGTTGCTGCTTACTGGAATCTTCAATGCGTAGTGCGCGGTACCCTTCAGGTATCTCCCCAGTCTCTTGACTGCAGTCCAGTCATTCTTGGTTGGGGCACTTACTTTCCTGCTTAAGATTCCCACCGCTGTGGCAATATCTGGCCTTGTCACTGTGGCTATGTACAAAAGCTTGCCAATCGCTTTTCTGTACTGGTTGTTGCCTGCCAGAGGCTCATCATCTTCCCTTTGTTTCAGGAAATTGACATCCATTGGTGTTCTGGCCTCATTGGCATCTGTCAGTCCCAGACATTCCAAAAGATCCTTGATCTTTGCTTTCTGGTTGAGAAGATAACTTCCATCTTCTTCTTTTTCTATTTGAATGCCAAGGTAGTGTGAGATGCTTCCAAGTTCCTTCACCTCTACTTCCTTGTTTAGGTGCTCAACAATCTCGTGACTGTCTTGCTCCTGTTCACAACAGATGATCAGATCATCAACATAAGTCAGGATATAAGTCCACTTATTGTCTCTGAATCTTGAGTACAGGCAGGGGTCAGCTTTTCCTTGCGTGAACCCTTCCTTAAGCAGTAGCTGATTCAGTTTCTCATTCCATGCTCTAGCTGCTTGCTTCAAGCCATAAATGCTCTTCTGGAGTTTGCATACAAGCTTCTCCCTTCCAGGTTGCTCGAAGCCTGGTGGCTGCTGCATATAGATGTCTTCCTCAAGTTCTCCATTCAGGAATGCAGTTTTGACATCTAAATGGTTAACATGCATCTTTCTGGAAGCTGCTATGCTAAGTAGTGTTCTGATGGAAGTGTGCTTGACAACTGGTGCAAATGTTTCATCATAGTCTTCTCCATATATTTGGGAGTATCCCTTGGCTACTAGTCTGGCTTTGTAGCGCTGTACATCCCCTTCTGCATCTTGCTTGATTTTGAAGACCCATTTGCAACCTACAGGTTTTCTTCCAGCAGGTAGTTCCATAAGTGTCCAGGTTTTGTTCTTGTGTAGAGATTCAATCTCTTCCTTTGCTGCTTTCCTCCATTTTTCAGCTTCATGGGTTGGCATCCTGTCAACATCCTTCCATGTGCTGGGTTCTTGCAGCTCTGCACTTGTGGTGAGGTAGGAGTATTTCAAGGGTGGAACTCCTTTGTTGGACCTCTGTGAGCGCCTGGGTTCTGGCTCAGCTTCTGTGACCCCTTCTGAATCTGCAGCTTCTGTAACCCCTTCTGAATCTGCAGCTGGTTCTGGTTCACAGATTGGCATTTGGTAGCTGAAGGCCTGCTCACTTGGTTCCTCTTGCATCTGGATCCTTGGCTCCAGGTCTGGTAATTCACCTTTGGTTGGTCTGTGTCTTTCATCAAAGTACACAACATTGCAAATTTCAATATTACCAGTTTCAACATCAAGAATTCTGTATCCTTTGCCTCCTAAAACATATCCACATAAAACTCCTTTCTTGCTTCTGCAATTCAACTTGTTTCTCTTTGCCTTTGGTATATATGCATACACATCACAACCAAAAACTCTGATGTGATTTAGGCTAGGCTTGTGTCCAAACCACAGTTCAAATGGAGTTTTCTCTATGGCTTTAGTTGGCAATCTGTTCTGCAGATAGCTGGCAGTCATCACTGCTTCTCCCCAGAACTTGCTTGGCAAACTTGCATCTTTCAACATACATCTTGCCATCTCCATTAGGGTTCTATTTTTCCTTTCTGCAACACCATTCTGCTCAGGAGAGTATGGGGCTGTAGTCTCATGCTCAATTCCCTGTTCTCTCAGAAAGGATTTCATTTCGTTTGAGGTGTATTCGCCTCCATTGTCTGACCTTAGTCTCTGAGGCTTTCTCCCAAACTTGTTGCTGACCAATGCAACATACTCTTTAAACTTTTCAAACACTTGACTTTTCTCTCTCAAAGTGTAAACATAGGCAAATCTTGAGAAATCATCAATAAAAGTAACTATGTACAGGTTTCCTCCAATGCTCCTTTGCAGAGGACCTGATACATCACTGTGAATCAACTCTAGAGGGCGCTGAGACTTTCTCTCCTCTAGCTTGTGGAAAGCTGGCTTAACACTTTTTGCAGAAATGCAACATCCACATTTGTCTAAGTTCTCAGTACACAGTTTCAGTTTAAAGTCTTTAATTAAATTCCTCTTCTCAAGTTGGCGAATTGAATTAACATCTCTATGTCCCATTCTGCGATGCCAAGTTTTATCACAGTCTCTGTGGGTGCACTTGAGATTGCTTGCTAAATTTGCATTTTCACTGACACTATGGACTTCAAAGAGCTCACTATCTCCCAGAGATGCATACAGGATTGAGTCACCATCTCTTGTTACAAGGCAATGATCATCCATGAATTCAAACTTGCAGCCATTTTTCACTCCATATTTCACAGAAATTAAATTGTTTTTCAACGAGGGCACATACAGAGCCTTATGTATGATTACTTGTTCAATTTCACCATCTGGGAGCTTACAAAATATTTTTGCTTGACCACGCCCTTCTGAAAAGACCTTTCTCCCATCTGCTAGAGAAATAGGTACTTTGTGATCCAATTCAATTTCTGAAAACATTTCTATATCCTTGAGGAGATTTTCAGTTGCTCCAGAATCAATATAGATCACATCATCTTTTACTTTTGACATGGCGTTAAAACCTTTAATTTTCTCTTTCTCCTTCTGTTTAGAGCTAGCAGTTTTCTCCAGGCTCTCTGTCTGGCTCTTAATGGGTGCTTTAGATTTCCCCATTGTCTTGGCACTTGGGCAATTAACACGTAGGTGTGTTTCACTACCACAGGAAAAACATCCTTTCTTTACTCCTTTCTTTGAGCTAAAGGCTGTAACTTGATCTGTAGAGGTTTGCTTTGCCCTTTTGATAAAGCATTCATGCAACTTGCTAGATAGATAGTCCAATTCAATAACTTTATCTGAAATATCTATAGCAGTTTTCAAATATTCATAAGAAGCTGGTAAAGAGTTCAAGACAAAAGCCACAATCCCAGTGTCTCCAATATCTATTCCCAAAACCTTCAGTCTTCTTGCTAGGCATTGTATTTCACTTATATGCTCAGTAGGATTTTCATTTTCTCTGAGTTTCATATTGCACAGTCTCTGTATTATAGAGATGGCTTCGCTGGGGCTCTTTCTGTTATAAAGAGTTTCCAGCCTTTTCCAGATTTCACTGGCTAAAGTAACATTTTCAAAATGTATAAACAGCTTAGGACTTACATTGATTCCTAGAATCCCAAGAGCTTTTTCATTTTGTCTGTCCCAATGCTTTTGTTCAGCTCCTGCAGCCGTTGGTCTTTCTGTTGTTAGCACCTCATAAAGACCTTGACTCTTCAAGCAAGATTGCATGAGGAAACTCCACTCTTTGAAATTCGCTCCTTCCAGCTTTGGAATGTTGAAGTTCCCTTGAGTTTTCTCCATGCTGCTTGTCTTGTTCCAAAACAAAAACCAGGTACAAAAATAAGCTGTGCTTTTCTCCAACGAGATTCAATTCGAATTCCAAAAAATCTGTTAGGATCTTCAGGAGGATTCTGGGCCCATAACCCTATGTTGGGAATTTTTATTAATGGTTAGAAAAACAAAACCCCAAAAGCAGCTTGAATTGTTAGTAGCAACAGCTTAGTAGTAATCAACACCTTGGAGATTGTTTCTAGGTTAAAGTAAACTACTTTATTGAGAAGTACATTGTGATAGGAAAGGCCTATCCCTAGTCTTACTAGCTAGGTGCCACCAGCATGGTGGCCAGACATGTTGAAGGTCAGAGAGAGAATTTAGGAATGATGGAGAATGGTCAGGAAGAAGGAGGAAGTCCAAATAGGAACTTCCTGGGCACATCCCACCTGGGAGGGGGGCTTAGAAGCAGAGATCAGGAAAGGTTAAGTGACACTTACACTAACTCACTATCTCTACTCCCAAATGCCCCTAGTGGTCATTAGGGTTTGTTGGTGCAGAAGGTGATGTCATCTGGAGCTGTTTTCCAACACCTTTCCCCATCTCTCGACCCTCCTGGGCAGCCTCAAAGATCTCATAGTTCTCTATTAGTGTTGTGGCTTCCTCCAGAGTAGCTGGTTGATGTCGAGACACCCAGGGGGAAGGATCTGCGTATACTGTTCTACCCTAATAAGTTCCATTATCTCAGTTGAGGTTCGGGACTGGGGTTTTAGCCATCTCACTGCATGGGCTCTTAACTGCTGAGCCACACTACGGGGACTGGATACAGAGGTATATCGTTCCTCCCTAAATATTTTACGGTAAGTCTCTTCAGATATATCCAAACCCCTTAATATGGCTGTCTTAACTTTTTGAAAATCAGAGGCTTCCTCTGGATCTAGCCTGTCATAAATAGTCTGAGCGGGTCCAGACAGAACCAGAGCCAGGAAGAGAGCCCATTGATCATCTGGCCACTTAACGGCCACAGCGACTCTTTTGAAGACATTAATGAAAGCCTCGGGGTCATCGGTGGTGGTCATCTTAGACAGTCTCATCTGCGGGGTCCAGGACTCTTTGGAGCCCATGACACACTCCGCTATAGCTGTTAATGCAGGGGACATTAAGGCAGACAATTGTTCTTTCAACTGTGCCTGTGAGGTGACCTGAGCGCTTGCCACCTCAGCAGACAGCTGCTGGAAGAACCCCTGTTGTCTTTCCATCTGTACGCAGTGAGTTTCCACTACCCACTGTAGGAGACTCTCTCCTCCCAGAGGGGTGGGTGGTATTTTGGTGTCCATGGGTACCTCCGGGTGTCCCTTCAGGTCTACCCTGCCGACTATGTCAGTTGTGGTACTTTGACTAGGTTTGTGCCCCACAATCACCCTTAGAGCATGCTCCTGGGGTGCTCATGCCCCTTTGCTCTCAGGTAGGGGTCGAAGGAGAGGGGAAGTTTGCCCCACCTCCTGTGAAGACACCCTAGCTGCGGGCCCCTGCCCAGACCTACCCTCCCCCGAGTCCTTATTCCCCCCCTCAGGGGTTTAAGGGCTTAGACCCACGTTGCACCACATGGTCCAGAGGACCCTTCTATATCACCCCCGTCCCTCCCCCAAAAGGTTCACACACATACCCCAGTCACTTCCCTGAAGCCGGGCCCGGTGAAGCCTCTCTTGTAGACGTTGCAGCTGTTTAGCTTTGTTCCTGGTATCGGGGAACAGGTGTCTGTGAAGAGTAGGAGCAGTGTTCTCCCTCAGGTTCTCCTGCCCGCCGGGGACGTGCTCTGTCAAAGCAGGGACGGCGCGCTCATCCCAACATGGTTTGTCCTCTCCCCTCTCTTCAGTCCAGGGCCACGTTTCTCTTCCGGGTCTGACTCTGCCCCCCACGTTTGCCATCTCCTCCGGCCCCTTCCAGCTGACTGCTACTGCGTCGCCCATGGGCCACAGCTGACTTCCACACTCCTCTGGTTGCGCCGCCTTTCCCCTCGTCCTGCTTCAGGTGCATGAGGGGATCACAGGTGCCATGTCCAACACAGTGTAAATGTGGCCATAGCCCCCACCCTCCCCCAGCCAGGCCTAGGCCAGCCTCTGCCCAGCACTGCTGCACCACTGCACAAGTGGAGGGGTGCCTCATGCTGCCAGACTCGCTGCGCAAATGAATGGGAGAGGATGTACAGATGTGTCAACACCAATAGTTGAACACCTGCTGCAGCCCACTAGGGAGAAGATCTGAAGCAGGGAGTACATAGATATTTTAATGCTCCTGTTTAGTGATCCCATCCCGGACCTCAATGACAAGGTGGAAAGGAAGGAGCATGAGCATTTTAAAAGACCTAAGGCCAAGCAGAACTGGGCCAATTGGACAGCAGCCTTTACATTATTTCACAGGGTAATGCTCCAAATGTACACTGAACATGGGACTGACCTAGTCAAGTATTCAGATATAATACAGAGGGCTTACGACTCGGGCAGCCCAGAAGCACGACTGCACTATGATGAGGCCTTCCAAAAGCGGGTGGAGATCAAACAGGGCATAAATCACCTAGTTTGTGACTGGAGTGCATTAGTAACTCCAGGAATGCCACTAGATGTGACAATGACCATGTGCTTGCAAAAGGGAGTGGGATATACCCATCAGAGGTAACTGGCTCAGAATGGCCCAGAAGGGGTGAGGACAGACTGGTGTGCTGGGATTACAACAACTGGGGAAAGTGTTTTTACCCCCGATGCAGGTTCAGGCATATCTACATGTAGTGTGCAGGATCCCACACAGCCTCCAATTGCAAAAAAAATTGACAGTATGAAAAAAGGAGCAGAGCACAAGGTGTGGAATATGGAAAAAATCCAAGTTCAGGGACAGGACCCCATGGCATGGCAAAGAGTTCAGACTCCATTTCAGCCTGATGCCTTAGAAAAAGCCCTGATGGACTACCCTGACCAAGCTATAGCCAGATTCATCATCGAGGGATTGAGGGTAATAGAAGCACATAAGGAGTGCCATGCTGGGTCAGACCAATGGTCTATCAAGCCCAGCATCTTGTCTCCAACAATGGCCAATCTCTGTCTCTTGGGAGAAATACCCAATGGTCACAATGGGCAGACTATTTCCTATTGTTCCAGTCCCCAACAGTAAGAGGTTAGCTTGCCAAAACCTACTTGGCTAATAGCCATTAATGGACCTATCATCCAAGAACTTATCCAATCCTTTTTAAAAACTAGCTACACTACCAGCCTTGGCCTATTTCCTCTGGCAGTAAATTTCACAAGTTAACTGTGCGCTAAGTGAAAACATACTTTCTCTTCTTTGTTTTAAATCTGTTGCAGTTAATTTCATAGAGTGTTCCCCTGTTCTAGTGCTGTTAGAGAGGGTACATAACCATATCACACATGATTTTATAAACTTCTATTATATCTCCTCTCAGTCAACTGTTCTCCAAGCTGAAGAGCCCCAACCTACCCAGCCTCTCTTCATATGGGAGTTGACCTTTGATCATTTTTGTTGCCCTTCTCTGTGCCTTGTCTAGTTCTACTATGTCTTTTTTGAGATGGGGTGACCAGAACTGTACAAAATACTCCAGATGTGGTTGTATCATAAATTTATAGAGACATTACGCTATTTTCAGTTTTATACTCTATCCCTTTCCGAATTATTCCTAACATTGCTTGCTTTTTTGATGGCCACCGCACACTGAGCTGAGGATTTCAATAAAAACATAGGAACTTAAGAAGTGCCATACTGGATCAGACCAATGGTCCCTATAGCCCAGCATCCTGTCTCTGACAGTGACCAATCAAGGTGACTTGGGACAAGCACCCAACAGGTCACGATGAGGCATTCATTCCCTGTTGTTTTCCCCCAGCTCCCGCCATGTTCCCTGATCCTGTCTGGCTAATAGCTGCTAATGGAACTATCTTCCAGAAACTTGTCCAAACCTCTTTTAAAGGCCCTTACCAAAGCCTCTGGCAGTAGATTCCACAACCCAATTAATATGCTGAGTTAATTTTTTTTTCTTTTATTGGTTTTAAACTTGCTACCCATGAGTTTCATGGAGTGTTCCCTACTTCTAGTACTAGCTGAGAGGGTAAGTAACTGCTCCTTGTTTATTAGTTCCACACCACTCATGATTTTATAGACCTCTATCATATCTCCTCTCAGTCACCTCTTCTCCAAACTGAAGAGCCCCAACCTACCAATCCTCTCCTCATATGGGAGCTCTTCCATGCCCTTGATCATTTTTGTTGTCCTTCTCTGAACCTTTTCTAGTTCAGCTATGTCTTTTCTGAAATGGGGCAACCAGAACTGCACACTTCAAGTATTGTCCACAATAACTTCAAGATCTTTTTCCTGATTGGTAACTCCTAATTTAGAACCCAGCATTGTATACATATAGTTTGGGTTATTTTCCCCTATGTGCATCACTTTGCACTTGTCCACATTAAATTTCATCTGCCATTTAAATGCCCAGTCACCCCTCCTACAATTCTTCATAGTCTACTCAGGCTTTAACTACCTTGAATAACTTTGTGTCATCTGCAAATTTGATCACCTCACTCTTTACTCCCTCTTTTCCAGATCATTAATGAATATATTAAACACCACCAATCACAATACTGGGGCACTCCACTAGTTACTTTTGTCCAATGTGAAAACTTACCATTTAGTCCTACTCTTTGCTTCCTATCTTTTAACCAGTTGCCAATCCACAATAAGACACTTCCTCTTATCCCATAACTCTTTAATTTTCTCAAGAGTCTCTCATGAGGGTAGGCTTTAGGATTCCTGAAACAGGTGGGAGATAAAACATAAGAGTCCCCAATTTAAAATCTGTCACCAGTAATGAGAATATAGTTTGTGCTAAGGCTTAACAAGGAAGTTCTGGAGGGGAGAACTGATGGCCCCTTTGATGCACTCCCATTGCCTGCACTGAGGATTTCCCCCTTGGGGGGGTGCCAAAGAAGTCCCCAGGGGAATTTTGCCTCATCCACCACCTATTCTTTCCTAAAGGAAGGTCAGTGAATGACACCATACCCCAGGGGCTGTGTTCAGTCTGGTATGCATCATTCTGCTTGGCAGTCAAGATGGTATGGGTTTGTGGGCCTTGCAAAGAATGACATTAAATCCACCTTTCACATGCTCCCAGTCCAACCCAACAATTTTGAACTCTTAGGTATAGAGCTTCAGAGCCAGTTCTACATTGAAAAGGCCACACCAATGGGGTTTTTCATATCCTGTGTGGCCTTTGAGAAGTTCAGTGCGATACTTGAGTGGGTGGTGTGATGCAGAATGGGGTGGAACCAGATCACGGATTATCTGGATGATTTCCTCTTCGCAGAGATGGCATACACACCCAAGCGTGGCTGGTTCCTTGTGACCTTTCAGCAGGTAGCTGGTGAATTGGGCAGTCCATTGGTCACATAGAAAGCCGAAGGCCCACTGACCAAATTGACCTATTTGGGGATTGAGCTTGACATGGTCAATGTCCTCTCCCATCTCCCAGCTGACAAACTTGCTGCCCTGAAAAGGGACATAGCCACCTGTGCAAGGTCTCCCAAGGTAATGGTGAAACCATAGCAATCCCTGCTGGGGAGTTTAAACTTTGCATGCCAGGTTGTGGCACCAGGGCAGGCATTCATGCCCAGTGTACATACACGAGTGGCAAGCGATCCTCCTCCCTGCATTACCATGCGAGGGTCAAATGAGAAATGCAGAATGACCTAGCATTATGGGAAACATCTTTTTGCAGAATAGAGCAGGTTTAGTTTCTGGAGCAGCAACTCCTACTTGAAGTGGATCTCAAGATCCAATCAAATGCAGTTGGGGGCCTGGGCTTTGGATTATATTTCTGGGGTCACTGGTGCATGGCTCCATGGTTGGCTGACTGGGTGCAAAAGGAGATAACAAAAGATCTGACATTTTTATAATTTTTCCCCTTAGTCATGTGTATATATGGGCTGATGATTTTTCCAACAAGCAGGTACTCTTCTGGTACAACAACCTGGCAGTTGTGCATGTAATCAGCCAACTGTCATAAAAGTCAACAAGGGTGATGAAGGTAGTGCGGGTATTTGTGCTTACATGTCTGAGAAAGAATATTCTATTTGTGTCAAAACATGTGCCCAGCATTAACAATGGCATAGCTGATGCCCTTTCTTGCTTCCAGATGGACCACTTATGCAATCTCACATCAGGAGCCAGGGAGAATCCAGAAGTGTTTCCCAAACACAGGCCTTTAGGGAATGCCAGGAATTCCACTCCCCAAATGACTGGACACTGGGGTTCTGTATTCTGGAGCCGCAGATGTTACAGTTTGGGCTCTTGCTTTGACACAAGGTTTTGGCAGCAGGGACTGTGGCATCCAAAATATCCACCCTGGCATACACCAGAAGATTGGCAGGGCAACCACCTCCTGACCCAGGGTTCATTTTAGGGTGAATACTAGAGTGCTGGGCCTGGTACCAGGAACAGAGGGAGGATGGAAGAGATATGATTACCCCTACCCTCCTGGTTAGGATGCTGCGGGCTTTGCCTCAAATATGCTTTAATGCCAATGAGGTATCTCTGTTTGTTACAGCATTCTGGATCACCCTTTTCGAAGCATCATGGGTTGCTGGATTGGTCCCCAGTTCCCAATCAGATTGGTCAGGTAGGGCACTGGACATAGGTGACATGAGCTGGACAGGTAGCACACTGACCCTTTGCTTGCAATGCTCCAAAGTAGACCAAAAGGGGCGTGGGAGGATGATAACGCTGCAGCTTTCGGTGGACTCCCAACCGTGGCAGACTGCATCATAATGGGGCGGCTGCTGCTTTAAGAAGGTAAATAGCTACTGGAGACTGGGAGGATTCTGGCTGTTTAAACCTGTGGGAGCCAGAAGATAGCCACACCCACTAGATAAAAAGGCAGCATAAAGACAGGAGGTCAGTCTGCCTTTGGACACAGAGGAGGCAGGAGCTCCAGCTTGGAAGGTCAGTAGCTTGGGAGACCAGACAGCTAGTGAAGCTGGGAGAGACTGGAACAGAATGGAACTGCTGGCAGCTGCTAAACTTGGCTGGTGAGAGTTACTGGAGAGACCTGAGTTGTAGGAGCATAGAAGAGAGAAAGCCTCACCCCCCCACCTCCCGGCATCTGAAGTTACTGGACAAAGCAGAGTGTGAATGAAGTTATTGTATTAAGCTAGAGGCTGGTATAAATCAGAGGGCTTGCCTGGACCAGACCCAGAAGGGGGCTAGGTTCAACCAAGGACTGGTAGCCTGGCTGAGAGGCACTTTGGATTGTATATATATGTAAATAAACTGACTAAGCTAATTCCTGAATTGAGACTAGTGTTGAAACTCGGTCCTCAGTTTTTCTCAGAAAACATAGATGATTGAGGTACTCGACTTGAGTTTCCAAGTTCCAAAATTTCGAGGAATGCCCCCCGAAACTTCAGAACTCAGAAAATTCTCATCCAAGTGCAAGAAAGGGGGCTGGAGGCTGGAACTAGGTTCCTGCTCCTCCTTCCTTGGCCCCCACTGGCCAGGGAGAGAATAGGCCAGTGGGGGCCAGGAAAGGGGGGGCAGGGGCTTGATGGGTCTGAGGGGTAGAGTACTCACCCTCTGGATGGGCTCCAGCGACACATGGCTTCCTCGGGCCAGGTATGTTTTTAAAAAGGAAAAGAAAAGCTGGGCATGCTCAGAAGAGCCAAATGGCCCCTTCTGAGCATGCTCAGACCTTTCCAAGATGGCACTGGCAGTGTGAGGTCTGAAAGCTTGCACACCTCCACCAACTGTAGTTGGTCCAATAAAAGGTATCACTTTACTACTTTGTCTCTATTTCCTATATTTGGGACCAACACAACAAACCCTACTTTCTCTACCTTGAAATATTATATATATTTTAAATATATTCTTATGTTTCTGTATATTTGTATTTTATGGAAAACTTTTTGGCAGTTTAGCCATAAATAAATTTACTACTTACTTTACAAAGAACAATTCTGGGATGGGTATCTCCCCAACATTATCTGCAGTGAAGGCCAAAGCAAAGAATTAATTTAACTTCTCTGCAATGGCCTTATCCTTCTGAGTGCTGTCCCTTTTGGCCCCTGATCATCTAATGGCCCAACTGACTCTATAGCAGACTTCTTGCTTCTGATGTACTTAAAAGGTTTTTATTATTAGTTTTTGCCTTTTTAGCAAGTCTCTCTGCAAATGCTTTCTTGGCCTGCCTTATTAATATTTTATCTAATTTGCTAGTGCTTATCCTATTCAGTAGGACTAGCTTTCCATTTTTAAAAGGCTAAAAAAAGGAAAGAGAAGCATCTTATAAGCATAGCTGACTTCAATCACTGGAACTAAAAAAAGCACTACTTTCTGGAAAACTCATGATAAAATCATGGGAGTTGGCAGTACTACAGGATCAGGGTAACAGACATAAGGTAAAGTCCGGAATCTATTGATATCAATGGGGAAAAAAATTAATTGACTTCAGTAGAATCCGGATTTTGTCCTGAAACTCTGGGTGTCTTTAGACATAACATCAATGGGTGTCTGAATGTGTGAGTTGACCTTGATATGAACACCAGTTTGGCCCGACACACAGCCCATCTTGGGGCAAATCAGTGTTTTGCTTGCCACCCAAACACAGCACACAAACGCTGTCACCTTGTTCCCCGTGTTGTACGTGCTAACGCACCATGCAATATCATTAGATACAACGTTGGCCACGTGTTCAGCCGAAACATGCAAATTGTCCTTCTGATGCAACGGTGTTCACTTTGTGTGTTCAATGGGTGGCCAAATTGGTGTTGGGATTGTTATGGTACTTACACACAATGGCCAAACGTGCTGAGGGGTTTTGACATCCAATCTTTGTTATGTCTAAAGACGCCCTCTATATTACTGCAACGCACTGTATGTGGGGCTGCCCTTGATGACTGTTTGGAGGCTGCAGCTAGTGCAGAATGCAAAGGCTCGCCTCCTTTCAGGGATGAGTTGCCAGGAGCACATTACACCAGTGCTCTGTAGTCTGCACTGGCTGTCTATAGCATTCCAGGCACAATTAAAGGTGCTGGTTTTGACCTTTAAAGCCCTAAGCAGTTTGGGTCCCATAAGACCGCCTGTCCTACCATTTAGCATTGAGACTTCTATGGTCAACTGGGGGCACCCTCTTGCAGGTTCCATCTGTTACCCTTGTCCATGGGGCAGGGGTGCGCAGAAAGGCGTTATTGATTGCTGCCCCAGTTTTATGGAATTTCCTTCCCCGGGAGGTTCACCTGAGCCTGAGCATCTTTTGGAGGCAGTACAAAACTTTTTTATTTGAAAGACTATTTGGCAGTCGGAGATAGGAGTTGCTTGGGTTATTGATTGAGTACAGTTGTGGGGTGGGTGGGAGTTTTGAGTGGAGGGAGTCAGTTTTTTATTGTATGAATGTTATTGTTTTTATGGATTGTAAGCTGCCCTGAGCCTCTGTGGGAAGGGTGGCGTATAAATTTGAAAAATAAATAAATAAATAGTACACTGTGTTGTCCATATACGGTATAGTAAAAGATTGTTGCAATGTGCTTTGTTTTATGAGACAATTCTGGTTCCTGGGAGAATAAAAGAGACTGTAAAAAAATGACTACATGTTTATAAAAAGTACATATTCTACAATGGGCATCATCAAAAAACTATGAAAGATAAGACCCCCATTGATCTTCTCAATGGGTTTTGAACAGGGTCCTATTTCATGAAATGCAGGGAAACAACAATATCATCTCTGACTAAAAGGCAAGGATCCATGTTCGTTGCTGCGGCTGCCAATGGGAAAAATGCAGCAAACATGGGTCCCTGCTAGAAGGTAAGCCTAGGAAAGAGGACTATTTAGGTCTGGTAAGGATAATTCAACAGACCTGGAATCTGACGTTGGGTGGAAACAAATGGGTCTCTTTCTACTCAAATGTTTGTTAGGGAGGCAGGTTTTTGCCAGTGCAGAGCTGCTATGTGGCGGCTCTGTACTGACCACCCACGGTCTATGCTCCAGGAATGAGGACCCCACTGTGAGGACCCCACTACATGCTCACCCCTCTGCATGGCTGAATATGGAACGGGGGAACACTGAAGCATTGGAAGCTGTGCAGGGAGATGACCCAACAACTGAATCTTCTCCCTGCTACCGCTGCTGCCACTAGGGTAGTGAGGATGGAGAACGGACCCACAGCCTTCTCTGGAGCTTGGGAGAAAGCTCCTATTCAATCTCACTCTCTGCTACCATGGTGGCAGGAGCTCCCTTCTCTTCCCCCCACTTTTGGGGCACCTGCTTTTGAACGTGCCTCTCTGGACGTGAGCCCCCTCCCTCCTTCACTGCATGTACTCCTGCGGCCAGGTAGCAGTGCAGGCAAATGGACCAGGACCCTCCCAGTCTATTTACCTCCACTTTTAATCTGGTGGCAGGAGCACAGAAGGTGGCCAAGGACAAGCACAGAACTTGGGAGAAGCTGAACTCTGGGTCTGTTCAGCACCAGTGTTTCTACATTCTCGATGGGAGTGGCACCAGCCCCTGCTGGAACCTCTGCTAGTGGGAGTGCAGGGAGCCCACTGTGAGTGTGGCTACTATATGCTCACCCCTTCCACGTGACTGAACATGGAAGTGGGGAATGCTGGAAAATTGGAAGCTGTGCAAGGAGAGGAGAAGGCCCTGGTGGGGGGTGGGACTGTGGGGATGCAGTTTGGGAGAAGTTCCCACTGGTCCCTGCAGAACGCAACCCCACCCTCGAGAAGCAGCAGAAGCAGAAGTTGTGGAGCAGAAGCCATGCAGCAGACCTGAATTCCCAATTCACACTTTCCCCTACCCCAGGTTGGTGTGTGGCCATTGTCCACCTACCAAGCTAGGAAGTCTAATTATTACCCACTCACCACCCATGCATGGCAAAAACCTTCTGGACGGGTAATGTTTAATTTGTTTTCATCAATTGTCTAAAATTTGTCATGATGCCCAGGACAATGAAATTAAACTATTTCACCAACTTGTCTGTTCTGTGTTAGAGAAATGGGTTGGCACGGTGGCAATAGAAAACCCAAAGGCATTCAGAAAGTCATTGCACATGCAGCAGAACATGGCACTAGGTTTGGGTAATGGAAGCAAGGTCTTCAGGGATTTAATATTCAGGATGCACACACCTAAAAAGTCATTGCACATTTCAAAAATTTCACTGCACAAATGTGTCCTGCTGAACCTTGTTTTAGACCTTGCAGCACCTGGTGGATTAAGACATTAGGATTTTTTTTTTAGCAAAGCTAGGAATCTTCCCACCAGACACAATAGTTTTTTGGAGGGATCACAAACAGCCTGAAGAGCAGTCCACACTGGTGCCACAAACTGATCTGTGACATTTAATCTAACCTAAAATTAAAAGATTAGCTCTGTGCAACAAGCACTTGGGCTAATATAGCCTGGTTTCCTAACAGAGAAGGTAAGTCAATTGGATTTTTTTGGCTACAAAAGGGGCCATATCTCCTCTCCAGGTGAACACATTGTTATGAAATTTTGGGTCCCTATTTTCTTTAGGGTCTTCTTCCTCTCTACCAAATTTGGTTAAAATCAACATTCAGAACTAAAAGTTCTAAGAGGGAACAATATTTGGTGTAAGTCTGTAAAGTCTCAATGCAGCTACTCTTTTGGCAAACAAAACAAAACAATGAGAAAAAAACAAGTCGCCTGGATAGAACTGGAAAAGTTCTGATCTTGCTGCTGGCATTTTGCATCTGTTGACGTGTATCCAATGCTTGTGGCTGGCTTGCCATTTTCACAAGCTCTCAGTGTGATCATTTTGACAAAGTGCATCCATAAATCTTGTCCCCGCTAGATCTAATTGACATAAAAGAATGGGAGAGAATGTGGAAGAAAGCAGTACTGCAGAGAGAGCTGAAGATATATGGGCCCTACTTACCTGCTCGGGAGAAAAATGGGAGAATAATGGCACCTATATTGCAAGGTATTTGAAGTATGGGTCTATAAGGCTTAAAATCTTGGCAAAGGTGCCCCCAAATGACTCAGAAATATGGTACATTTACAGAACACCAAACATTATCCCCCTTTATGGAAAGCATGGGGTTCTCGCTCTCTCCTTTCTCCCATACTTGCCATTCATCACCCTATGAAAGAAATTCACATGCTTCAATGCTTATTGGGAGAAATACGCTTCCTGCTTCATGTTTTACACCTCAGTCGACCCCCTATTTCGGCAATGAGTGCTTTACATTATCAGACTGGCTGTCAGTCAGTTGGATTCACATGACAGGATGAGAGCAGGGAGAAATAAAAGAAAAGCTGAAAAATGCCCAGTTCAGAAGAGGAGTCAGGGAAGGGCTTTTTTCATACAGTGATATATAGGATTGCAGCAAGACTGATGCCCGTTGAGGCTAAGCAGACAGATGCTCTATTATTCCTGTTAGACAACATGGGGGAAACACACCTACACTCTCTCCAGCATAGCAGTGCACCTAATTCCATCTGGATAAAAGGACAGGAAATTAATTCAGAAGGAGTTTGGTAAGAGGAAACTTTTCATGCAGAGGGTGAAATTCTTCCTCAGTCATTAAAGTCAAATGGCTCACATCCTTTGACTTTAACGGGTTCATTCAGACCATACACGTCTCCCTTGAAAACTTACCCTGTGTTCCTTAATCTGTGTTTGTCTTGTCCAGGAGCAGTGCTTTCACACAACTGCTAATTGCCCTGCATTTCACTGCCACCCCCCACCCCCCTGCTTCCCTGTAGTATAGAGGCAGACATGGAAGGATTCCATTGTGATGTTTCTCAGACTGCGGATCTATGATCACTTGGTAGAAAGAGATGGACAGGAAGTGATATACCAGGAAATGAAGTTTACTGCTGGAAAATCCATTCATACACCATCTTTGCTACACGATAGGGTCCGATCCTCACAAGTAAATCCTTTGTATTAGGTGTCAGGGAACACCGGATCATCAAAGAGCACAGGAAGTGCTAAGGATTGCACACAATTCACTGGGTAAAAACAAACATGACAGTGACCCACTCCGGCCAGTTTTATCCTGCAAGCCACTGTCACGTTTGTGCTCAGACCCCCAGATGTTTGCCCAGGACTGAGCCCAGGCATGTTGGTGGCTAGCCCAGACTGTTACTCAGCAAAGTGCCAAGGTCACAGCCCAGACTACTGCCCCCTCCTCCACCAGGGTCAGTCCAGAGCAAAGCCCACCATAACCCACCCTGTATTGGGGCCACAATTGTGGTCTGTGATTGACCACCATGACTGCCTGTCATGGTGGGAGGCAGGGCACTGGGCACAACATGGAAATGGGGGTGGGATGGCTCTCCAACCGGGATCACATGTGGTCGGTTCCCCGATCTGACCCCAGGTGTGTTGGTGGCGCGGCTGCAACCCAATCCAGCCAGGGTCACCACCGTGCTGCTGTCACTTCTCTTTTTAGCCACTGTGGGTTTGTGTCATCATTAATTATTAATATTTTTATTATTATTATTATTATTATTATTATTATTATTATTATAGCACCAGCTTTGTACATGGCGCTTTACAAAAAACAAGTTAGACACGGTCCCTGTCCGGGGTCTCACAATCTAAAGACAGGGTGAGGGAAGACAGGGAAGGGGAAATAGAGTGAGAGACAAGGGATGCGACATTCATGAGGATACAAAAGCTCAGGTACATGTTCTTGGCTTGGTTGCAGTAAGTTGGGAGTTTACAGATAGCAGGTGGGGGATAATCCTGGGTGGGAATGGTTAGCAGGAGTTAGGAAGGGCGGAGCGGAAGAGGTGGGTTTTGAGAAGGGACTTGAAGGTGTGGAGGGTGGGAGCCAGGAGGATGAGGGCAGGGAGGGCGTTCCAGGCATGTGGGGCAGCAAGGGAGAAGGGATGAAGGTGGTTGGAGGAGCAGGGGAGGTGTGGGAGGGTGAGGAAGAGGATGGAGGAGGAGCAGAGGGCTCGAGCAGGGGTTTGGAGGGAGATCAAGGCAGAGAGGTAGGGGGGAGCGAGGTTGTGAAGGGCTTTGTAGGTGAATACAAGGAGCTTGTGCAGAATGCGCTCAGGAAGAGGAAGCCAGTGGAGAGAGGAGAGACGGCACGTGGTCAGAGTGACGGGCTAGGTGGATGATCCTGGCAGCAGAATTTTGAACAGAGATAAGGGAAGCAAGGTGAGAGCAGGGAAGGCCAGAAAGGAGGAGGTTACAATAGTTGAGGCGTGAGATGACTAGGGTGTAGATGAGAGTTTTGGCAGAGGAGACAGACAGAAAAAGGCGGATCTTGGCAATGTTGTGGAAGGAGAAGTGGCAGGATTTGGCCACGAAGTCAATATAGGGTTTGAAGGTGAGGTGCGAGTCAAAGATGAAGCCCAAGCTGCAGGCTTGGAGGACAGGGAGAATGGAGACCCCATCAATGGTAATTGGCAGGGAAGAGGGAGAGGAAGGATTGGGAAGGAAGATCAGGAGTTCAGTTTTCACCATGTTCAGTTTGAGTTGGCATTGAGACATCTAGGTGGAGATATCAGAGAGACAGTTGGTGAGACGAGCTTGAACCAAGGGAGAGAGGGGAGGAGTGGAGAGAGAGAGAGTTGAGTGTCATCAGCATATAGGTGGTATTGGAAGCCGTGGGAGGCAATGAATTTGCCTAGGGACTGGGTGTAGATAGAGAAGAGGAGAGGGCCAAGGATAGAGCCTTGGGGAACCCTGACCGAGAGGGGTAGGGAGGAGGAGGGGGAGGAGTTAGGAAGAGATACATTGAAGGAGTGGTAAGAGAGGTAGGAGGAGAACCAGTCAAGGACAGAGTTCTGGAATCCCAGGGAATGGAGCGAATCAAGCAGGAGGGAATGGTCAACAGTGCTGAAGGCAGCAGAGAGATCAAGGAGGACAAGGATAGAGTAAAGGAGGTTGGATTTAGTCACAAGAAGATCGTTGGTGATTTTAGCAAGAGCGGTTTCAGTGGAGTGAAGGGGACAGAAGCCAGATTGGAGGGGG
>QEPC01011082.1:980459-1008293 GCA_003113815.1 Sphenodon punctatus | reverse complement strand
TTAGTGATTTAGTTTTAGTGTTTGTAGGAGTAGGTCTGTGTACTTATTAGATAATCCATTTAGTTCATAGCATTTAGAATAGTTAATAGCAGTTAGATTTAGTGTAGATAGATATATATAATATTAGATAAAAAAATAAATTAAAAAACCCCATATAAAAACAAAAAAACCAAATAAAAAAAAAAGAAAACCATATAAAACCCAATAAAAAACAAAAAAAAAATATAAAAAACAACAAAAACACCCATAACAACATTTCCTGAACGGCCGAACGGAACGGCTGAACCAAATGGCCGAACCGAACGACCGAACCCGACAAACTAACCGAACTGCCGAACCAAACAGCTGAACAGAACGCAGCCGAACCAAACACAGCCGAACCCTAACCGCGATCTGTTCACCCATCCCTAGTAATGTCACTTACAGTGAGATCCTTGAAACACTCTGGCATTTAATTCAGAGAATTATTAAAATGTTAACTTACTCTTGCTGCTTTCGCTCTCCCTCCTTTTCTTGACCCCTCTTTTGTTCCACTTGTTTCTTCTGTTGCACCACTTCCAACTCTGAACGTGCATCTTCTTCTCCTCCCTCTACATCCATTCTGCTCTTTCTCCTTTTCACAATGTGATGTGTCCATGTCCCTGCAGCCCCAGTTCTACGTCCTTACCCAATTGCAGCCTTAGTTGCCCCAGCACCCCCGGAAGAAGACAAGGACACAGCGTGTGGGGTTTAAAAGGCAGCACTCTTTGTTGACTGAAGTTAAGAGTTGGAGGAAAGGGGCATTGCCCCTCCTGGGTCCAGCCTATACTATGCCTTAACTGTTAACTATAACTTAATAACTTGTGTGGCCCAATGTCCCTCGGTGCCATGGAAACTTTTCTGCTGTTAGGTCACTCTCACTCCAGCCGCCCGCCTGGTTGGGGAGGTACGAGACCTCTCATGAGGGAGGCGGTGGCTGCACCATGAACCACTCCTGTCCTCTGGTGTATGGCTCGCCCCTCCCTCCTGGGCCTGGGTTGTAAGCTGGTCGCCCTTGCTCTAGCTTTCCCATGGTCCCATCTCGTAAGGAGATGACTCAACGAGCAACTAACTCTAACTAACCCTGCTAATTAATACCCTGGACCTCTGCCATAGCAAACCGCCAGCACCTGCTTGGCTGGTTTGAGCCTCCACCCCCAACCTCACAACACTTGGGCAAACTTATCTCTAATGGCCGCAAGGTACATGTCGATGACCACCTCGGAGAGGTGTACCCTGTCCGCACGGTACAGCTCCGGCCATGAGAACCGGATACCCTCATGGACAATTATGTCCCTGCCATGGGCCAACTTCTCCACCTCCCAGTTGATCTTTCTACGGGCCCTATCCACCTTCCCAGGACGGATGGCACCTGTCCATCTTATCCATTCTATCATATGTGTCCATACCAACGTGGTATCCGGCAAAAACCTTGAGGCCTGCACCCAGTCCCTCTTTATCCTAACTACCAGTTTGAGCCTGGTGCATGTTGGGAGATTGTTCTCACCAAGGTGGATGATCAGGATATCAGGGTGCCACTACCTGGCAGCCCCCGTGGATCAGCGGCATCAGCTGTTCCCATCTCATGCCACTCCTGGCCTTCCGCACCACTTCTACCTTGTTGCTGAACCCCAGCTGAGTGCCCCAGTGGGTGTGGCCCACAGCCTTGCCCACCCAGTAGACAATACTGTGTCCCGCAATCCAAACCAACTTGCACTGGCCTTGCAATCCTATTCCTGCAGACAAAACAAAGTGGTGTTACTCGAGACAGGTGGCTATTGGGGAAGCTCCCGTATGTATGATCGGAATGCTGATGATCTCCATCTGCCTATGCCCTGTATTCTGTCCGCTGATAGGCCCAGCACTGCAGCTGAACTGGCTGCACCTAAGTGGAAGGCGTGTGACCCAAATAGATGGGCCAGCTGGTGAATGGCAAGCAAGGCTCTATGGAGAATGGCAGAACTTTGGTGGCGGGTCAGAGGTGACCCATTCCCATGCATAAGGAAGGGACCTGGTTGAGGAGGCTGGATGGAGATGTATCGGTGAGCGGCCACAACTGGGCACAGCATGGGTGAGCCCACAGCCCTGAGTGTGACAATATGGCCCCTAGACTTTTGATCAGTCTTGGATCTGCGGAGAAAATGTCAGGGAACGGTTCTGTATAGATACATCCCTGTAACTGACCACTCCAGGACTGGGGTCAGAACTAGATGCGACCGCCAATTCAGTAACCCAGAAAGCCCAAAAAAAGGCCAGCAGAAAAGCCACACCAAACAGGGAGGCTTTGTAAGCATTAAAGCAGATGTGCGGAAGGGAGCCCACTAGTGCTGTCAGGATATCAGGTGTGATCGGCAGCCTGGAGTCTGGTCTAGAGCCGTGCTGTCGGGACCAGGATTCAATTAGCCTACTTGAGAAAAAACCCTGGTCGGGGGGTGGGGGTTTGCCAAACAAGTGGAGTGGGCGGGGGGGCGGGGGGGAGTGCCTTACCCTTATCTCGTGCCTTACCCACTGCCCGATGCAGCCTTGCTGCATTGGAAGTGCAACGAGGGCAGGGGGAATCTGGAGTGGCTGCTCCATGCTTCTTCTCCATTGCTCTTCTTCCTGCAACTGAGCTCCTCCATTGCGTTCCACAAAATGGTGCACTCCGAGATCTCACCTCGCGAGACTCGGTCTGTGTTTTCAAGAAGCCGGCGGTAGCGCCTATTTCTCCCCCCAGCTTGTCTCCCTCCTTTGTGGGGGTGGAGCAACCCCCATTCCCTCACATGCACACACACACACACCACCGGTAAGGTGGGGGAGTTAAGGCACGTGGGAACAGCGATTCCACTGCCCCAGCTCCAGCCCTGCCCCTTAACATTGAGTTCCACCCCAGCTGCAGCCCCAAGCCTCCCCCTTATAACATTTGCTGTCTAGCAACAAGCCATTTCCATGGTAACAGTCTGCCCTCACTTTGTTTATGATAAAGGAAGGAGCTGATTGGGGTGTTCCCCACCTGACACGGGGTGGCACATCACTTCCCCAAACCACTCACTTTGGAGTACTCTCATTGGCACTGACACTGCTTTTAAACAAGGCACTGAAAAGCTCCTGAGCCCCGCGTTGAGAGAAAATCCATGCAGAGAGTGTTTACATGCTCCCCGCACTGCCAGCAATGGGGAGCACATCACTTCTAGCAGCGCGGGGAGCATGTAAACACTCCCCACAAGACTTTTCTCTCAACGCGGGCTCAGGAGGCGCTATTTAGTGCCTTGTTTAAAAGAGGTGTCAGTGTCAATGAGATTACTCCAAAGTGAGTGGTTTGGGATTGTGGCCTATATTTGGAAGTTCTCATGATGTCTAGCAAGAAGTCTTTGTCACAGGAACTAAGTTATATTTGCAGATCCTAAATAACAAAATGTGGTCGACTAATGACCCAGCTTCTTTGAAGCTGATGTTTTAAGAGTGGTGCAAGGAAATCGACAATGTGGGAACAAAGACAGTTTAAAACAAAATGGGCCTCCGCAATTTGAAAGGCTATAGCCTTCCATCAGCTGCAGATTTTTTTTTTCTTTCTCTCCCTCTCTGACTCCCCAAACTAATTTAACTGGACTCAAGGTAGTTAACATTGTGATAAACTTTTCTATTGAGGTCAGTCAGTTTATCAAACCCCTGTTGTATACAGGACTAGGAACTACTCCCATTGAAGTTAGTAGGAACCTTCCTATAAACCTGGGGGCAGAATTGAGTCTGAGATAAAATGGTCCTAACACAAAGAAGGTCCAGTCAATAGTTGCTGACCTTTCTGCAGAAGGACACAGATTTAAGAGTGGGTAATCTTTCAATTTCACAGTAGCCTATAACCTACCTTTAGGAAGGACAGTTTTACTGCCCTTTCCCATCATTTTTTGTAATTTATATTGTGCTTTCATTTCTATCATTTACACACACACACACACACACACACACACACAAAGCAATGTGCCTGGCACTGAACAATTATGAATTAAAGACAGTCCCTTCTATGAGGGTCTAACAATCTATGATGGACAAGAGGGAGACAAGGGGTATTTTCAGATGTTACGAGATCATGCTCAACCACAGTGAACCACGCTCAATCCCGCGGCGGGGCCAAAGAGCCCTGAACGTCTGTTCAGCGCCCGCTAGATGTTCACCACGCTAAATACCCACATGGGGTCAATTTCAACCATGCTTCCCGGACTCCCCGCACCAATTCCCGTGGAAGCGTGGTCAATGAGATTCCCCACCGGGGATCAACCAAACGTAACATCTGACCGGCGAACACCACCCGGGATCAAAGGAAATGATCCCCAGCCATGCGCAATGCACGCAACCGTCATCAACACAGCCGCTGGAGGGAGATTTAAAGGGCGAACCACAGCAGGCAAACGTGGCAGGATGGAGCGAGGAGGAAGAGAGCGGTGGTGGAGAAGAGAGAGCGAGGGGCGAGGAGGAGGAGGCGGAGGAGGCAGGGGCAGTGGTGGTGGAGGAGGAGGAGGAAGCACAGGTGGAGGTGGGGGAGCCGGGGGTCGCACTGACCACGGAGGTGGTAGGGAGAGAACACCCGCAGCAGCCAGCACAGGATGCCCTGGGGACATCTGCTGGGCCGGCGGAGGAGGAGGCACCCCAGAAACGGGTAAGGGGGAGCAAGGGCTGGGGAACAAGGGGCAAAGGGGTGACAAGGGGGGGGAAAGGGCACGCCCGGCTGCCCGCTGGGGGGGAAATGAGGTGCCCCACGAGGGGGGCCCGACCTCAACCCAACCGTAATCCCCCACCCTCCTGCCTCCAGCAGACACGGAAAACGGCCTGGGTGGGCGACCCCCCGGAGTACACCAGACCAGCCTGGCCGGAGGATCAGCAGGAGGGGGTGGAGGAGGAGGGAGACGACCCAGCGTGGAGAAGAGGGAAGAAGGCCTACCACAGAGGGGGCCAGTGGGGGCTCCAGGAGACCCGGGACTTTATACGGATATGGGGGACCCTGGAGTACCAGCTGGAGCTCGCGCTCAACCAGAGGAAAGAGCAGGTCTACAGGGACATAGTGCGGGACATGGAGGCAGCAGGGCACCCCCGGACAGTGGCACAGTGCCGGTCAAAGGCCAAAGAGCTGAGGAGGGGGTACAAGGTCATCCGGGACAACAATAGAAGGTCTGGGCACGGAGCCCGGACCGCCCCATACTACGATGCCCTGGACCGCTTCCTCCACATGAAGGGGTCCATAGTCACCCCGTGACTCGTTGGGAGCACTGTGATCCAGGGCAGGGAACGGGTCGAGGTTCCCCCTCCCCTCGCTGCCTCCGTGATCGACTCCAGCTCCAGGGCCCCAGACCCCCAGGAGGAAGGCCCCGGGACCTCCAGAACCTGCAGGGGCCCCCCCCGGACAGTAGCCCAGAGAGCCACCAGCCCCAGGCCAGGCAAGGCGAGTCTGAGGCCAGCACCTGCAGCACACACAGCCGGGGGTCCATGGGGGAGTGCTCCCACACTGAGGGTCCGGCCTCGGATGACTCTGTGACCGAGACAGAGGGTAAGTAACCACCCCACAGGGGAGAGGGCTCGTGCCCACAGGGGCAATGTCCAGGGGGGGGAATGGAAGGGCCAGAGCCAGCCACAGACCAAGGCCCGGGCCCCCCCACACGGTGGGAGGGGGCCCTACCCCAGGTCGCCCAACCGCACCCCCCAACACACACAAACCCCCCCTCGCCCACAGGCCATGGACCACCCTGGGACGGCATCCAGGCGACCTCAGAGGCAGCCGCCGAGGAGTCCGCCCAGCAGGCGGAGGGAGAAGGTGAGGCAGGCAGCCCGGTACGGAGGGCCTGCTGGGTGTCACATATGGGCTAACCGGTCATGCCGAGGAGGGGGTAAGGGAAGGGGCCCGTGGGTGCAGAGGGGCCGGGCGACATGCCTGGGGGACCGTGGGGCCCCTGGCCTATCCTGGCCCGGTGCCTCCAGCCGAGCGCATGAGGCAGCACCGGGCACGGGTCCACAGGCGCAGGGAGGAGCAGGCAGAGGAGATCGTCTGGACAGCGGCAGAACAGGGAGAGAGGATGATCACGGCCGTGCGTGGACCGGATGGAGGTGGCCATCAAGCGGTCCCTGGAGCGGGCAGAGGAGCATGACAGGAGGCTCCAGACCAAGGTGCACCTGGGGCGGAGGTGGAAGCGCCGGGAGCACAGCAGGCAGGTGGAGCTGCTCGGAGGGCTGAGGCAGGACATTGATGCCATGCTGCAGGTGCACTCGGACAAGATTGACAAGTCCCACGATATTGGGACCTCTTTGCTCCTGCACGCCGGCACCATGTGCGCCTACGTAATGGCAGGTGCCGCCCTGGGAACCCTGCCTGGCCAGGTCCCCATGCCTGGCCCCTCGGTGCCCCAGCTCCCTGGCCTTCCACCCCTGCCACCCCCATGCCCTCTGGGGCCACGCATTTGCCTCCTGGTGCCCCCTGGCCCCAGGAGGGTGCAGCTGCCATGGGGGGTTCCGGGTCCCAGCCCCCCTCTCCCCACAACCAGGCCCCCCCCCCAGCCAGACCAGGAGGCGGTCCGGGACATGTCTACCAGCTCGGACAGTGGGGGGGAGGTGAGCTCAATGAGCGCAATGGCCCAGACCAGGCACGCATGGGGCCGTCCCAGGAGATGGGGGGGGCGGGGGGAGGGTGGTGTAGAGGAGGGGCCTGTAGTGGTGACAGGGCACAACTGGGTCTGAGGGAATGGGTGACAATGAACACATGGGTGAAATAAAAGGTGTTGTTGGTACAGTGGCTCCTGGTCCTGTATGTGGGTGACAGGGGGGTGGGGCACCTGTGCCCATGCAGGGACTGGCCATAGGAACCCCCGGGGGTGGGCCGGGGAGGAGGGCCCGCACCCCTCGGGCCCCTGGGCGACATGCCTAGGCAGGGTGGGCCTGATGCACCCATGGTGGGCCCCACAGGCCCTTACAGCTCTGTAGGCCAGGGATGCCTGTGGACAGGCGCCTCTGTGCACCTCTGCTGTCGGTAGGCACTGCTGCTCCATGTGGTCTAGGACCCACATGGCTGTGAGCATGATCTGCCTCCAGTAGGTGCATGCCCTTTCCCACTCCATGGTGGTGGGGGCCCAGGGGGTGTGTAGAACAGTTATGTAGCCCCTCAGTTGGGTGGGTGCAAGGGCCTTGGGGCGAGCACTCGGCCCCCCCCTTGCACGGGCGCGCGGCTCTGCACGCTCCTTGTGCAGCTGGATGCGAGCAGCCATCAACGCACACACACCCTGAATGTTTGATGCTCTGTGGCCTTGGAGGACTGATTAGTTGGTATGTGAGAGCTATTGTGTTGTGCAGCTGTGCTGGCTCCGCACCCCATGCCTCGCTCTGTTGTGCTACAATGTTGCAGCCCGTGGCCGCTTTCCCTGTCCTTGGGACCCCCGGGAGGCCCCTCGGCACCGGAAGGTGTGTGAGGCCCCCTGAGCTTGGTGCTCATCTCCCCGGGCGGTTGGACCATGGCTGCGTGTCCATCCACGGGGCTCCCACTTCCCGGCCCCCATGGGGCCCCCCGTACCTGGACCTACACCAAGACCATGTCCCTGTGCAACCTGTGGCATAGCCCTGCCATGCAGCTGCTCCTTGGCAGGCCGGACAGCCGCTCGTCCGCCTTCGCGAGCGTGAGCTCTGTACTCCACTACCTCGGCTATGAGGCAAGCGCTCGTGATTGCTGACTGCATGCCGAGACCCTGGGGCTGGTCTGCTTCCCTGATGGGTGCGTTCTGGAGAATAGGTGTTCGCATGTGCCGTGGTCTGGGGCTGAGACCGTGAGTGCGCTGTGGGTGTGCAGCCTGGGCGCCTACTCACTGTGCCTGGATGAGGGGGGACCTGCCTTGGCCATGTCTTACTTTGGCAGTGTTCACGTGGCGCGTGGGTACCAGCGCACCTGTGTGGCGATGTATCACCGGCTTCTGGGGCTGGGGCATCTTCACTGGCTCCCTGTTGCTGCCTGCTGTGTATCAGAGCCTTCCGCAGCGGAGCTGATGGCCCTGGCGCGGGTCTGGTCCCGTTCTGATGTCCAGTTGGGGCTCTCTGTGCATGACCCCTTTGAGGCTTACTACCTGATCGCCCACCACATGTCCTTGTTGGGGTACCGCCGGGGCATGATCCATTGGCCCCACCTGGTTCATCGGGCTGGGCACCCTGGACCTGGGCCCCAAGCTGCCCCCAACGGCTGCCTGTGAGCCCCTGTGTACCTCCCTGCACCCGTGTCCTGGCCTGTGTGGGCTTCTGGGCCTGCCCCCTCCCTGATGTGTCTGCCGTGCTGCTGTGACACCTGCTTTCTGGAGTGCTGCTGCCCCGGCTGTGGAACCGGCCCACCTCTGGGCCACACTCCTCCCCCCTGGTTGCTTGTGTGACCCCGGGGTTCCGGGGTCCCCGGGCTGCCCCTCCTGACCTCCTACAAGGGGGGGCCACCCATCCTTGGACCTGCTGTGCTGGACTGCCTCTTCTGCCTGCCATCCATTGGCCCCTCGCTGGGGTGTGGTGTCTGCATGTGCCTCCTGGACCTTTCCCGGCCGGCTCGCTGTGACTTGCAGGTTCCCGCTGTGCCTTGCTTCCAAGCTGCAGGGGCCCCCCATTCCAGGACTGTGTGTTTTGCTGTGGGGGTGCCCGTGGGGACTGTTCTGCTGTGGGGTTTGTTCTACCTGTTGGCGGTGCCCTGACTTGCCCCTGTGCCCGTTCCTCCCCTCTTCCCGGTCCCGCGCCCCCACCCCCCCTGTGCCCGGTATGCCTTGCATAGTGTCTGGGTGCCCATGTCTCCCCCTTCCCTTCCTTTCCTATCTTCTGTGCCTGCGTGTGGGGGTGTGGGGGGGGGGGCGGGCGTGTGCTTGTGCTCTGTGTGCCCCCATGCCCCTGTTGTGTGCGTGTGTGGCTGTTGTGACTGGTACCTGGCCAGCTCTTCTCCCTCTCCCCACTCCCTTCCCGTTTCCCTTGTGTGGGCGTTATCTTGTGTGCCTTTTGGCTTCGTTTGCCCTCAGGTGGCCATGTCTGTGTCTCGTCCCTGCCCGGTGGGTTCTGGGTGTTTTGACCACGTCTGGGAATTGGTGTCACGTCTGTTGCGCTGCCCCGGTCCGTGATCTAGTGACCCGATTCCCGGCCATGGTCCCGGTCCCGTCACGTCTGTTCAGGGCTTTTATTCACCCCAGGAGGTGGTTGTTGGTTCACCCCCACTGGGAATCCACTGTGGTGAACCGCCCGCCTGTAACATCTGAAATCACCCAAGGAAGAAGGGAACATAGGGAGAGATGAGGATGCATTCATGAAGTTGAGCAGTTGCAGGTGAATGCACTTAGCTTAGTTGGAAGGAGAGAAAGGGATACCTGAAGAATAAGACAGGAGGAAAAATAATGACTTAAAGTTGTCTAAAGTTGGGGCACTGACATAGGGGATCTAATTTTCAAATCCTGCCAAACTCTTGACCCCTGAAATCCAGGCACCTCTAAATTGTCTCACTTGAGCTAGACACAAAAAATTAAGACAACCAAAATTGCTAGCCACTTTTGAAAGTTTAGGCCAAACCTTTTAGCAGTTGCCATGCACATTCTGTCCCAGGCCTTTGCCAAAATCACAGTCCTTCTTGTGACAAAAAAAATCTCTTGCTTACCACATCACAGTGACAAGTCTGACACATGACTCCCTCTCCTCCCACTGTTTCCAATGCATGACCAGAGTTTGTCTTCATGCAGTGTATAGTGTCACCTTGGTTTTGATTGCTAAAGTGCAAGTAACTGCCAGCAGGGATTCAGGAAAGTCACTGACATTTTCCAGGAGTCCCCTATGGCCAAGCACACAAGACCATAATTAATCATAAATTCCTTTCCCTCTCCCGCTATGCAGTAGACAATAAAAAAAATAATAAGTGGGTGGCAGTTAGGGACCAAATAGTTATCACCTGGATCTCAGCAGCAGGAAGGAAGAAGATAATGTTTCAAAAAAAGGAGAGGGGGAGCAAACCCCACTGCAGCAATTATTTTCATAACAGAAGTGCTTTTGTATTCCAAAGGAACCGCAGTTTTCAATGTATATTACCATCACTATGTCAGCAGCCAGTCTGGGGATGGTATTAGACAGTGGCCTCCCAAGGCTACACAATTTACCACCTAGTGTGGGGTTTTTGTAAGCTAGACCTGTGTAGCTAACGGCCCTGAATGGCAGTTAAATCACATTGAGGAGAACACAGGTTCTACCGCAATATTGCTGCAAAGAAAGATCTTCTGCATGATTGAATAGCCCTTCTAAACATAGGTAATCCCAGTGTGACAGAGGCCTCCTACTGTTTGAAGAGTAGGAGGCAAATTCTTTGACGATTAGACTCAGACTCTTGACAGAAGCAGGGCCAAATGTTTCGGAGAAAGGCAGTATTTTATTGGCATCACATTGCAATAATTCAACAGGCATTTCACTGTCTCAATAAAAATATTCATGCCCTTAACAAATTTAAGGACAGACAAAATAGGTCATGTCAGCACTTCCAGTCAAACTGCCTGCTTGTCCTACTTTGGCAAAAAGCATATGAACCAAATTTGGGCATTGTTTGCCTTACTGGGTCCAGATATGGGCAGCCAATAAAGCTGCACTCAATTTGCAATACACTAAAAAAAAACATCTTGTGCAGTTTGGGGACAGCCTCATTCACCTTTCTGTAGCTTCCTTGTGTCAAACACCTTTGTTTTAAGAAACGTATGGATTGCTTCTTAGCAGAGGTGGAGTGAGGGACACAGGAAGGTAAAGTCTCATAGGGAAAGGAGCTCTCTTCACTTATGGGTCTGCTGCTGTTATAGCAAGGGCTCCCAGGGGGCGTTATCAACTGCTGCCCCGATTCTATAGAACTCCCTTCCCCCGGAGGTCCAGTTGAGTCCAAATCTGAGCATCTTCTGGAGGTGAAGTAAGATTATCCTATTTGTAAAGGTATTTGGCAGGCAGGGATGGGGGCTTGGGGGTTCAGTTGTGAGGGGGGTTGTAGATGTGGGAAATGGGGGGGGTTGCGGGGGTTTTTATTTTACTGTTTTTAGGGATTGTTCATTATTATGTGTTTTATATATATTGTGAGCCACCCTGCGCCTTCTTTTAGGGAAGGGCAGGATAGAAATGTAAATAAACAAACAAATAAATAAATAGCTCCACCAGCTTTAATGGAGTTATTTCAGCAGTGCTGGCTCAAGAGAAATGGTGGCCCTGCGTAAAATGGTGGTGTGGGCCCCCTTCTAACACACAAATACTTGATGGAAACACACTGACTCACCCATTAGGAAAAGGAAAATGTTACTATAATTTAATTAATTTATGTTTGATTAATTAAATATAACATCCCCTTCAGGTGCTGGGGCTCCCTGCATTATAGGCCCATACATTATGCATATCTTGTTATTTCTGGTTTGCCCACAAGACCTCTTATGTTGGAGGTCCCCTCCTGATTCACTGCAGGTCCTCCATAGTTTGGGCCTCCTCATGTTTGAGGCTCTGTATTTATTTATTTATTTATTTATTTATATATATTTATTTATTTATTTATTACTGTCATTTATACCCCGCCCCTCCTGTAAACAGCTCGGGGCAGCTTCCAACAATATAAATATATATATAAATAAATAAATAAATAAAAACAATATAAAACAATTTAAAATAATCAATAATAAAAATATTTAAAACAGGGCCCCGGAAACTAACAATAAAACAGGACAGGGGCAAAAAAACAATAACCCTAACCCACCCACCCCCCAAAGGCCTGGGCGAACAGCCAGGTTTTACAACACCGCCGGAATGACAATAGGCTTGGGGCTAGGCGAGCTTCCTCCGGAAGGGAGTTCCAAATACGCGACCCGGCCACCGAGAATGCCCTCTCCATTGTGGCCCCCCGCTTTATGCGGGGAACCTCCAGGAAGGCACCCCCAGTCGACCGCAGGAGCCGCTCTGGGGCACAGAGGGCAAGGCTGTCCCTGAGGTACAAAGGGCCCAGACCATGAAGGGCCTTATAGATCAACACCAAAACCTTGAACCTGGCTCGGCACTCTATTGGCAGCCAGTGCAGAGTCTGGAGTACAGGTGTAATATGCTCCCGACGACCCGTCCCTGTAAGGAGACGGGCTGCCACATTCTGCACTAGCTGCAGCCTCCGAACCAGGAACAAGGTAGCCCCACGTAGAGCGCGTTGCAGTAGTCCAGCCTCGAGGTGACCAAGGCATGGATGAGGGAGGCCAGGTCCGGGACGGAGATGAATGGATGGAGCCTACACACCAGATACAGCTGGCGGAAGGCAGCCTTAGCGACTGCCTCCACCTGCCACTCCAGGCGCAGGTCCGCGTCCAGTATCACCCCCAGACTCCGGACCTGCTGAGCTATAGGAGGGCGAACCCCCCCAATCAGGGGGGCCACTACCTCCCTCGTTCTCCCCATCAACATCACCTCCATCTTATCGGGGTTGAGCTTCAGTCTGCACTGCCGCATCCATTCCGGCACGGCCTCCAGACACTGGGATAGCAACGAGACAGCTGGGTCTGGGTCAGTTGAAAAGGAGAGGTACAGCTGAGTATCATCAGCATATTGGTGACACCGCACCCCGAACCCCCTCACGACCTCCCCCAAGGGCTGTATGTACACATTAAACAATAACGGAGACAGGATAGAACCCTGCGGAACGCCGCATGATAAGGCGCGGGGGCACGATGTCTCATCCCCAAGCACCACCCGCTGGCTCCTCCCCAAGAGGAATGAACAGAACCATTCAAGAACAGTCCCCTCCAGACCCCCCACCAGTGCTTCTCAGAGTCAAATTTATTCATGGGCCCCCATGAATTGGAGGCCTTAAGGGTCCCTCACAACACAGGGGGCCCTGGGTGGTTGCAGTCTGCACTTGTCTGGGGTCTTTTGTACACAAGACACACCCTTGCATATTTATACAGCAGTGGAGGGTGGGTGGGTGCGCATGCGCACTCCCACAAAACACACATGCCCACTCACCTCCGCTGATGCATAGAACAACCAGCGAAAATGCTCCATGCGTGGGGATACGTCAGGTATGTGTGTATGCCAGTGTGCGCCCATGTACACTCCCCCCTCCCTGCACTGCCCCCACAGCAGTGCACCCATGGACTGCCCACCCAGTGGTGGCCCATTTAAAAAAGGCCTGGAACTGGTCTTACATGTTATTGGCATATTTTGACATGTCCAGGTCAGTCTACATCTTCATATATTGATAAAATCAGCAAAGGCCTTCTAAGGATATATCGGTTGGTGTCCTTACATTAACCTGAAAGGATAGGTCAAATCTAGTGGGTAGGGGCACCTCCCTGGCTTGAGCACCCTTTGTTTACTGTATCTCCAGCTGCAGGCCCATTCATACCTCCCAAGGAACTAAGATTTAATCAACATTCTTCATTTGTCCTCTCCTTCTTTGTTCCCCCTTCCCCTTGCCTCAAGCTATTTTGTGCTGTATAAAGAGACTCTTAATTTGTACAGTGCCTCAGAACCATCTTGGCTAGTTAGGAGGGTCTGTGTTGCCGGTCCTCCTGAACGGGGACAGATCTGGATCCACTGTCCCTGTTCCAGCTCCTAAGCAATAAAAACCTAGTGACCCAATCCTGAGAGTGTGGTCTCAACCTTGTTTGTTGCGCATGTACAACAGCACCCCTTGAACCCCTCAAATGCAAGAGACTACACATGTCAGCAGAGCTTTGGGGCCAAAATGTTTAGATTAACTGATCCTAAATGCCAGCGCTGTCTCCTCGATGTTTGTTTTGTTGGCTAGTTGCAAATTGACTGGTGCCAGCTTGGATTCAAAAAACATGCTTTAAGTTATTATGTCCACTGTCCTAGACACTCTCTGAGGAGAGGAGTATTGTGATTAAGCCATAATAAATAAATAATGGTTGGATTCATTTACAAGGATGATGACTATGTTTGTTTGTTTTTATTACTGGTATCATTTCCCCCTTGGTGGTTAATTAGTTCTCCAGCCACAGATGTCTGAATTGTTTCAATGGTAATGGCTTGGATTAAGCTAAGAGAACTGATAGTGGGGTAGAGTCAGTCACCAAGCTGTTGTCCCCTTGCCGTGTACATGTATAAGGCTGCAGGATGCACAAGCAGCCTACTGCCCCAAGCTTGCCTCTTGTGCTCTTGCAGCACTTGGCTCAGCTTTGAGAATACATGTATCCCAGATGCAAAAAGAACACACGCTTGTGGTGTGTGGATGACACCAGAAGAGAAAACTTTAAACAAGCACATGCAAGAGCACAAAGCAATGCTGTCTTGTGGTTAAGAAGCTACTAAGGATTTAGGACATCTGGAGTTCAGTCCCTGGGCTCTATCTGTGTGTGTGACTGTAGGCAAGTCATTTAACCTCTGTGTCTGTAGCCCAATTCCCAGACTGTAAAATGACAATCTTATTGTCATTTAGGTATTTAGGCTAGTCTGTTTTACTATATATATAATATTATAATATAATATATAACATTAATATATATTAACATAATATATTAGATATTATATATTATATAGGTATTTAGGCTAGTCTGTTTTACTATATATATAATATTATAATATAATATATAAAACAGACTAGCCTAAATACCTATATAATATCTCTCTATATGTACACAACCAATATCTATCTAAATCTAAGGGAGACAGGGGAAGGGAAAAGGAAAACTGTTATCTAATCAATTATCTCCGCCTTGACATCCTTTCCTGCTCCTCTCCTCTTCCTACTCCCTCCCCTCTCCCTTTTCCCCTTCCTTCTCTTCTGTCCACCCTCCCACCTCCCTTGAGGAAATCTCCTCCCTGCTTTCCTCCTCCAACCCTTCCACTTGCCCCCTTGACCCCATCCCCTCCCACCTCCTGACATCCATTGCTTCCACTGTTGCCCCTTCCCTCCTGCACATCATCAACCTCTCCCTCTCTACTGGTTCCTTCCCCTCCGCCTTCAAGCACGCCACTGTCTCTCTTATCCTCAAAAAGTCCACTCTTGACTCCTCTGACCCTTCTAGCTACCGTCCTGTCTCACTCCTTCCTTTTGCTTCCAAGCTTCTTTAACATGTTGTCTACTCCCGCTGTCTCGACTGGCTCTCCGCCAACTTCTCCCTTGACCCCCTCCAATCTGGCTTCCGCCCCTCTCACTCTACTGAAACTGCTCTTGCTAAGATCACCAAAAATCTTCTTGTGACTAAATCTAATCGCCTCTACTCCATTCTTGTCCTCCTTGACCTCTCTGTTGCCTTCGATACTGTTGACCACTCACTCTTGCTGAACTCTCTTCACTCCCTTGGCTTCCGTGGCTCCATCCTCGACTGGTTCTCCTCCTACCTCTCTGACCGCTCCTTCAATGTGTCTCTTGCCAACTCCACCTCCTCCTCCCTTCCCCTCTCGGTTGGTGTTCCCCAAGGCTCTGTCCTTGGCCCTCTCCTCTTCTCTATCTATACCCTGTCCCTAGGCAAACTCATTGCCTCCCATGGCTTCCAATATCACCTCTACGCTGATGACACTCAACTCTATCTCTCTACTCCCTCTCTCTCTCCATCTATTCAAGCTCGCCTCACCAGCTGTCTCTCTGACATCTCTACCTGGATGTCTCAACGTCAACTCAAACTCAACATGGCTAAAACTGAACTCCTTATCTTCCCCCCTCATCCTTCCTCTCCCTCTTCCCTGTCGATCCTCATCGACGGGGTCACCATCCTTCCCATCCCACAAGCCCGTAGCTTAGGCTTTATCTTTGACTCACCCCTTTCTTCTAAACCCTACATTGACTCTGTTGCCAAATGCTGCCATTTCTCCCTCCTAACTCCTGCTGATACCTTCCATTCAGTACAATCTGTTGCCTGAGGTCTGTGTACTCATATCCTCACCACATGGACCAGCCAGCCATCATTCTCGATGTAACTAAGCCAAGCTCATGCACCTGGGAGCTCGCATCTTCGTGAATGTTACACTCCTTGTCTCTCCCTCTGTTCCCCTTCCTTTGTCTCCCTCCACCCCCGTCTCTTAGATTGTAAGCCCTAGGGCAGGGACCGTGTCTATTTCATTACTTTGTAAAGCGCCAGGTACATTGCTTGCGCTATATAAATGCTTGATTAATAATAATAATAATAATATGGGGCGCATTCACTATCTAGCCGCCTGTTCCCGCTGGGCTGGCTCCGTTCCCTTGCTCCTGCTCCAGGAGACTTTAGTTCATCTGCGGGGAGAAGAGGAAAGGATTGTGAGCGGCGATATTCCACCTCCCCCCCACCTGACCTCCCCCCGCCAAGCCACCGGAAGCTGGGTTGGGGCCACTTAAGGACATCACCTGCGGCTGTGCCACAGGCTGCGAGCCAGCGGCTGTGGGCCTAAGGGCCGCGGCCAAAGAGTGCAACCCTTTGGGATCCTTTGGGGCCCATTGGGGTATTGGGGACTGGAGGTTTTGCTTGACCCCATAGGTGTATGTAATTTCGGTTGGTGTTGTTAGGTACCAGGGGTGGGTTGTTTGAATGTGGAATCGGGGTATAGGGGAACTTGTTGGTTAATACTCAACATGGGGGGGCAAAGAGTCGCCAAGAGAGCTGCCCGCCAAGCAGAATCCCTGGTTGTGGACCTGCCTCAAGAATCGCAACAGCGTCTGGAAAGGTACTATTCGCTTCGCTCCCACAACCAGGTCGCGAAAGAGGGTGTGTCGACTCTCCCCACCAAACTGGCTATGACTCGGGGCCCCAATGTTTCACCAAACTATGATGAGGTTCACTCAAAGACTGGTCATTGTGACCCAGAACTGTGTTGTCTGAACCCTTTATTTACCCATGGTTCTGATTTATCTGCATCAGCTAGCTCTGTGCATTTAGTGGACGGTCGCTGTCTTGACCAAATTGAGAAATCTTGTTCAGTGATAAGGGAGTTAGTTAATTTATTACTGAGTAAAATCAGTGATTTAGTCACCTTGGTCCAGGGGCAGCAAGGTTTGCTGACTTCAGTTTTGCAATATCTGACCAGTAGGGAGTGGGCTGGGCCTGGGGGAACCCATAATGGATCTGATATTTTAAGTTTTGACACACACAGACACCAGTGGCGCCCTTGGTAGCCCCTCTCCAGCAAGGTGGCTCGAGGATGTGTCAAGCGATGAGGAGCCGTGCCCTCAGTCACTAATCAAAGGGAGTTTGGACCCCTGTAGGTCCAAACCAGTTCCTGTTTTGGGGGCGGTGGCATTTAGGATTCATCCGTTACCCAATGGCCACCTTCCTTCTTGGAACACCAAACATGCAGTGGCCTATCATTTAGAAACCATCTTAGGCTGGGTTCCATTTGGGGTAATCGATTCAGTGCAGGTCCGGCCCTCTTATGGGTGTATACACAGATTGGTGGTTCGTTTTTACTGCCCCTCTTTTGCTTTTAGGGTTTTGGACCAGGTCCATTTGTTAGCTACTTGGGGCATATATGTGAGGGAAGTGTTCAAAGATTTGTTGATCCCCCCCCCTGCTCCCCCCCCCTTTGAGAGCTTGGGGAGGAGCTAAGCACTAATGGTGTTGGAGGTTCGGTTGTTGGGGTAGCGAGGGGGAGGGGGCTGGCAGCCGGACTGCCAAAGAAAGTTCAGAGCCCATTAATAAACGGCTACAAAATCTTGCCGGAGATGGGCCTTTGGTGGGGGTCATAGAAGGAGGTTTGTCATCAGCCCCCCTCGAGGAAGGGTTGGGCGCCATGAAAGATGGCGGGACTATATGTGAGTCAGTGGGAATAGAGAATTTAGCGAAGCCGTCAGTAGTGAGGCGGAAGCAGGTAGCTCCCATTCTCGATCGGCTGTCTTACCTTAGGTCAGCTCCCGATGCAGGAATAGCTTGTTCTGCCGGCTCTTTGGCGTTGTCCCAGGAGCCGGGGGGATATGCACCTTGGTGGGGATCCGAGAGCCGGCAAGGCCCGGACCAGCTTGGAGGTGCCGGTGCTGGCCCCTGGATCCCACCATAATTTCTCTTTTAGTGAGCATGTGGGTGGGTCCCCCAGGTAGTAGTCGGCAGGCTATCTTTGTGACCCAAGTTGTGTGACTTCTGTTATGCCTTCCCCAACTTGCAATAGCATTGTTGTGGAATGGCGGGTTGGGCCTGGTACTATATGATTATAGGATCATGACCTTTTCATACTAGGGGGTTAGCTATCCTGAACTGGGGACTCAGGTAGGAATCAAACCCCGTTTGAGGGATATCCGGTTAATCCTTCCTAGTGTTTATTTGAATTGAAGGGCAGTTACGCGGGGGACCGGGTGGTTATGTGATTTAGTATGCCCCTTTAGGATTGAGGTATTTTATTACTCTCTTTTGTACAGGGTTATTGCGAGTCTTGGGCCTTAGCTATTATTATAGCCTTTTTTATTAATTAGTGCCCGTTCCTTTAGGTCCTTATAGGATGTGTTGGAAATTAGCGGGAAGGATGGTTTTCGAACATTTCGATGGATGGTCAGGAGTTTTTATTGATCAATAAATACCTTAGGGATTGAATTTTTGAGAGGTTGGGGCTTTTGAAAAGTATGTCTGAACTATGTTAGGGACATTCGGGGGTTGTGTTGGGGAATATTCTGATACTTTGGTACAGAACCTGGTATGGAATATCCAGGTGTAGAATTATTGGGTTACTGGTGAAGAATCTTTTGTGTGGGAATTGTTCCCTTAGGTCCCCAGACTTTAAAATTATTCCTTGGATATTAGGAGATGGTTGTATTGTTGTATTGTCTATGTTGTATGTAATTGCTATGGTCTATGACTACACAATAAAGTCTTGAGTCTAATAATAATATATAACTATTCTAATCTAATCTATACATCTATAATATAAATCTATATCTAATCTATACTACCTATCTATATATAATGTACAGAGGGGAGAAGAGCAGGGAAAGGGAGAAGGTAAAATATATGGTATGAGGAAGGAAAGGTATTGGTAATACAATGAGGGCTAGGGAGGATTTTTTTTGTGTGCAAGCACCACAGTTCTGTAAACACAACCCGACAAGCAGAGCTCTCACAGAACGGAGAGAAAAAGCCTGGCCCTCCCCATTATAAAGGGTTGCTGTGCCCTCCCCCAGAGCCCCCCTGATTGGTTGTGGGAGGCAGCAGGCATTGAGCAATCACAGAATGCCATGAGACTGCTGGAGCCTGCTTACGCTGCTCATTGGCCAGCAATACATCCATCAGATATTGCTGAGCTGCTTGCTCCTCCCAACACGGACACAGTTCAAGAGTTCAGCCCTGTTTAGGGCTCTGAGATGTCTGTTCCCTCCTCCCCACTCCACATTTTCCCTCCAAAACTCAACTGCCACTACACTAATAATAATGACAATGATAACAACATTGTCATTTTTGTTTTCGTTGTTATTCTCAGTTGTCATTTTTGTTATTGCAATAACAAAAACAAAAATGACAATTTTCGTTATCATTATTGTAATAATGAAAATGACATGCACACCCCTAGCCTCAACCACCTTGCCTAAATACACTACAAAGGGGAGAGAGATTTTGTTTTATAAAGTCCTGGTATGTCTTCTGTAAGCCAATACAATCACAAATGCTTGTAGATTTAAAACTCTACCAGCAGAGGGCAGTGACAGCACAAAATATACAAATAAACTATCAAATTACTAAACCTACAGTAAAGGTCTGCCTTCCTGTGAGGAGAAAGAAATGAAGGGAGGATTTCTCTCCTGAGGAGGCCACTCATCAAATTAAATTCCCCTGTCACTTACACAAGGAATAAATCAGAAATAAAAAAGTGACATTATTGTTAAGTTGACATGAGAGGAAACCTATCATGCCCCTTCAGTTATTATGCAGGCCTTTTGGGGGAGTCAAAGGTATTACCGAGGTGGTCTCAAATGAACACTACCCAGTCTCCTCCAGTGGAGGAAGATCACTATGTCACAGGACCTTGCTTCAGCAGAGGAAGGGGATGTGGCCAATCTCAAAGGCTTCTACGGCCACGGAGAAGGGCCATTGGTTTTCTGCTGCCTCAGTTTACTCTATTCCTTAAGAACTGTGCTACAGGGTCAGGCTAACAGCCTAGAACAGCTGTGTATCCTGAATGCTCAGGGGAGGTGTACAAGAAATTACATTCTGTAGCTCATTCCCAGGCAGTTTCCAGCAGTCAGACAGAAGGGAGACCCACGCAGGAAGTGACAAGCGACTGGCCCCGAGTCTGCTGGACTTCCGCCGGGCCTGTAAGACCTGGCTGTTCATTCAGGCCTTCGGGGAAGGGAGTGGGAGACGGGTAGTGGGCGGGGGGCTGGGTTGGGTTAGGGAGGGTTTGGGTATGGGTTATTTTAATCTGGGGGTTTTAGGTTGTTTTAATTGTATTTTTAGTTATGTTTTTTAAAATGTTGTTAGCTGCCCCATGATGCTTGTAGCAGGAGGGGGCGGCATATAAATTTTAATAATAAATAAATAAATAAATAAATAATAGGGACACTGATGGAATTTGATTAGTCCTTCAAAACAAAACAAACAAATGCCCACATAGTTATAAGATCTCATTTTCTCTTTTCTGTACACCTGTAACGATCACAACAGTGGCCCATTCCACTCAGTCAGCACTTTTTAAAGGGAGCATCCCTTGCCATAATCCCCCTTACTTCTCAGATTTTAATCTGGCAATCCTACCCACAAATAACCAATTCCTTATTTTCCATCCTCAGAAAACAGGATTGTACAAATTATATATAATCTATCTTGGGATCTACCACTGGCTCCTTTCAGCTGCAGTAATAAGTGTGTCCGTTACTGTTTTGCAAATTTTAGAGGGGTAGGGGCAAAATTTAATTATTTTCTCTCTTTTTTTATTTAGACTAACCATTTACTAACAGATTAGATTGCTCTGTGTTTATATTTATTTAGACACCTAAATATTTTTCAATTTAATAGCTGCTGGGGGAGCTCACTGAAAGTAGAGGGGCTCAGACTCCCCCAGACTCTATAAAGTTTATGCCTATGACTGTCACATTATTAATGTGTATTCATGCTAGTAGAAGCAGCCAACACAAAGTGAAGCTGGTACCAGTGCCCCTTGGGATGGGGGTGCTGCAAAGACTTTTCTCACAACAGTCCTTCCCCTCCTCCTCCACCCACAGATAGACTTACCACCTCTCTGGGTTCTGTGGGAAGCCCCAGTTTCTCAGTGAGGGGTGCCCCTGATAATGCAGCAAAATCTGGGTTTGCGGAGGTGACAGGTGTTATGATAGAGAGCTTCCCATCCACAAGGGGGAGCTGTAGCAAAGACCTTCAGAGGTCTGAGGGTGAAAACAGACATGACGCTAACCATCCTTTAACCACATTTGGTGGTTATTTATGCATGTTGCAGGGCTGTATTGGTGCCCTATGCAGCCCTGAAACATGCATAAATGACCACCAAGGGTGGTTAAAGGGTGGTTAACGTCATGTCTGTTTTCACCCTGAGATCTCTATCATTCTGTGTAGCTATACTAGTTGTTGTTTGAGGTCAGACATAGACCTGCAAGGCCAGAGCTAGGAAAGCAGCTATATGCATCAGGCTTGCATGAACAGTTGAGACTCAAATAAAGTTTTGTTGTTGAGAAGCCTCAGAGTTCGTGTCTGCTTAAAGGAAGCCAAACATGGTGTCAGAAGTGGGATTGCTCTTGTAAAGACAAGGCAACAAGCAGCCCTAATTTGAAAGCCCCAACCCCTGCACACACAGACAAGCAGAGGCCTCAACCATGGCAACAAGCCTGATCCCAGTTCCTGGACCCATGGAAATGGCAGGTGATGTTTTCAGCAACTGGATGTTCTTAGAGCACAGTGGAAAAACTGAAATTGCAACAGAACTGAATGAAAAAGATAAGAAAATAAGAACTGCAACACTGGTGTCTGTGATGGGAAAAGAATGCTACATGCTCCAACAGCACCTGAACATGTCACCAGCAGACAGGGAAGATCCCTCCAAAATGTTGACAGCCCTCCAAAAGCATTTTGAGCCTACCAGAAATGTTATTTATGAACACTTTCTATCCAACAAATGCAAGCAAGAGTCAACAGAAACTGTGGACCAATGTATTGCCAGGCTGTGCAAAGCAGCAGATTCATGTGAGTATGGAATTTTAAAGGAGGAATTGATCCCGGACCGGTTAGTCATAAGCACCAAAGACAAAGTCGCTCAGATGAAAATGCTTAGAGACCCCAAATTAACCTTACAAGGGTCTCAGACATGTGCAAATCCAGTGAACAAGCACTCTCTCAAATGCAAATGATAAGCACATCAGAGGCTGAGATGTTACATTATGTGAGCAAAAACAAATTCAGGAATCTTCAGAAAATGCAAAAAATACCACACCCACTTAGTGAGAAGGCAACTGGCAGATGCCCAGCCTCTGGCACTATATGGAGGAGTTGTGGAAAGAAAAATCATTATGCTAGAGTGTGTAGACAAAGCAAGCAAAGGAAAATAACACACCAAATAGAGGAGGTGGACAATGATGAGCTAAGCAGCAATCCTGACAGTGATATATTCTACATATATGATATCAAGACAATACATGTGCAGAATTCCAAATGGTTTGCTGGCACCTTACAAAGCAACATTGTAAGCATGGAAAAAACAAGCAATTGAATGCCAGACAGACAGTGGAGCTTCTGTGAATGTGATGGGATACAAAGATTTTCGCAGTATCATGCAAGATGGAGAAGCAAAGCTGCAACGAAGCAAATCCAGGCTGAGACTATATGATGGCACCATCCTCGAACCCTTAGGACAGTGTGTTTTATAAGCAGAACACCAAGGGAAAGTATACCAGCTGGAATTCCAAGCTGTGCACTCCAAACAAAAGCCACTTCTGTCAGCCAGCACAAGCAAACACATGAACCTTGTGACACTAAACTTTTCACCTAAAATTCATACAATAAATTCACAAACAGAAGAAACTGGTCTACAAAGGAAAATACAACCAAGAGGACTTCCCATGGAAAAAATCCTTAAAGACTATGGGAATGTATTTGAAGGACTAGGGTGCCTCCCAGGCACATTATACTTACAGATAGACAACACAATACAAGCAGTGCAACATCTGCCATGCAGAGTCTCCATAGCATTAAAAGACAAAAATCTTGAAAGCCAAAAAATAGAACAAGTACCATATTTCTCCTATTTAGGGCTAACATTCTCCCAAACTGGATCGTGGCAAGCACACCTCAATACCAAAAAACAAGCAGCTGTGGTAGTCTTAAAGACACTGCTAAAGTTCTATTATAAGGATGGTGGTCAACAGATAACCCCAGTATTGAGGATATTTGATGCAAAAATAGGAGGGATGGTTACATATGGGGCCCAGGTGTGGGGGCATGAGAAGGTTATGGGCAAACAGCTGGAATCCATACAGAACAGATGCATGAGAGCAATTCTGGCAGTTCCAAGAAGTATTTCTGCGTCTATTTTGAATCTGGAATTGGGTCATCTGCCACTGACTGCCAAACTGGAGAGACTGATGTTGACATTCTGGCTCAAATTACACCACAAAAAAGGTTGCAAATTAGAGAGGATGTGTTTAGAGGGAAAGTATGTGGAAGTAGGGATTAAAAAATCGTGGTGGGCTGGAATTAAGCAGTCTCTTAATAATCTGGGGCTGTTAGAAGAACTGATACAAGGGCTTGATGGAGCGGTGGCAGAGGATGGGTAAGATTGACTGTGTATTTCATCGTGGGAAGTAGTAGAGTCTACTATAAATAGGCAGGTGGACAGGAGGACAACAGGGCACATAAGGTATTCCTAGGACAGATGTCCCGGGGGAGGTATGGGTTTGTTTGGTACAGGAGAAAGAGGTAGATAGAGGATATACAATCTTGTAGCAGAGATTTGTTTGCCCATGATTCTGGGATTTGGGCACGTATTGTTGTATCATTTTAGGTGGGTTATCTGGCTCTCGTGGGCCTTTTATAAATTGTTCTGTTATGTGTTAAGGCCTGCGGCCGCAATAAGATTTATTGTTGTTGTTGTAATGAGTAAGGTAATCTGAGTATGTTAAACTTATTCCAGTTTATTTTAGCTTCCTTAATGGAAGAAAAATGTATATATTATAACTAAATAATTATTGATTCATTCTTATAGATTTTAATGAATATTGTTTTGGGATTCTTTGTAGTGAATCCTAACTTCTTGCTTATATCATGTGTTAATATGTATTTGATGCTATTTTCTGTTTTTGCTTATGTATTTGAGTTCGGCCATAGCAATAGCAAGTGCTGTAATAAAGATGATTGACTGATTGATTGAAAGCTATAAAACAAATGGAAAAGGATGGCATCATCACCAAAGTGACAGAACCTACAGAATGGATAAGCAGCATGGTAGCCATAGAAAAACCAGGAAAGCTTCACAAATGCATAGATCCCAGCAACTTAAGCAAGGCACTGATGAGGGCTCACTACCAAATGCCCACAATAGAAGAAATTTTGCCAGACCTTGCCAAAGCAAAGATATTCTCAGTCTTGGATGCAAAAGATGGTTACTGGCAAATCCTGCTAGATGAAGAAAACAGTTACCTCACCACATTTTGGACACCAGCAGGCCGATACAGATGGCTAAGAATGCCATTCGGAATCAAACCGGCAGCAGAGGAATATCAGCATCGCCAACAAGATGTCCTAGTAGATCTCAAGGGCATTAGTATCATAGCAGATGACATTTTAGCATATGGATGTGGAGAAACTAGGGGTGGGACATCAGGGCAATTACCAGCTACCGGATTTACCGGTTACCGGATTTAAAAAAACCAGATTGCCGGATTTGTACCGGTTTACCGGTACCGGATTTGTTCCATTGATTTCAATGGGGAACTGTCCCCATTGAAATCAATGGGGAAAAAAACAAAAAACCTCCCCCCTCCCCCTCCCAGGCTGTGCGGGTGGAAGGGGAGGCACCCCCCCACCCACCCTGCCCAGCCTGGATTAAATTATTTTATTTTTTTTAACCCTAAGTCCCTAGCAGTGCAGGCTCTGGACCGCCGCCGGCGACCCGGAGCCCGCACCAGCAGGTACGGTCCCTGGGGTGGGGGGTGGTTTAACACACCCCCAACCCCAGGGATCAGATCACTCTACCTACCTCCCCACCCAGGGATCGCCTACCTTGCGCTCTGGGCGGCGGCGACGGGGGTCCGGCTCCGGTGGCTTCAGTGCTGGCTGTGGCTGCCAGCTTCAGCACTACTAGGCCTTCCGGGGAAACCCAGAAGTTCACCGGAAGGCCTAGTAGCACTGAAGCCAGCAGTCACAGCCAGCATTGAAGCAGCCGGAGTCGGACCACCGCTGCCGCTGCTGCCCGGAGCGCAAGGTAGGCGATCCCTGGGTGGGGAGGTAGGGTGATCCCTGGGGTGGGGTGTGTGTTAAACCACCCCCCAGCCCAGGGATCACCCTAGTACAACCGTACCTACCTGTTGGTGCGGGCTCTGGGTCACCGGTGGCGGCCCGGAGCCCGCACTAACAGGGACATTGGGGGAATTTTTTTTTAAAGCCAGGTTGGGCACCCGCACAGCCTGGACTGGGGAGGGAAAGTGGGGGGGTTGTTGTTGTTTTTTTACATTGCAGCCATTTGAATGGCCACAATGTAAAAAATCCGGTACGGGGGGAATCCAAATACCGGGCAGCATCAGATACCGGAAGATCCGGAAGTCCCACCTCTAGGAGAAACTATGAAAGAAGCAACAACAGATCATGACATCAATCTAACTAAGCTCCTAGAAAGAGCCAGGAAAGTCAACCTGAAACTCAACAAAAGAAAGATGAGGTTGAGACTTACCTCAGTACCATACATGGGACATCTGCTAACATCAGAAGGCCTGCACCCAGATCCTGAGAAAGTGAGAACAGTACAACAAGCTCCCAAACCTACAAATTCCAAGTCTCTGGAGCGGCTATTGGGATTTGTCAATTACCTGGCCAAGTTCCTCCCCTCACTATCTGATGCATGCAAACCGCTTAGACGCCTGCTGGATAAAGGTGCAATGTGGACCCAGCTTCCGCAGCATGAAACAGCTTTTAACCAGATTAAAATCTTGGTCACCAGACACCCTGTGCTGAAATACTTTGATGTAAACGAAGAGGTTACTATACAGTGAGATGCTAGTGAAACTGGACTTGGGGCAGTCCTTCTGCAAAATGCACAGTCAGTAGTTTTTGCTTCAAGATCCTGATCTCCACCTGAACAACGAAATGCCTAGCAATACTATTTGCTTGTGAAAAATTTGATCAGTACATCCGAGGTCAAAAATGCATACACGTAGAAAGTGATCACAAACCTTTTGAGATCATTTTTAAGAAGCCACTGCTATCAGCTCCTAAACGCCTGCAGTGAATGCTCTTGAGGCTACAGCACTACCAGCTGGATGTACATTACAAGAATGGAACTGAAATGTACATAGCAGACTTCCTTTCTAGAGCAGCACTGCCTGAAGAACCTGACACACCTGGACTGGAACATGAAGTCCTCAATGTACTTGAAAGAAGTGAAACACAAAATGAAATAGAAAGCCTCAATCAAGTCAGCTACATTCCCATTTCACGGCTAAGACTACAGAGAGTCCATGATCATACGCTACTGGACAAAGAGTTACAGACCCTGACATCCATCATTTTAACAGGATGGCCGACACTCAAGAAAAGGCCCCTGTGGCCACTCGACAATAATGGAACTACTGTGATGAGCTCGGTGTGCAAGACAACATTATATTTAAAGGCAACCAAATCATCATACCTGAAGCCATGAGACGAGAGACCCTGTCTCAAATACACAGCAGCCACTCTGGAATGGAAGCTTGCCTATGAAAAGCCAGGGATGTAGTATTCTGGACGAACATGAATGGAGACATCAAAGAGCTAGTAAGGAATTGTGATACATGCACAGAATTTCAGACAAGACATCAGAAGGAAACTTTGCAGATACACAGCATTCCCAACAGACCTTGGCGCAAGGTAGGAATGGACCTTTTTGTTGTGAACACCACCAACTATCTAATCACTGTGGATTACTTCTCTGACTTCTGGGAGCTAGACAAATTATCGGACACTTATGCAACAACTGTAGTAAACAAAGCAACGATACACTTCAGCAGGCATGGCAAACCGGATTGTGTCATCTCAGATAACGGACCACAGTTCATCAGCAAGGAATTTACACAATTCGCCAAGGAATGGGAGTTTAATCACATCACAGTCTCTCCTTATAATAGCCAATCAAATGACAAAGCTGAGTCAGCTGTCAAAATTGCCAAGACTCTCATAAAGAAAACCGCAAAGAACAAAGAAAACATATGGCAAGCCATCTTGGAGTGGAGAAATACCCACACCGAAGGTATGAACAGCAGCCCTGTACAACGCTTGATGTCCAGATGCACATGCACTTTTGTGCCCATAGCCGATAGGCTGCTAAAACCTGAAGTTGTGGAGGGAGTCACAGATCTCATAGAGAAGAAGTGCAAAAAAGCCAAAGCTTATTATAGAGCCATGCTAGTGGCTCCATTAGTTAAGATGGAGCTAACGTTCTGTATTGAGAGTTCCATTGACTTCAATTGAGTTCCCTGGGGCAAATTCCTCTGACTTGCAGCCCTGAAGTTTACGGGGTTTTCTCTGTGAGCACACACTTATAGTCACAGATGGCTGCATAGGACAGATATTGAGTATGCCAAGTATGTGCTTTGGTCCAATATTTCATGTTAGATTTGGTGTCAAGATGTCCCTGGCATTTAAAAAGCACTTGCGCTTGCTGAGGGAGCAAGAGGGAAGAGGAGCTGGATGAGGTGGCGGGGCTGGGGGGTCTGTGAAGAGAGGGGGCTGAGAGAGCAGGAGGAGGGCATAGGAGGGGGCTGGGGGA
>QEPC01011082.1:961763-977375 GCA_003113815.1 Sphenodon punctatus | reverse complement strand
CCCCCAACCTGCAAAGGAAGAGGATTGGAGCTGAAAGACCAAGGCAAAGTGTGGGTGCATGGAGCCTAAGTTGTAAGCGAGCACAGTATGCGAAGTCATACAACATCTTTACTGCTTACATGGTGTGGAAGTTAAGGTGGGAGACTTAACACACAATTTCTAGGTTTGCTAAAGTTTGCTTGGTATGAATCTGCCTTAACTAAACTTGTAAAACCATAGGTTTTTTGTTTATCTAATTATGACAAACAAGCCAGAGACCTGCCAGAACTAAAGCCTGGAGAACCAGTATGAGTGTGATTATTTCCTTTAGACAAAGCTGGCAACACGTATAGAACAGGTAAATCCCCGCTCATAAACTGTTGCAATTGATGGAAGAACATACCGGCAAAATCGCAAATTCATTCACCCAATACAACCTTCCATAAGCCATGAATACCACATGAGAGAGGCAGAGGACCGTCATGATCCCCCTAACTTTGAGACATGGAGGACGAAGAGTCCCCAGTCCAACTCTCATCCAGCAGAGATAGAACCTGCAGAACTTACCATCCAGTCATCGCAAGGTCCAAGCACAACAGAAAATAATGGCATGGAACGAACTTTAGCCCCTCCTTAAGTCATGAGAAGCACTCGTACACACAGTAACATCAAACCACCCGAAAGATACAAAGAGTATGTACTGACTGGACATTAAGCCAGTCACCTTAGACCACTGGGGAACAGTTGCCTAACAGCTAGTTAGTCTTTATTTATAATGTACTTGGATTAAAGTTTTAGTATAGTTTGATGTTTGTGTATCACTGCCCTAAACAAATATGACAAAGGAGATGTTACGATAGAGAGCTTCCCATCCACAAGGGGGAGCTGTAGCAAAGAACTTCAGAGGTCTGAGATATGTATCATCCTGTGTAGCTATACTAGTTGTTGTTTGAGGTCAGAGGTAGACCTGCAAGGCCAGAGCTAGGAAAGTAGTTAATGCATCAAGCTTGCATGGACTGGTGAGACTCAAATAAAGTTCTGTTGCTGAGAAGCCTCAGAGTCCGTGTCTGCTTAAAGGAAGCCAAACAGCAGGGGGGCTGTGTCAGAAAGGGTGCAGCTGCACAGGCAATAGGGATGGACTTTCCCACTCCCTTTCTTACGTGGGCCTACCTCTTGGGAGTCTCCATAAGGGTTGCCATATTTCAGCTCCCCAAATCCAGGTAGCCTAATTTGCATATTATGAAAATTTTGCTACTTATGCAAATCAAGCACATTAATTGTTGCATTGTCTACCAGTTGCTTTGTGTCTGCTACTGACAACTCTGCAGCTGACCTTGTGTGTATTACGTAGACCTCACTGGACAATGGGTCGGGGCCGATATTGGCTGAACTTGTTCCAGCGGGGTACTGTATGCAGCATCAGGATGGAAGGGGTGGGGGGGAGCCATTATTTTTAGAGAGACATGGTCCATTAGGAGGTTCCCAGTGCAGCTGGAATTGGGTTGTGAGGGACTCCATCTTGTGATTGATTTGGCAGGAGACAGATTAGGTATGCTGCTTGTATACCGTGCACCTACCTGTACAGCGGCATCCCTACATGCTCTGACAGAGCTGGTGTCAAAGGTAGTGTTGCAAACACCGAAGACATTAGTCTTGGGGGATCTCAATATCCACGCTGATGTCAGTCTTGGCGGGATGGAACGTGAATTCATGGCCGTCATGGCAACCATGGATCTGTCCCAAGTTGTCATCGGCCCTACATTCAATGGAGGGCATACCTTGGACCTGATTTTCTGCACTGGCCTTGAGTCTGGGGATCAGTTGGTGGGGGAGGTATTAGCTGAGCCCTTGTCGTAGACAGATCATTACCTCCTGGGGGCCTGCCTCTCAGTGTATGACTGCCCCCAGAATGGTGTGGAACCAGTTCAGTTGGTTCGTCCCCAGAGGTTAATAGAACCAGAAAGGTTCCAGAATGCTATTGGGGAATTGCCCTATGATCCAGATGGCTGACTGCTCGATGACCTTGTGGCTTTTTGGAACACCTTGCTTTCTGAGGCCATCGACTGGACAGCTCCTAGGCATCTGCTCCCAAAGCATCAGCATCATCAGTCCCCTTGGTTTACAGAGGACTGTCAGCCGCCGCGGCCGTTACCCCGCGCGGCGGCCGCCCTCCACGGCCCCAGGCCCCGCCCCCGGCAGTTCCCCAGCACCACAAACCTCGGCGCGGCGTTCGGGGCCGCAGACGCAGGCGGAAGCCACACCCGACGCTGCAAACCCCGCCCCCGGCAGCCCGTTACCAATGGCCACACCTTCTCGGCGTGCAGAGACGCCGACACCAACAAGGGCCACGCCCGACGAGGCGGGGCCCCGCCCACCGCTGCGCCGCTCAGCACGCTTGCGGGGGCGTGCGGAGGGCGGGGCTGCTCCTATTTAAACCGGCCGCTTCAGTAGCTCTGAGCCGGTGAACAGAGCTTAGCCTGGATGAACTAGCCCCCTCCCTGCTGCCTGGAAGCTAAGTATTGCGAGTGTCCCTTGGTATTGCTGCCTCCCTTTGTTGCCTCTGTGTTCCCTCCTTGTCCTCCTCTGTGGTTTGTATCAAGTGATTGTGTCGTTAACCAAGGTATCTGTACTGATTGAAGACCTGACCCCTGTTTCCCTCTGAGAGAGTGAGTGAGCAGAGTGAAGGGGCCTGCGGGCCTGGCGCTTCTGCCCCTCCCTGGGGCCCTTCTCCTCCCGCCCCCTGTGGCTGTGTGCAAGTCCTTGCCTCCCTGCCTCCTGTGCCCCTGGGTCCTTGCCTCGTCCCCCTTGCACCAGTCCTCACTTTTGCCTCCCTTCCCTGTGAGTGTGAATGTCGGTTGCGTAATAGAAAGCTCTGTGCCCAATGATGATAGGGGCCTAAGTTCCAGGTGCGCAAGCCCAAGGAACGGCCCACATACTATCCTGACGGGCCTCCGGGACCCCCTTCGAGTATTATCAGAGCCAGTAGAGAGCATGTGGCGCGTCTGGGCACCCCTTCCCTTCCCAACTTTCCTGTACCCCTCTGACAGAGACTTGCGATTTCTGAGGCAGGAAGGGTGGCGGTTAGAGCAACGGTGGTGTCGGTCTCATGCTGAAGTCAACAGATCACAGCATAGAACTAGTTTGTGCACCTATGCCATGGTGGTCAAGGTAGCAAAAAAAGGGTTTTTTTGCTGCCCTGGTAGCATCTGCAAAGTCACGTCTAGCTGAGCTTTTTTGGGTGGTGCAGGGGCTGGTCAGTTCAGCCTCCCTCCACCTGGAGCCAGAAATATCAGTGGCCTGCTGTGACATGTTTGTTGATTACTTTGTAGATAAAATCACTCAAATTCACCATGAGTTCGATTACTCGTTTTTGGCATTAGGTGAACCAGAGGCTATGGAAGCCTCGCCTTGTCCAGTTTTATGGGATGAGTTTCAGTGGGTGTCAGCCCCTGAGGCAGGGGATGTCCTTGGGGCTGTTAGAGCGACCTTTTATGAACTTGTTCCATGCTCGTCCTGACTGGTTAAGGCCAGCCAAGAGATGTTGGGGCCTTTGCTGGTGGGGGTAGTCAACACCTCCCTTCAGGAGGGCAGGGTGCCAATCTGCCTCAAAGAGGCGGTGGTGTGGCCCCTGCTCAGGAAACCATCTCTTGATGTTGATTCCCTTGCCAGTTGTTGGCTAGATTCTAACCTCCCCTTTTTAAGGAAGGTTATTGAATGGGTGGTGGCTCAGCAGCTGCAGGGGCATTTCCGTGTCAGTTTTCTGGATCTTTCGCAGTCCATCTTTTGTCTGAATTACGGCACTGAGACTGTGCTTCTGGCTTTGGTTGATGACCTTCACCGGGAATTGGATCAGGGTCGTTCGACCCTGCTGATATTGCTAAATCTCTCAGTTGCTTTTGATACCGTTGATCATGAGATGCTGGTGGCCCACTTGCAGGACCATACTGGGGTGGGTGGGATTGTTCTTGAATGATTCTGCTCCTTCCTGGCTGGGAGAACTCAATGTGTGGTGCTCGGGGACTGTTCGTCTGTTTCCTGGGGCCTCACGTGTGGAGTCCAGCAAGGTTCTATTCTGTCCCCCCTCCTGTTCAACGTGTATATGCTGCCACTGGGCGAGGTTATGAAGGGGTTTGGGGTACAGTGTCATCAATATGCTGATGACACCCAGCTCTACCTCTCTTTTTCATCTGACCCAGGCCTGGCAGTCTTGGTGCTTACCCTGTGTCTGGCGGCTGTGGGGGACTGGATGTGGGTGAGCTGACTGAGGCTGAATCCTGACAAGACAGAGGTGATGCTGGTGGTAAAGCGGTGGGAGTGGTGTCCCCCCTCATTGATGGGGTTCACCCCTCAGTGGTTTTCCAGGTTCGGAGTTTGAGAGTGCTCCTCAATCCGCAGTTCCATCTGGATGTCCAGGTGGGGACTATGGCTAGAGGGGCATTTCTCCAATTACATCTGGTGTGGCAGCTTAGGCTGTATCTCTTAGACTCCGACCTGGCCACCATCATCCATGCTTTCATTACCTCAGGACTGGACTATTGCAATATGTTCTATGTGGGGCTACCCTTAGTGATGGTTCGGAGACTGCAGCTGGTGCAGAATGCAGGAAGGCCACTGGGAGCACATTACACTAGTGCTCCATGCCTGCACTGGTTGCCAGTAGTCTTCTGGGCCAGATTCAAGGTGTTGGTTCTAACCTATAAAGTCCTAAACAGTCTGGGCCCCACCAACAGCGGGATTGCCTCACTTTCCATGTCCTGGATCAGCCTCTGCAGTCCACCAAGAGCGCCCTTCTTGAGTTCCCCCTGGTTGCTCAGGGGGTGATGATGGAGAGGGCATTCTCAGTGACCGCTCCTAGGCTGTGGAACTCCCTCCCAGCAGAGGCCCAGGTGGCCCCGGACTTCACCTCCTTTCATCATAGTTGTAAAACATGACTGTTCTGCCGGGCCTTTGGCAAGGGGGGATGGGGGGGCATGTCTTGTTTTCTGTGGTACCCCCATTAGTTTGGGTTTTGTCTTTGGATTTTTAATGTTTTATTGTGTTTTGTTGGTTTAAAATGTTTTTATTTGTAAGCCATCTCAAGCTGCTTAATTGCTGGAGAGGTGGTGTGTACAAATTTATAATAAATAAATAAATAAACTACCAGAAAAGGTTGGCAAAGGATCAGAGGAAGCATCTTTTTATCTGACCATTTGCTCATGTCAGGAAAGAGTGGTCTTTCTTTCTTCTCAGACAACACCAAAGCTTTTGGGGGCGAGATGGGGCAAGCTGCTGCTGTGTCCTAGTGTTGCTCCAGCAGTGGCTCTGCATCTGCCCAGTTAATGTGCAGGTAGAAGTTCCAAGTATGGGGGGAGGGAAGGTCCTTGTTTTTCTCACAAGTCTGGAACGGAACCCCTGCCAGTTAGATACTAACAGCACCCTCCCTTGGCCTTGGTTAGAAGAAAATAGAAAGCTCCCATAGTCCGCTGAAGTAAAATTTAGGCTGGCTGCTGACCTGTGCACACAGCAGGGGTGCACATGTAGTTTTCATTATATCAATAATGAAAATGAAATTTGTCATTTTCGTTATTGCAATAACAAAAATAAAAAATAATAATGAAATCAACAACAATAATGAAAATGGTTATTGATTCTGTTATTGCCTGATATCCAGGCAGGTGTTTTTTTGAAGGAAATGTGGAGAGGGGAGGAGGGAGCAGTCATCTCAGAGCCCGAAACAGTGCTGAACTCCTGAACTGGGAGGGGAAGGACCTGATGGATGTATTTCTGGCTAATGAGCAGCGCAAGCAGATCCCAGCAGTTGAATGGCACCCTGTGATTCCTCAAAGCTTCTGCCTCCCAGAACCAATCAGGAGGGCTCTGAAGGAGGGCACTGCAACCCTTTATATTGTAGGGCTCAGCTGCTTCACTCTGTGTTAGCTCTCTTGCTTGTCAGGGTGCGTTTGCAGGAGCTGCTGGTGCTTGCATTAGAAATCCTTCCATATATATATCCATTATTCCCTTCCTACCACCCAATCTTTATTCCTTGGGTACACATAGATAGATAGACAGACAGACAGAGAGACAGACAGACAGACAGATAGATACCTCTGAGTTTATTTTGTATTATACATAGGTTAGGTTTAGCTTAGATCCTGTATAATATAAATAAAACTGCATATTGTGTAGAGTATATCTTATTGTGTGCAGTTCTTTCTGTATCACAATGAGAAGGGGAAGGAGTTCAGCTTCTGACAATAATTCTTTGTTGGTGCACGAAATTGATACCGATACCAAAAATAAAATCTTTGTTTGAAATCGGTACTGATACCAATACAGATAACGACAACAATAATGAAAAATGACATTTTGTTTTTAACAAAAACGACACATTTTAATAATGAAAACAATAATGAAAAACAAAAAATGACATGGGGCCCTGGTGCACACCCCTAGTGCACAGTTCCCTGGAAGTACATCCCATTGATTTCAGTGGGGTTTCATTGGTTTCCATGGACCTACTCTCCATGAAGGGTGGATAGGATTCTCGTTTCTTTGCACCCCCCAGCACTTCTTGGTGTGGGTCAACTAACCCCTTCCTCAGGGGCTTAGTAAGGTTGAGAAAGTCCCAGGCTCAGCCCACAATGATGCCCTCCCCCCCCCCCCCCCGCAAGAGTGACCCTGAAGTCTTTTCCTTTTCGCTAATTCACTAGCAGAACGTTTTGAAATGATGCCAACTAATGATATCCTTTTCTACCAAATTTCCCTGCCAAGACAAACACAAACCCCCTACTTACTCTTTTGGACATCTCTAAAAACTATCTTTAAATTAACAATCTTTTAAAACCCTGAAAGAAACATAGTTTTTAAAATCATCCTTAAAACAACTATCCTTAAAAAACAATCTGGACATCCTTAAAAACCTAAACCTCCAAAATTATCTCGAAAACACCATAACAGACAAAGCAATAAGCACACAAGGAGTTTTAGCAAGCGGAGTTTGTGCTTCAGCCATTTTTACATCACCACCACCACAGGACCCTACTGGAATTCTACAATCAAGATCTATATGGGCACAAACAACCTAAAATTAGCACATCACGGTGATCACCTTAAATCTGCCATTTTATATTGTTCTATTTATTTGAGTTATACATTTGATGTTACCTGGAACAGCACACTTCTGGGCTGTACTTAGGGTATGTCAGTTGTTGACATAATTGCTAATAAGAAAAGCATTTCTTAAACATTTCAAAATGCATACAGTATAATACATCAATATCAAATTCACTTTTATACACAAATATAGGACAGTCCAAAAATTATAGCCTTCAAGAAAGCGAGGGGGTGGGGGACAGCAAAGTTGAAACAAGGAGGAATTTGGTCTTAACATGGGGTGGGTCCATGGAGAGCCTCAGGCTCATGGGTCAAATGTGGCCTGTATGACAAGCTTTTATGTGGCCCCTTTCCAGATCCAGTTTCTGGATTTGGCCCCTAGATCCAGTTCTTACCTGCAAGCATTGGAAGACTGAACTCAGAGGAAAGGAGCAGAGACCACATCAGAGGATTCAAATATGTTCCCAGCAAGGTCTGTGCCAAATATTCTAAATACACAGGCACGTAGGCACACCTATGTGTAGAACGCAGACACACATGCACAGTGGCACGCACATGCGCACGCACACACACTTGTACAGTAGCACGCACACACACACACACAAATGTGCACACACACCCCTGCACACCTGCACAGTGGCACACACACACATCATTCAGAACCTACAGAGGATGGAGAGAAAGTCTGGGGGAGGGTTGGATTGGGGGTGGGGAGCGGGAGGTAAGTGCAACAGCTGAGAGTCTCTACCCAGTTTATCCCTGTTTGTCTGTGAGCCCCAGAGCTGCTGCTGCTGCGATTGACACACCCAAGCTCTGACAGGAGCAGATCCAGCTGGAGACCAGACTAGGGGTGTGCATTTCGTTTTTGTTATATCAATAAAGAAAACTAAATTTGTCATTTTCGTTATCGTTATTGCAATAATGAAAATCACAAAAAATAATAATGAAATCAATAACCATAACGTAAGTCGTTATTGATTTTGTTATTGCCTAGCAGCCTAGCAGGTGTTTTTTGGAGGGAAATGTGGCGAGAGGAGGAGGGAGCAGACATCTCAGAGCCAGAAACAGTGTTGAACTCTTGAACTAGGTCTGTGATAGGAGGGGAAGGACCTGATGGATGTAATCGCTGGCCAATGAGCAGTGCATGCAGGTCCCAGGCTGATGAATGGCACCCTGTGATTGCTCAATGCCTCCTGCCTCCCAGAACCAATCAGGGGAGCTCTGAGGGAGGGCAATGCAACCCTTTATACTGCAGGGCCGGACTGCATGACTCTGGTTCTGTGTTAGCTGTTGCTCTGTCAGGGTGCATTTGCAGAATCTGCTGGCGCTTGCACTAAAAATCCTCCCATATATATCCCTACCATCTTACCTTTCCAATCCTTATTCCTTACCCTTACATTTTACCTTTTTCCTTCTCCTGCCTGTCTCCTCCTGTAGACATATATAGAGATAGATATAGGTAGTATAGTTCATATATATATATATATATATATATATATATATATATATATATATATTAGATGATAGATATAGAATAGGGATAGATTAGAGATAGTGACTATACCTCTGAGTTTTCCTTTTCCCTTCCCCTGTCTGTCTCCCCTTGTCCATATATTATATAGATATAGATATTAGTTGTATATATGTATATAGATTAGATATTCAGATACAAGGCTGTTTTATTATATATATTAGGATTATAGGCTAGGAATATTTTGTATTTATACATATGTTAGGTTTAGCTTAGAATATATATATATTCTAAGCTAAACTAGATATTCTGTGTATACCAATACTAATAATGATACCAAAAACAAAACCTTCATTTGAAATCGGTACCAATACCGATAACAACAACGATAACGAAAAACAACATTTCCTTATTAACAAAAATGAAAATGACACATTTTAATAAGAAAGCAATAACGAAAAATTACATGGGGCCCTGGTGCACACCCCTAGACCGGACCTGGCAATGGGACAGGGATCCAGCCTCACAGCTAGAGGGGGAAGGAGGGAGAATGGGAGTAAAGAGGAACTGGAAGGTGCAAAGAAGTAAACGGTAAAAGGAGTAAGTTGTTCCCATTCCTGCCCAGCTCCATTCGCTGCCTATTCATTCCCCTCCCTGCACAGTGACATTCCTTGGAGCAGTGAGAGGAGCAGAGAGGCAAAGCCAGTCCCGGATCCTGTCCAGGCCCCACGCTGCTGGGGATGTGCTGTAGCTGCCCTGGTGGGACAGACAGTGTCAGGGATTGGGACCTGCCTCACCTGACTATAACTTGCACTTGCATTTTCAGTAGGGGGAGGAGGGGTTGCTATCTAACCCCTACCTTGCATTGTCTGAGTTGACCCTCCCACCGTGTAGGACTCTGTCCCATCGCCTCGCCTCCCTCTGCCCTCTTCGCTCGCTGCCTGCTCAGCTCGGTTCAGGGGCTCCTCCAAACTGACAGCTCTCCCCTCCTGATGGTCCCTCTGCTCCAAGACAAGCCGCTGCTTCAGTGGCATCAAGCAGACCAGGGCCAGGCTCAGGTCACAGCAGCAGGAGAGAGAAGCCGGGCACATCAGCCAGCCCAGGCAGACTCGTGCAAGCAGCAGGGGAGGCGTACAGTGTGCCTGCTGGCTGCACGGTGGTGATGGGAGGCTGCCTCTGCCTGCCTGCCGTGCAAACCTCAAATCAGTGTCCAGAGGGGCAAGGAGGCAGGGAAGGGTCCAGGATCTCCCTTACCCGAGTGCCTCTGGGACTGGGTGGGACTCAAACGTGCTCTGCTTCACTGCTTGGTGAGTTGGTGGCCCTGGCGGTGGCTTTAATTTATTATTTAGGACTCTGGCGAGCCTGCTAGTAAGGCCGGGGCAGGGCCCAGGCCCTCCCTTTGACTGCATGTTGCTGCTGCAGCCAGACCCCCAGGTCCATGGACGGGACAAGACAGCTGGCCTCTCCTCTCTCTGCTACTGCTGACTTGATGGTCCAGCTGGGCCGAGTCATGGTGACGCCTCCAGTTGAATCCTTGCTGAGTTGCTGCCCCTCATGTCTACCTGGCTCACTTCACTGCTGCCTCACGTGCGTGCCTTCTCTGGCGTAAGCTCACCACGTGGGGCTGCTAGGGGTGGGGACCGGGGTGTGTGTGTGTCTTCATGCAGATCATGGTTGCAGCCGCTGCCAGCAGCTGCTTGAGTGAGACACTGCTGTCACCTGATGATAAAGGGTGGCACAGAGCAGGCTAAAAGCACAGCTGCCTGTCTGATTCGAACTGCAGCTGGCCAGCTGAGCCCTGTCAGCAGCGACTTGCAAAGAATCGCCTCTGTCATGCCACAGCTAGTATGGGCGGGACAGAGATGAGATTCCAGGCCAGCTAGTGCTCCAAACGGGCACTGGGTAAAATGCCTGCATTCTATTCTGGGCAAAACCCTGCCATCCAGGTAATATGGCAAGCCTACATAAGGGGTAGGTTTACTTCTGAAAGGGGCATGAGAACTCCTTTTCCTCAGCCCCTTTTGATCTGTCCCTCCTCCTCTAGGTGCAAGTCCAGAGAGAGATAGTAAGCCTAGCCACAGGGAAGCCTAATCCAGCTGTTTATGTCAGCTTCCCCCACTGTTGAGGCCAAAGTTGTCTGGGAATGAGCCACAGAGTATAAAATTTCCCTGTGGCTTTTCATATATAACCCCCACCCGCTCTCCCCCAACCAACCAAACAAAAAACCCCTCTTAAATGCATTATCTTCCAGATTCCTTCTCGTCAGTTTAGGAACAGCTTGTAAAACAAACTGCACTTAGTGCTAGAATCAGCAGTAAAGTCTCATTTGATTTTGTTTCCCTTCATGAACAGCTGGGTTAGAATCTTTGACTAACAGGTTTTCACTGCCATGTTAATCACTTTTCTTAATCAAGCCAATGAACCATCCCATTTAAATCTGTTTCTCCTCACATAAATGTTTCACCAAGATTCAGGTGTGGTAAATAACAATTAAACTTGACACCGCTCTTAAAGGGACTCTTGTCTCGTGCCTCCAGCTGTATCTCCTGGCTCGTAAAGGAACTGAAGGGGCAGTCAAACTATTCTGGGGTAGGAGTTTTTCACTCAGCACAAAATTAATTTGTGGAATTTGCTGCCAGAAGAAGTGATCAAAGCTAGGGTTGCCACCTATGTATATTTTCCCAGGCCACTTATGAAAAAGACATGTTGCAGGGCCTGCATTGGCACCAGTGCAGGCCCTACAACTTGTATTTTTCATAAGCGGCCTGGAAAAATATACATAGGTGGCAACCCTAGTCAAGGTCGGTAGTGTAGTTAGTTTTAAAAAGTGTCTGGATAAGTTCTTGGAGGGTAGGTCCATTAATGGTTATTAGCCAAGTAGGTTTGGGGGGACGAACCTCTTGCTGCTGGGGACTGAAACAACAGGGAATGGATTGCCCATTGTAACCTCTTGGATACTTCTCCCAAGAGAAAGAGATTGGCCACTGTAGGAGACAGGAAGCTGGGCTTGATGGCCCATTGGTCTGACCCTGTACAGCTCTACTTTTTTTTCTTATTTTCCATGTTTCTCTCTGCTCTTTGTTTGTGTTACTGGGGTTGTGAATGGGATGGGGTGGGCAAGATATTGTCACAAGGAAATGGGTGATTAGAATTAAGATTTTAATTTTTTAAAGGGAAAAAAGGGGGATTTAGAGAAATAAACATCCCGGTTATTGGAACAGAGAGACACTTGCAGAATGCTTACTTTACTCAGGGTTAAGTGCTCAATAATTAAACTGAGGCAAGACTAAAGAGAAGAAATGAGCTGCAGAGGAAAGGAGTCCCCAAAGCAAAAAATACAGCACAAGGGTGCACAGTGTTTTCTTTTAGCTACCCCTCTTCCCCAGAGTCCTGCAAGAGCTGCCCAGCCAGCTCCGGTGGCTCTGGAATCGATTATGAAGGTGTCACAGCTCTGGGGGATAGGAATGGGCTTCAGGCAGAATAATGTGTGTGACTGTCGCAGACCACGCAGTGACTAATCTCTAACTGGCACAAAGTCCAGAGGAATCCTTTCAACCAGGGCAAAGGTTAGCTTCCCAAAGCTGCCCAGGGGGCCAAACCAGCCTCAAGACACGTACACAAGCTCTCTCTTCTCCACTCTTGGACTGCATTCACTGATGAGCTGACACAGGAAGAAATATTATTGTTTATAATAGTGCCGGCAATATGCCTGGCACTGAACAATAATTGAACTAGAGATAGGTCTCTGCTCCCAGGGGAGCTTATAATCTAGGCCCTTTTCACACGGGCCACGGTGGGTGGGGGGGATGGGTGTGTGCGGTCAGCAGATGGAGGTGGGTGTGCAGCCATTCCCACGGACACCCACCCACCTCCGCGGAGAGAGCATCAGGCATTGGCACCTGTTGCTCTGTGCATGGGTGATGGGTGGAGGTGGGTGGAGCGTGTACACCCCCCACCCACTGCCCGCGGTGTTCCCACGGACGTTCACCCATCCCCCCCCCCCGCCGCAGCGTTCACATGGACGGCCGCCCACACACGTGTGTGTGGGGGGGGGGCGGGGTGTCCATGTGAAAAGGGCCCTGGGATGGACAAGGGAGAGGGGGACCCTGAACAATGGGACAGTAGAGTGGGTGTTAGTGGGAACAGACAACAGTACACAGTAGCCTGTGGGAATGAAGAACTAGGGAAAGTCTGACAGAAGAAAGAGGTTTTTAGGAGGGATTCGAATATTGAGAGCGAGGGAACAGAACTGTGTGTTCAAGCAGGGAGTCCCAGGCAAAGGGGGCAGCAAGGGCAAAAGGGGTGAAGATAGTTTAGGGAGATGCCCCCAGTCTTGTCTCCCAGTACACATCCCATACCCATAATACCACCCCCCTAGTACTTGGATGTCCGGCTGTCCCCAACCTAACTGAAAGCACATACAAAAAACATACATACATTTTGCTGCCATCTCTGGCTATCCACCAAACCTTGTCCCTGAATAGTAATACACATCACCCATCTCTTAGCCTTCTCCCCGCATAAATATTCTCCCCATCTGCCCCAGTCAGCGAATTCCCTTCCCTTGGAGGTTCGGTTGAGCCCAGGCCTGAGCATCTTCCAGAGGTGGTGTATGACTTTTTTGTTTGAAAAAGCTTTTGGCAGGTGAGGGTAGGGAATAGTTGTGGGTTGTGATGGGTGGTTTTGGGGTAGGGCAGTGATTGGGTGTAGGAAATTTGGGAAGATGGTACTGGGTAGTTTTGGTGGGGGGTTGAGGGTGTTTTTTAGGGTATTTTTTGGCATGATTTATATATTTTTATTGTTGTGAGCCACACTGAGCATTTAGGAAGGGCAGCATATACATTTAAATAAATAAACAAATAAATAATAAATATATATATACATACCCCCTATCACCTGGGTACTCCCTCCCCAGACAAACACTGCTTCCCACCCCTGACTGTCCCCACTCTTCTCTGTGAATACACATCACTCACCTCTCAGACTTGTCCCCTATATTCACCCTCCCAGCACCTGTCTGCCTGTTGCTGACATACATACTCTCCCCCTGCCCCCCCTCCCAATCTTATCCATGCATACACATCAACCATTTTTCAGCCTTGTCCCCCATAAACACTTCCTCAGCACCTGGCTGCCACCTCATGAAGATACATACCACTGCCTGGTTGCCCCCAATCTTGTCTCCATGTACACATCCTGCATCTATCAACCTTGTTCCCCATAAACAGTACTAGGGATGGGCGAACAGATCGCGGTTCGGGTTTGGCTGTTCGGTTCAGCCGCGCTCAGTTCATGTGTTTGCGTTCGGCCATTCGGTTCAGCCGTGTTCGGTTCGTGTGTTTGGGTTCGGACGTTCGGGTGTCGGCTGTTCGGGTGGATCGCCGAAATCGCGTTCGGTGTTCGGCATTTGGTGTTCGGCCTAAAAATATTGCGAGCACGCGGGAAGCCGGAAATCGCGCCGAAAACTGGAAATTCGTGTGCGTGTGGAGCTGTGAGGCGAGTGGGTGTGTGTTTGTTTCGGTGGCTGCTTGGTTCATGTGTTTTGGCTGTGATTGTGTTGGGTTTGACTGTGCTGTGTGTTTGGGTGGTTGGTGTGTGTTGTGGGTGACTGTTGGTGTGTGGGTTTTCTGAAAGAAAGAAAAAAAAAATGAAGACGGCTGTTCACATCCTCCGGCTGGGGGCACATTTGCCGATGGAGGAGGAGGAGGAGGAGGAACAGGTGGAGGCCGCTGCCCCTGCTACACCTCCCATGGTATCGGTGGCACTGACTTCCTCTTCGGACGAGGAGGAAGCGGTGGGCTCTACTGCCATTCCTGCCAGGTTTGTAAACCTTTTTTTAACTTTTAAGACAAGAAAGGTTGTATCAGTTAGAGCGAGCTCAGCCCACCGGCGTGAGGGTGGGTGCGTGGGTGATGGGCATCAGTCAGGCACAAACAGTGGGTGGCAGCAGATGTCTGCCACAGAGAGAGAGGGTACTGTAGTGTGGCGGACTCTTCCAGCAGCCAGGCATGAGCAATCCCCACCCAAACATGTGCCAGGCTATCAAGGTCTCCACTCTCCAGTTGCCATCCCATTCCCTACACACACCCAAATAAGGGCAGTCTCATTCCTCCAGCCAGGGTCACATCTCGCGTCCCTAGCACCCCAAGGAGGGCAGCAGGATTTGCACGTGCCAGCCAGGGGCTTTCTAGTTGCAATATCTAGCATCCCCTAGCACCCCTGGGAGGGCAGGATTTGCACGTGCTTTTCTTGATGGTTTTTTTTAAATTGCCGTCCCTACTAGCACCCCAAGGAGGGAGGATTAGAGGCATCATCATAAATGCATGATATTTACTTGGTGTTCCTATGTATTCCCATTTCAGAGAGGAATCAGATTCTGTCCCCAGTCCCAGCCCTGCTTCCAGGACCAGGCCTAGGAAGATGACTCGTTGCCGGACCCCTAGGCGGAGCTCGCCAGCCTCACCCCCAGACATTTGGCGCCAGTCGTCAGATGTCTGGCGGTTTTACATCCAGGGTGACAGAACTGCCACATGCAAGGTATGTCACAGGGACTGGAACAACAGGGAATGAATTGTCCTCTGACATGTCAGGAACAGAAGTCCCCTGCAGAGAGAGATTGGATGGCCACCCAGTCCACCCACTCGTGGAGACAGAATGCAGGCAGGACTTGACAGACCATTGGTCTGACACAGTATGGCACTTCTAATGCTCCTTTATTTTTGTGCTCTTTCTAGATCTGCAATAAAGTTTTCCGTTGGCAGAGGGCGGGGACAACATCGGGGCTTCTCGCCCACATAGAGCGGACCCACGAAATGCGGGTGAGGCAGGCAGGTGAGGAGGACTCCGCTGCAGCTGCGCCCGTGGAGCCGCAGCGCATGAAAAAGGGTGGGAAGGTGACCAGGAAAAGGAGGCATATATGCCCTTCCCCTCCCCCCACCTCAAGTCTCACCATGGAGACCCCCCGGGATCCCAGAGCACACCATGATCAAGGCCCTTCGGGCCAGGTTGCATCGCTGCACCTGGGGCCACATGGAGGAGGTCCAGCGCTCCTCTGCCGACCTGGAGAAGTG
>QEPC01011082.1:899413-958399 GCA_003113815.1 Sphenodon punctatus | reverse complement strand
GGAGGTCTTTGAAGCGTGCGCTCAGGCCCGCCTTCAACTTCTGAGCTAGGTCTATCGCCTCAGCGCACATTCTCCTGCCCTGAGGGCCATGATCCCGCCCCCCCACCCCCAGAATCTCATCCAGGCTGCTGAGGAGACTATGCACCAGTGGGGTCACCTGGCTGAGGGTGGCAGTGGAGCTGCTCAATGTCTCCGTGATGCCCAGGAATGGTCTCAGGACAGAGAGAGTTTGGGATATAATCTCCCATTCCTCCCTGTTGTACCCTGGAGGTGCCTTGATGTCTGTCTCCAGTTCCACCTGATGCAGGGCGGCTTTCTGTTCAAGAAGCCGCTCGAGCATCAGGAAGGTGGAGTTCCAATGGGTGGAGACATCCTGGATAAGGGAGTGCACCAGGGACCCTTGCTCGGCCTGCTTCGCCCGGAGGAGCTCGCTGCCCTTCACGCTCCGGTTGAAGAAGCCTGCCAGCTTCCTCCCCCATTTGACGAAGGAGCTAAGGGTGCCTGGCCCAATCCCCTTCTCCCCCAAGCCCAGAGCGTCCTTCACCACGAGATGGAGGGTGTGTGCGGCGCGAGGGATGCTCGTGAAGCCCCCGTCATGGACTGCCTTGGCCGCGTTGTGCATGACCACACACTCATTGGTGAAGGCCGTGCCTGGCATGAGCCACTTCCTCACCATGGTGGCCAGGGCTGCCTCGAGATTCCTCGCAGTGTGGGAGCTGTCCATAACTTGGGCCTGAAGCAGGGCCCACATATACCCTGCTTCAGATCCCCTCCTGTCACTGCCAAGCACTGCCTCTGCGTCCTGCCACAAGCGTGCCATCACCGCCAGGTAGGCATGCTGGGCATTTCTGGTGGATCACAGGTTCATCGTAAAGTGGACCGTAGCCCCCCCAGCCCATGCAAGCTGCTCCCTCACCCACTCCTTCAAAGCCCTATAGAGCTGTGGGACCACAGTTCGACTCAGGGAGGAGTGGGAAGGCAGCTTAAAGTTGGGGGCCAGGAACCCAATCAGTCACTGGAAGGCCTTGTCCTCCACAATGGACAAGGGCTGGCCATCCAGGGCAATCATCTCGGCCACCAGGCGCTTGCCTTTCTCCTGGAAGCCTGTGCCACGGCACCCTGCCGATGGCCTTGACACATCGCCCCACCCCATCTCCTCCATGGTGGACTGATGGCGCTGCTGGGGAGGCTCCTACTGTTGTTCTTCCCCCATACTGCTCCTGCTGGTAGAGGCAGCAGCAGTTGGTGCAGGATGCTGGCCCGCTGAATGGGCCGGGCGACTGGTCGCTGCAGTCTGGAACCTGCTGCCATCCACTGCCCCTGCCTTCCCACTCAGCAACACAACACTGTGGCATGCCTTGAGGTGCCTGGCCATTGCAGTTGTGCCAAGGTTGGCAAGCACCTCCCCGCGCTTCAACACCTTTTTGCACAGCGTGCACTGCACCTCTCTGGGATCATCTGCCCGCACTGGCTTAAAATGATCCCAGACAGAGGATTTCCCCCCCCCCCTCCTGCTGCCTTCTTGCCCGCCCCGGCGGGTGCACTGCTGCCAGCGCTGCTGGGAGAGGGAGAACTTTGTGGCACTGGTGATGCAGCTCTGGGAGGAGGGTCACATGATCCAATAATGTGACTTTTAAAAATACCATAGGTGGCGATTAGAAGTGACATTTCATGCATTAAAGCTGGTTATGCATTCTTTTAAATCTGCAAACTAAATACCGAGGTTTGTGGGTTTAAAAGAATGCGCAACCATTCTGCCTCCAAGTTTAAACTCATTTTACTCGGCCATTTCTTAACAGAGCTGTCTGAAATTTGGATAGGTTCTATCCCTCCCTCAAGTGATCCTCTCTACAAAATTTTGCAATTACCGGATAAATCATCTCAATTTTATAATGAGTAGAATTTTCATGATTTTAACAGAGCGCACAAGTCACCTTAACTATAGAGCCACCATCATGGCTCTATAATATGGGGGGGGGAAACGATAATGGTAGAAACCAACAAAAATGGCAAAAAGAGCAATGTCCTCCTAACATTAAAACTAGATGTCAGGCTCCAAAGAGGAAAGGGAGGTTTTATTCTAGGTTTCAGAACAGACAGAGCTTTAGAAAAGCTGCAGCTATCATTACAAGATGGCATTTTAAGGCCTTGAGTGGGCTCAGTGCTGTTAGATGCAGCTATGTGGAGACCGTCTGAGTGGAGTTTCTTACACCCTCATGAAAGTCATTTTGGAACTGAGCTGAGTGACAAATGTCTGTAAAGCATCTCACTCTGGCTTACTGCCGGTGGAGAGCATTCAGTTTGTGAAAGCTTTGGAACAGTGGAGTGGGAGAAACAACAGTACAAAGGGGGGAGTGGATGAAACCAGCTCCTCCTGCTTAAGCTCACAAAGCCATGCTGTCTGACAACTCCCCCCAACAGCTCTGCCCACTTTTCCCGTTTCCAGGAAATTCAAATCCTGGCCGGGAGCAGAGAGAGAGAGGGTGCAATCTCAGGGTAGTTCTGAAACAGACAGCAAATTTATTAATATCTGGTATTCTGGTTCATTTAGCACTTATTTGGTAACAAACTAACTGGTGGGTTAGCTGCCACACTGGAATATTACCGTTTACCAAATGGCTGTTTACCCAGTTACAGCATAACTGAACCAGGTCTAGAGAGTGGAACAAAAGAGTAAAATAAATAAATAAAATGGAACAGGCAAATGGTAATGTCATAAATGGTCAATGCTAATTACGTAGATGGTAATCTGGTTAAATGGAAATCCACCAGACTCCAACTGGATACCAGCAGATACCGCAGTATCCATCTGAATAGTGGATAGTGACAGGTACTCATTTCAGCTTTACTGAAGGGCAGGCTACATTTCTTCAGGACAGCAGGATTCTCAAAGTGGCATGACTGCTGCAGCCACGGGCAACATTATCAGTTCTTCCAGAAGGTGGGAGATCCTCTTTGTCATCAGGCACCAAAACTGAGGTGGGGACTCTCCCCCACAACCACAAACTCAGGGCGCATGTCTTCTCCTTCTTGCTTTACATCTATGCTTCTGAGAATGTCTGCATAGAATCAGATCTGTATCACACTGTGCAGGAGCTAAGATGGGAACCTTCTTGAGTCACATGTTGGGTTGCTCCTTTCCTCAAGTTTTGACCTAAAGTGGGAGGAGCCACATCAGAAGAGGGTTGGGGCAAAGGACTCTCATACCCCTTCCTGATGTAACTACAGCCCCTACTACTCCCGGAAGCCCAGAGTTGAGGGGGTAGAACCTGGAGACTACATGTCAAACTTGGAGGGGTGGTAGCCCTATGTGTATAATCTGTGTTCGCTAGATATTCATCAAGAGCGAAGACGAAAAGATCTCTATGATCTTTAACCAAGTGTAATGTAGATTTATATAAAGGCATTACAGTATTTTCTGTTTTATTCTCTATTCCTTTCTGAATGATTCCTAACATGCTGTTTGCGTTTTTGACCGCTGCTGCACACTGAGCTGAGGATATCAGTGTACTGTTCACAATGACTCCAAGATCCTTTTTCTGAGTGACAAATAAATAAACAAATAAATAATAAATAAACTCCTAATTTAGAACCCAGAACTATATACATATAATATAGGTTATTTTTCCCTATGTGCATCTTTTTGCACTTGTCCACATTAAATTTCATATGCTCCTTTGAGAGTCTATGAATCAAAGGTTAATGGCTCACCCCCTGGGTGCTGGATCAACCCCTGCGGTCATCTGGGGGTGCCCTGGTTGAGGTCCCCGAGTTTTCCGGGGGGCCACACAGGAGAGGGCATTCCCGGTGTCCGTGCCACAGCTGTGGAACTCCCTTCCGGTGGCGGTGCGGCTGGCCTCGGACCTCCCCTCTTTTCGGAAAAGTTGTAAGACCTGACTGTTCCGCCAGGTGTTTGGTGGGGGAGAGGGGTGAAAGGGTGGAGGGGGGGCAGGGTGGTGGTGCTAAATGTCGTCCTCTTTGCATTTTTAAAAAAATGTTTTATATTAAATTTTATTTGTGTTTTTATATTGAAAGCCGCCCTGGGCTGCCTGATGGCAGGAGGGGCAGGGTATTAAATTGAAAAACAAACAAACAAACAAATAAATACATAAATAAATAAACTTATGTATGCTTCTATGCAGCATGGGCAGAAATTGAAGTCCCACAAAATAAATTCTTACGTTCCCTCTTGGGTCTTTCACCAACTTTTTCTGCTCCCTTTTTGAGGCTCGGAACAGGTCTTGAATCACTTATCACCAAGATTTCCATTAGAACTCTGGGTTATTAGTTTAAGTTGCTTTTGTATTCTCCTTGGAAATTTCCTAAAATGTGTTTTTAGAGGATGAAAAGTCTTCTTTTCTTAGCAAATCACCATGGTTTTGCTCTGTGATTCAGGTACTTTCAGAGATGGGATTTAGATTTTTTCTGTCTTGTGATGTACTTTTTTTTCACAATTGGATAAATCCCAACTTTTTCAAAGATACGCAATGTTGCAAGACAAGTGGATTTTGCTGTGATATGTTTCTCCCTTATTGCTCCGCTGTATGTCATGTGGAAATTTGATTCAAGATTGGAGAAACATCTGGGTCTGGAGTTTAACATCAATTTGTGTTTGGCCCTTACTAGACTGAAACTGAAACAAATGCCTTCAGCTATGATAAAGGGGCGGAGATTGGGGATACTTAAAGAAGAAAGGTTTTGCCCACATTGCCCAGGCCTAATAGAGGACACAGTTTATTATGTGCTGCAATGTCCTTTATTTATGATATAAGGAATCCGTTACTGTCCCCTTTTCCAAATTGTTTCAGATTTTATTCTAATTATGAAAAAATAATATGGATATTTCAAAATGATGAGCTTTTCTTACAGAGATTGGTCTTTTTTGTGCTTAGTGCAGAACAAATTGGGCATATTTTTGTCAGTGCAAAAAGGAATAGAGCTCACCTGAATAAAGAGCTCCCTTCCAATTGAGTGTTTTATTTTTAATTTAAATAAATAAATAAATACATTCATCTGCCACTTATATGCCCCAATCTCCCAGTCTCACAAGATCCTCCTGTAATTCTTCACAATCCGCTCAGGTTTTAATTAACTTGAATAACTTTGTATCATCTGCAAATTTGATCACCTCATTCTTTACTTCCTTCTCCAGATCATTAATCAATATATTAATCAACACCAGTCCCAGTACAGATCCCTGGGGCACTCCACTACTTATTTCTCTCCACTGTGAAAAAACTGTCCATTTAGTCCTACTCTTTGCTTCCTATCTTTTAACCAGTTGCCAATCCACAATAAGACACTGCAACTTATCCGGTGGCTTTAATTTTCGCAAGAGTCTCTTATGAAGGACCTTATCAAATGCCTTCTGAATGTCCAGATACGCTATATTGACTGGCTCACCCTTATCCACTTGCTTATTTTACAGTCTCCAAAAATTCCAATAGATTAGTGAGGCATGACTTCCCTATCCTAAATCCATTGTTGACTCTTCCCCATTAAGCCATGTTTATCAATATATTCAGTAATTTTCTGTTCTTAACAACCATTTTCACCAGTTTGCCTGGCACCAATATCAGGCTCACTGGCCTGTAGTTTCCAGGATCACATCTGGAGCCCTTTTTAAATGTTGGTGTTACATTTACTACCCTCCAGTCCTCTGGTACAGTGGCAGATTTTAGCAATAGGTTACAAATTAAATTACCAATAGTAGGTCTTCAACATCATATTTGGGTTCCTTCAGAACTCTGGGATGAATACCATCCAGTCCTGGTGATTTGTTATTATTTAGTTTGCTCTAGAACCTCCTCCAGAGTCACTCTTATTTGTGACACTTCTTATTCTTCACCCTTCAAAATGTGCATCCAATCCTAGAGGACAGGAAGGATTCTCCACTGGCCATGGTACTGGACCTGGGTCTCGCCGGTTCTCTACTCTGCTGTGGATTTCCCAAGTTCTCCATCCATAAATTGAGGACAACAGCACATTTCTATTAATTAATTATTATTATTATAAGCATTTGTATAGCGCCAACTATGTACCTGGTGCTTTACAGAACAATAAGATAGATGCGGTCCCTGCCTATGGCTTACAATCTAATAGACATGGAGAAGAGAGACAAGGAGAGGGGACAAAGGGAGAGAAATGGGATAAATAACATTCAGCGGATGCGAAGTCTCAGGTGCACGTGCTTGGCTTGGTTGCAGTTAGGCAGGAGTCTGCGGGGAGGGCAGCAAGGGAGAATGGATGACGGCAGTTAGGTGAGCAGGGGAGATGAGGGAGAGCAAGGGAGGGGGCAGAGGACGAGCGGAGAGTGCATGCAGGAGTGTGTAAGGAGACTAGGGCAGAGAGCTAAGGGGGAGCCAGGTTGTGAAGGGATTTGTACGTGAACATCAGGAGTTTGTGAAAGATGCGTTGGGGGAGGGGGAGCCAGTGAAGCGAGGAGAGGCTGCACGTGGTCGAAGTGACGGGCTGAGTGGATGACCCTAGCAGCGGAGTTTTGGGTGGAGATAAGGGGGGACAGGTGAGAGCGGGGGAGGTCAAGGAGCAGGGTGTAGACAGAGAAGAGGAGTGGGCCCAGGACAGAGCCTTGGGGAACCCCAACCAAGAAGGGGAGGGAGGAGGATTTGGAATTGGGAAGAGACACATTAAAGGAGCGGTCAGAGAGGTAGGAGGAGAACCAGTCAAGGACAGAGTCGAAGAAGCCTAGGGAGTGAAGGGAGTCCAGTAGGAGTGTGTGGTCGACAGGGTCAAAGGCAGCAGAGAGGTCAAGGAGGATAAGAATGGAGTAAAGGCGCTTAGATTTAGCAACAAGTAGACCATTGGTGATCTTAGCAAGGGCAGTTTCAGTGGAGTGAAGGGGGTGGAAACCAGATTGGAGAGGGTCCAGGGAGGAGTTGGAAGAGAGGAGATCCAGGCAGCGGGAGTAGACAACACGTTCCAGAATCTTAGAGGCAAAGGGTAAAAGGGTAACTAGAGTGGTCAGAAAGGTCGAGGGTGGACATTTTGAGGATGGGAGAGACAGTGGCATGCTTGAAGGTGGAGGGGAAGGAGCCAGTGGAGAGGAAGAGATTAATGACATGTAAAAGGGGGAGGGGGAGACAGTGGGAGTAATGGAGGTCAGGAGGCGGGAGGGGATTGAGTCGAGAGGGCAGGTGGAGGGGTTGGAGGAAGAGAGCAGAGAGATTTCCTCAAGGGAGGCAGGAGGGAAGGAGGAGAGGAGAGAGGGGGAGGTAAACACATAAAAGAATATGAGGTGACAAGATGGTAGTATAAGGGGCCCACAGGACCATTTAAAATACTATTATTTAATTTAATTAATTCATTTATTTATTTATATAGCCCTCAGGCCTCTACCATGAGGGCCTTACAATGTAAGAAAGACAAGGAAGGGGAGACAAGGAGGAAGGGAACATAAGAGAAGGGAACATTAGAGAAGAGAAGACAGAGGAACATGATAGAGGTTTATAAAATCTTGAGTGGTGTGGAATGAATAGATAGGGAACGGTTATTTACGCTCTCAAATAGTACTAGAACTAGGGGACACTCCATGAAACTAGCTGCTGGCAGATTTAAAACAAATGAAAGGAAGTACTTTTTCACTCAACACTAGGGCTGATGCGGCAGCAGCAGTTACCGTGCCGCGATTCCATTCCACCATTTCGGAATTGTCCGCGCCACACCGCGGCTTTTCTGCAGACATTCCACTAATTCCACTGGCATTCTGCAAATTACAGAATTGCGGAAACTGTCAGAAAACCGCTGTTCCGCTATTTTGTGGTGCTGGTGGAATGGCGGAAGTAGCAAAAATGTCATGTTTCCGCTATTTTGCGAAGCCTGTGGAAGTAGCGGAATGAAATTAGTGGAACTGCGGAAGTAGCGGAATGAAACTAGTGGAATGAAAGCCTCTGCCACACCATACCACTAATTGCAGAAACGCTGTTTCCAGCAGAATTAGCTACCACTGTGACATTCTGCTACTGCCCTACTCAACACACAATTAACTTACAGAATTTGTTGCCAAAGGACACTGTCAAGGCCAGTAGTATAGCTGGTTTTTAAAAAGGACTGGATAAGTTCTTGGAGAGTGGGGGTCCATTAATCGCTATTAACCAAGTAACTTACGGAATGAACTTCGTACTGTTGGGAGCTGGGAGCGAACAACAGGGAATGGATTGCCCATTGTGACTGTTGGTTCTTCTCCCATGAGATTGGGGTTGGCCACTGTCGGAGGACAGAATGCTGGGCTTGATGGACCATTGGTCTGACTCAGTATGGCACTTCTTATGTTCTTAAAGGGAAACATTCAAAAGGTTGAGAAGTTGCAGGTGTATGTGCTTAGTTTAGTTACAGGGGAGAAGGAGACCCTGAATGATAGGGAAGCATCAGTGAGCAATTTACTAAAGGACAAAAGAAGGTAACACACAGGAAGGTTTTGCCTTTTTGTTTATACATGTGTGTATGTGGTAGGGTTGTACCTTTCTTTGAATTCTCCCTGATTCATGAACCAATTGTTCCAATGATACCTTTACAAAATAATACAGGCTTGTAGAAGTTACACTACTCCATTTCAGGACTATCAGGGATGGGCGAACACGGTTCGGAAGTTTGGAGTTTGGACCGAACTCGACCAGTTCGGTTGACCAAACTGAACTTCTGAACTGAACTCTATTTTCAAACTGAACCGAATTTCCGAACTCGGTTCTGTTTGCCCATCCCTAAGGACTAGGGGTATTAGCATTACTAAATGTGATGAAGGATGAAAACATTTATCCCATTCTGCCAACCCATGGTTAACTTTCCATATTAAACCATTTGATTAGGAAAGCACTGTGCAACACAACATGTCCTTACTCGTCCCAAATTTGATTTACATCTGTTGTGGGAAGTTGGCAATAGTAGGAGGGAATCCTGAGACCAAAGCACTGTCAGTAGAGGTTGACTTCCATATATCCAGAATGTGTGCTGCCCAATGTGTAATACATAGTTGCACAATTTTCTACCTCTGTCTACCTCTCATTTCCTCCATCTCCTTTCCCTTCTGTACTTCAGGGCTCTTTTTTACTGGGTTTTCAAAAGCACTCATTATTGTGCCAGTGATACCAATGGCAGTCTTAGCCAATGACGTTTGCAAGAGCAGAGTTAGGCCAACACTGAGTGCTATTAAAAAATCTTACCCTTTTATCAGATTCTTGCCTTCCCTCCCCTTGTAGTGACTGTTCATTACCTGCAAATATTTGCATTTCCCAAAACAGATTTTCATATAATTTCTACTTCTCCATTGTCTTTCTTGCTCTCTCTTCTCATCAAGAGGCTGTAGGAACCTACTAAATAAGTTTGTTACTTTTAACAATGGTACAGCTTTACCTCTCGTTTTCATTGGACCCGGGCCCTGCAGTCTCGGTTCTTACCCGATGCCTGGCTGCGGTTGGGAACTGGATGAGGGTGAGCTGATTGAGGCTGAATACTGACAAGACGGAGGTGATGATGGTGGGCCGGTCCTGTGACGTGGAAGGATTGGCACTCCTGTTATTGATGGGGCCGAGCCCCCTCTAGTCACTGAGGTTCACAACCTTGGAGTGCTTCTGGACCCCATGATGCACCTGGACCTTAAGGCTGTGGCTTTGGCCAGAAGCACATTTCATCAACTCCATCTTGTGAGGAGGCTGCAGCTTTTCCTTTCTGACTTGGACCTTGCCACCGTCATCCATGCTTTCATCACCTTGAGGATAGGCTATTACAGTGCACTCTATGTGGGGCAGCCCTTGATGATTGCTCGGAAGCTGTAGCTGGTGCAGAATGCGGCAGCTCAGCTCCACATTACACCGGTGCTCTGAAATCTGCACTGGCTCCCTATAGCTTTCTGGGGACAATTCAAGGTGCTGTTTTTCACCTTTAAAGCCCTAAACAGCCTGGGCCCCATATATATGAAAGATCGCCTTTCCTACCATGCTCCATAGTGGCTCTGCGGTCGGCTGGGAGCGCCCTTCTGCGGGTTCCATCTGTTACTCTTGTCCGTGGGATGGGGATGTGCACGCGGGGGGAGGGGGGCTGCCCTAGTGTTATCCAACTCCCTCCCTGGAGGTTCACTCAAGCCCGAGTCAGAGCATCTTCTGGCCATGGCACAAAACGTTTTTGTTTGGTACGGTATTTAGCAGGCGAAGATAGGAATTGGGGATGGTTGGGGGGTTGGGGGTGGTTGGGGGAGGGGTGAAGGAAGGTTTTTTGGAGGGTTGGGGGTGGCGTTTCTGGTGTGGTGAATGGGCTTTTTAATGTTTTAGTAGTTTTCAAAAATAAATTGTAAGCTGCCCTGAGCCGACTTGGGAAGGGTGGTATATAAGTTTAAAAATAAATAAATAAATAGCAAGAAAACTGGATTCTTGAGATTCCTCTCTTTCATCTCTGGGTAACATTTACTTTTCAGTATGAGTGAGCCCATGGTGGGTCATCCACGGAACCTAATACTATAGTAAACATTAAAAAAGAAGCCACAACCAACACATGCCCATTATGGTCATTCCCTAGTCTCCTAAGCTTTTCCCCCTGGAGATACCATGGCACTGGCAGAGACCACACCTGCCCATCTTGTTCATCTGTGCCCAGCCTAATGTTATTTGGTGAGAAACTGAGGACCGTGATCTATTGGTTCAGAAAGTTCTATTGGTTCAGAAGCTCTAGAATATGCTATAATCTATTTTTCCTAGCCTCCACAGGGTTGCTGTTGCCCCACTGAATGTAAAGCCACTTATGACATCCCAGAAAAGCTGTTGTCCTTAAAAACGTCCAGTGGAATTGAATGTTTGGTTTGGCTAATAAATTGCCTAGGAAGCAGAAGCAACTGACCAGCCCATCCCTACTCGATTGTATCCCCTGTATGATCTTTGTGGTTCTTGGACTCGGAGACACACTAGGTCCGGCCTGCTGGATATCAAAGCAGGACTGGTACTCTCATTGCCATGCCTACTCATCTGCTAAAAGTATCCCCACCTGGAGGTGAGAGATTCTAATAGCTACAACTCGAACAGCAGGGAGAGAAATCTAATGGTGGGGGTCAATCAAAAGGAAAGCTCAGTCTGTCAGTGCTTGCAACCTTGCATAGCCCCTTGTCCTGTCGGGAGAGACTTCACTTCAAAGCCTGGCCTTTGCACTTACTCCTGGCACATAACACACAGCTGTACCAAGCTGCCGTAAGGCTGGAAGGAGTGGGGTGGAAGTATAAAATAAATAAATAAACAACAAATTAATAGCATGTGGCAGGCCTGCTTGGTAAAACACCGCTTCTGTAATCTGGCTCTGGCTTCTTCTATCACAGAGCATCAACTGGTGGGAAAACAACATCTTTCTCTCTTTGTTTGTTTGTGTGTATGTGTGACCCTTTGTCAGCAAGGGGACAGTGGTCAGCAAGAAATTTAAAAGGGGAAGAGAGAAGTCTGATTCAGCAGAGAAATTACATACATATTCAACTTCTACTGGGTGAACTGCCTCGATGGGACTAAAAGACAAACTAAAAGTCTCACTGACTCTAGGCAACAATGAAATAAATAAAGCGCTCCTGCAAAGCACTTGAGTGCATGCTTAACTTTAAGCACACGAGTACTTCCATTGGTAAAGTTAAGTGCTTTGCAAGAGCAGGATTAGGAAACTCAGCAGCTGGCTGGCAGCACTGAGCCTCAAAATGAGAAAAGTAAAAACTTCAAAAAAGGCAAGAGATATGTGTGTGCACGCTCACATATTACATACAGACTCAATATACAACAAAGCAACATGCAACAAGTCAGACGTCAGAAAATAATTGAGGATTATTTCACAATTTTATTGCACAACTGAAAATTAACCTTTTTCCCTTTAAACATTTACAAGCCATTTATTTTGCATACACAATCTAAACAGCATTTCCCCCCAATAAAATTATCACCTAGAAAACTTACACACAGACTGAAGCATACATGTAAATGAAGTGTTTTGTGTTAAATGCCAGGTGCCTCGTTCTAACAACCCTGGAGGGCGTTACACTTGGAAAAGAGGAATTCAGTGCTCTCTGGCGGCCGTTTCTGTTCAAAAAGCTGCTTCTTTAACAGAACAGATGGATTATCTTCTTCCTTCCCTGAAATGTAATTTAAAGATCATCCCTGAGCAGGAGAAAAAGAAAAGGGTTCGCTAATTGTTCAGGCTAGCCACTACACAGACAGTGTGACCCTCAAGCTGTTTAGCAATGATGCTAGTCCTCAGCATATAGGATGCATGTTGGTACTTAGAGCTAGCCCTGGTACTAAGCAGTTTGACGACTGCACCGAGACAGGATTTCAAAGTTCGAACCTTACTGCATGATCTAACCCGCAAGAAAATGGCATGTATCGTTTAATACATCATTCATGTGAAAGGATATGAAACTCCAGATTTTTCCCCTGGGAGAATTTAAATCCACCTGTCATAGCAAAAAGCAGTGATAATCAATCCAATCCCTACATACAGAAGAACATAAAACGTGGTTTCATAGAGCCTCCTTGCCCAAGTCATTCATGTACTGCCACTAGCTTCTCCAGAATGAAACAGCAGTGACATAACAACAGTATTTGTTTATCATTACCCACAATGCCCTAGGAAATATTCTTGTCTTGGTCATCATTTTAAAGGTTGATATCACATTACTCTCTAATGCTGCAATCCTCAAACAACTTACTTTGGTGTATTCCCAATGGGACTACTCTGGAGTAAGGGGGTTCAGGATAGTGACCTCAAAAAGTCTCCATGACTGTTAGTATGCTCCATACATTATGGCACTCCAGCTTCCCAAGCCACTTTTTTCATGGCTGGTCAGCTCACTTAGCTTTGGTTACAAAGTCCAAGTGTTCACTAATTCTGGGTACTCTGCTTGAGAGATGCATTTTAATGTTTCAGAGGTTCAGGACAGCTACAGTTCTCCAGGCAAATTCCAGAATAGGATGTGAGTGCACACCACCTTTGAAAATCAAGTGTAGGCATCCCAGGTTGGGAACCCCCCAACTGGGGCAGACCAAATTAGTAGACAAATTTGAAAATTGACACCACAGTCCACGGGCATCCTGATGCTGTCAACACCTGCCAGCTTTTTTCCATTTGTGATCTCTCTGGAACTGCATCTTAAGGGTTTGGAAGGAAGAGTGGCTGTTTAGTTTACAGACCATGATACCCATGTGGTCCGTCACTAGCTATGTCACTAAAGTATGTCTTTGCATAGGGAGCTCAACTTAGTAATGTGATGATGGAGTGGAAGAGAGAGGAGGGAAACAAGTAATCCATTGCAAACCTTCCCTGGCCAATTTGTTCTTCTCAGTGCCACTTGTGATTAGCATTGCAACTTGTTTTATACTTGGTACATTTTAGAGCTGGTTTATACAGAGTTCTAAGCATCTTCAAACATCAGAGTTTTCAATTTGATGCTTTAGGAAGAATTCCTCCTGCATTACAAATGAAGGTAGGTCACCAATGAGGTGATATGGTGCCAAGAAGGTCTATACCCTTTATCAAATGGTGCTTGACTGGTAGGTCTTGTTCCTATGCTCAGAATCAAAGGGTGTTTTAAAATAAGCACGGTCCTGGACCCATTAGCCATAGCCACCCACCATGCATCACAGGGCTGCATTGGCAACATGCATGATGGGTGGGGAGGTGCTTGTCTAAAAACACCCTAAATCAATCATCATATTTTTCCCTGGGTTAGCTTGGAAGATGACGTTGGGGTTCTCCCCTTCTCCTGCAACAGGGGGCATGCCTCATTTGTTCATGTCATCTGGATATAGCTTACTAATTCACTCCTGATCATGTCAGGGGTTGCCATGCAGTAGTCACGCCTGCTCTCTGCTTGTGGGAGATAGAGCCTAATTGGTGAATTCATCTGATGGGGCAATTTAGGTATATATGAAAACTGCTTTGGTGCAGGGGGCTGGGACTAGATGGCCTTTGAGCACCTTCTGTCCCTATGATCTGCCCTAACCAGTGAGCTGTAACACTCTGCTGCATTAAAAGCTTGCTCTGTCTGTTCCTAATTTGTTTTTTTTTAAACTTCCCTCATCAGAGACCTTGCAGAGAAAAAGTGAATTGTCTCAGCAATAAATGGAAGTACCTGATAAGACTGAGAAATGACTAATCTCTAAATGAACTAATAGAGTAATAGCAAGACAACATGGTCAGCGATAAAATTAATGTGCAGGTGGTGAGGAGAAACACAGATAAAAACACAGGAGGAGAGGTCTAAGGAGCAAAGGATCAAGTCCTCTAGAAATTAAAGACTTCTTCAAGCACACAGACCAGTCCTTGAATGAGGCTTGTGATGGCATGCCAGAGTGCTTTGAGGACTGGGGCCATAGACTGTAGAAGTGTACAGACCTGCTTTTGGTTTGAGATGGGCACCTCTTTCATTTGAAAGTATTTGTGGACAAAACGTGGGGAGCAGAGAGAGGACTGGAGAAACTAGAAGAAAAACTCTTCCAACCATAAAGATCCCATCCTCTTAAATTCCAAGCGCTCAACTTCCTCCAAAGGTTGGGAGTGAAGATTTTAAATGAGCCAGCAGAGACCCAGAAGCCTAAAAGTGGCAGTCTGTGTGACTGACTTTCATTTAGAAAGCTACCACAATGGCGGGGATTCAGTAAAGAATTTATGAAATACCCTGAACCAAGGATCTTTCACACTTGCATTCAGATCATCTACTTCAAAGAAATATATCAGTGAGGTCACAGAAGTTAAAGAGAATCTTCCAAATAATAAGTTAGTCTAATCTTTTTGCTGTATTCTTGCTTGGAGGATCCCAATGACCCAACCAGTCTGTTCTCTTGTTTTGCAATGTCCTGAAAACTTCTAAGTACCTTGGGGGCAGAAGCCTCCATTCATTAAAGTCAGTGGCTCAGCTCCCATTGACTTTAATAGTGGAAGATTCTGTCCTGGGTAATGAATACAGCTGTATCTTTGCACCAAAACTTCAAATGCCCTGTAAAACTTTGCCAGTTTATGTTTGAACATGGAAATAGAAGCAGAAAAGATTTTGTGTGAAACTTATTGATTCCCAGATAACCTTCTACTGAGACTCAAAGCTATTTACTGCCTGTAGATTGGAGGTTTCCAAACAATGGGTTTGACTTGGGACCTCAACTAGAGTCATAATGTTTTTAGTTGGGGTCATGACTCTGACAGATATTGGATCCATCTTGCTTGTCTCTATTGCTTTCTGGCTTTGCAGGAATACATTTAAGTCTCAAAATGGGGTCTCACAGACAAAAAGTTTGGGAACTTCTGGTGTAGATATACATTTTAAAAGGTTAAACTAAGTTGTGTGGTTGTTGGAAGAATTTTTCAGCTGGATTGATCCTCATAAATGTAAGACCTGAAAAACCTTGAGAAGGCATATATATACTACATAAGTCACTGGTTTCTCAATTTGACTTTGCTACCCTTTGAACAAACTCAAAGGCTGAGGTCAGAAACCTCACTGAAAGAGTTTCATACATATGCAAACCTATAACATCAATAGACACATACGGCCCTACTGAATGGAGTATAGGGATGGGCAAACACGGTTCGGATGTTCAGACCGAACTCGGTCTGTTTGGACATCCGAACTGAACTTCCGAACCGAACTCTCGAACGACCGAACAGTTCGGTCGTGTTCGGACAAGTTCAGAGGCAGGAAAAACTTCTTTCCAGGGTCTAAAATTAGGTTTCGGTTTCGCTATTTTTGACTGTTCGGCCAAACCTAACGCGGCTGAACCGAACCATCGAAGCCGAACTCGGGTTTCGAACCAAATGACTGAACATCTGTACCACGTTCTGTTCGCCCATCCCTAATGGAGTAGCTGAACTATTTGGATGTTTCTGCATTCTGTAAGCTCTGGTCAAGATCTGAAAACAAAGAGTTGTAGATTATCTACCCTCACTGTCAACTTGCAAGGTGAAGAATCCCACTTTGAGGTGCAATGAACAGTAGATTTTTTAAATCTGTGAATATTATTTGCATGTAGCCATCCAAATAAATATCTGCACCTAAATTTAAACTTGTTTATTCAAATCTTCAGACTTCTTGTCTTCATTTTTTTCCTGATTATTTTGGCTCAGATTTGGTGTAGATTTGAACTGGGGAAAATTGTTAGCTACGATATTTGCTGTGGGCATTTGTTTCAGCTCTGATACTAGCTGTCCCTAGGCTTATTGGGTGCTCGTTCATCATGTCTTTGAGAATGTTCCACATGAGTCTCACCCTGCAAGGTCTTTCATGAGTGCTTATTGGCTTTACTCTTTAGGCCACAGGTGGGCAAATTTTCCTAATCCCAAGAGCTGGAGCCATTTACCACAATGGGACCAAAGAGCTGCTGGTGGCTCTAGAACCACAGCCACCGACCCACTTTTGTTCTATGCAAACTATGCATGGAAGTGAAATTAAATAAGCATTTAAGTGTAAAAGTGTGTGCTCATCCCGGGGTGTCTTCCCTCTCTCTCTACCCCTAAAGAGACTCAAACTCACATTGGTAATTATGTTACAGAGTTATTTATTGCACTCAGCTCTCCACGATATGCCTTGTTTGTCCCGGGAGCCAGGCCCAAACCCCTTTGGCTCCTCACACTGTCTATCGGACCCTCCTGGGCTTTCTGGGCTCTGCTTGAGGCTCCCCACGGCTAGCACCCCCCTCCCCTTTTCCCAGGTCCCTTCCAGGCAGCCTGGCTCAATGTTCTGGGACTCAGCGTTCTCTCCCTGTGGTTCCCCTGCCTATACAGACATAGCCTTCTTGGCCCCTCCCTCCTGGGCTGCCTACCTCCCCAGCAGGGCTTCCCTCCAAGCTCCTGCTGTTCGAAGCACAATCCCTCCTGGAACCAGCCCAAAGGCAGAGTTCTTCCTTGGGAGCTTGTTGGCGGCAGAGCTTCCCTAGACTGATCCCAGCTCAGGCTGCTGAGCTCCTGTTACAGGTTGGCTCAGCTGAGGTGTCTCAGGCATGATCCACCCCTCACCACCTGCACCTCTCCTGCCAGTGCCACCTCAAGCCAGCGCTAACTCACTTGCTCCTCAAAGGGCCAGGCCTTCTCCACCCTACTGCCTTTCTACATAAGTCTTTGCAGGATTGAGATATTTGATCTGTAGCAAAGCATTGCCAAGTCTACCATGAAAGTAGGTTAACATGCAACTTGCTAGGATAAATGGCACCTTCCACAAAATACAAAACAGCCTGGCATTCTCCCCTCTTGTTATATATATAACTTTTACTTGTTAAATAGCCAGAAAAGCAATTACCGCAGGTAGTTTACGTTATATAATTTTAGACAGCAGTTGTTTTAAAGCATTCCAGGGGAAAGTGGAGTCAGCAATAAATCCTCTTTGAAATCAAGAAAAGAAGCTCATAGGAGCCCTAGCAGCAAGCTACAACTTTGCTTTAGCTGCTAACCAACTTCAGGTGGGAACAATTTTGAAAGGATGGATGTCCTGATTGATTCCATTATCACAGCTCCTGTATTCCTCCAGCATTTCTTTTTTGTTTGCAAGTGTCAATTAAATGGCTGCAGGACCAAAAGAATTGCCCAAGATCATGAATCTACATGAGCTGCGGCAGGTCTAAACTCAGCACTCAGCGTTACACACTCTGCAGTGACCCAGTTCATTTGTAACAGGGAGGGCATACGGTCTAGCTAGCAGGTAATAAAAATGCAGTCTGGGATCTGTTCCACAGAGGTCCTAGCCAAGTTACAAAAGCAGTTTCTCCTGTGAATTTTGAGGCTAGTCGAATCTAAGGCTCCAATCCTGAACACACTTATGCAAGGGTTAATGTTTCCATCTGTAGCCTCATTTATTCCCATGGGTCTATGCACTGATACCAAGTATCAAATCTTTGCAAGATTGGGGCCTAAATTTTAAGAGGAGAGAAACTAGCATTTGTAGCCTACTGTGTTTTCCCTCTATGCTTTGTCTGCTTTTAAAAACATCTAGACTGGCTCTTATTTACTGCATTTTGGAATTCACATGTTCTGAACCCAACGCTACTAGGCTCTCTTTCTCAAAAGTGCTGCGCTGGTGGTGGATGCCCCATACACTGCAGTCAAACTAATTTCCATTAATTACAAAGGATCATCCAGATAAGAGAGGCTTGAAGAATAGAATGCTGGGCTTTTTCTGTAGAAAGGCTGAAGCAAAGAGGGTTTGATTTATCAAAGGATCTCAAAGACCTCAGTTAAAAGCTACCCTTTGAAAAGGGAGCCCAAATTTGCTCAGAGAGCACAAACCTCAGTCATCCAGAATATGTGCAGTGGTGTGCCAAATCTTCATCCACAGTGAGCTTACTGCCCTCTCTCATGTCTGCAGAGTGTTACTAGGGTTGCCACCTATGCAAATTTTTAAGGAACACCAATGAAAAATACATGTTGCATGGCCTGCGTTGGGGTCTTAGGTGCCAGTGCAGGCCCTGCAACATGTATTTTTCATAAGTGTTCCTTAAAAATGTGCATATAGGTGGCAACCCTAAGTGTCACTCTGCAGAGTCCAGCACAGCCCTGCCGGGCAGTGAGTCTGTCCTCTTGTAAATATGCCCCAGGTAGAGAGCTGTGTTCTGTGCTCCTGCATGCAAGCAACAGCCCAATAATTGTGGTTAGGCTGCACAATGAGGCTTCACACGGTGAATGAAGATTTGGCCTAGCACCATGCAAGAATGTGCAACTTAACTGCACGCAACCCCATTGTGCCCCTGGAAGAATTAGGTTGTATTGTACCCAGAGTCCATAAAACCAAAACATTATTCAAACCCCAGTTGCGACGAGGACAAAAAGCAATACAGTAGCCTCTTTTGTGGAACACCATTCATCATATGTAGTAAATGAGACAGAGGTCCTAGCGAAACCTCTTCTGTAATTATGAAATGAAGACTATGGCCACAATGGGATGGAATGACCACAAGTAAGCCATTCCAGAATTGCTCCTGAATCACAAAGTATATGCAAGTGGGTATAATTAAGGTTTCACATGGGGAACTTTAATTCTTTCTCAAATGTTAATGTTTGGCTTTGCTAGCCTATCCATTAGGGTGGCCAGATATGCAAATTTTAGAGGACACATGAGAAATACAGGTTGCAGGGCTGCATTGGAGCATATCTGGCCACCCTACTGGTATTTGAGTATGTTTTTTTGTTCAGAGGATATCTAGATGCAGCTATTGTTTGTAGGAGAATCACGTTTCTGCAATTCCTCTGGGTGCAGGCGTTGCTTGGTTCGGTTCCCTGTGATTCTGAAACATAACTCGTTGAGGGTAAGTATTGTGTGCCCAGCCAATTTTAGACTGAACACTAATAAGGGGCAATCCTGACTCTGCTGAGGATCAGAGACATAATCATTTCTCATTGTTGGGTTTAACGCACACTTAGTGCTTACTGGCCACTCTCAAGATCATTATCCTCATATATTGCCTCACCCTATGTCAAAATTGCTTCTTGCGAGTTTAAGTGGAGTCATATCGGATAGAACATTTTTTCCTTTTATTGAAACAGAAAATAGTTGGTGGTAATAAATCACTCAAATCCTTAGAGAGGAAACCTCAGCACGGAATAAGCGAAACAGGTATTAAAAGTCTCATAAACTGAAGTTTATAAACCTCAACATGTTTTTCTGGCCAGCTGTCTTAATAAACCCATTAAAATAACTAAAACAACAAAAAGTTGTTTTAAAAAATAAAATAAAAAATGTCTGGATAAATTTACTGATATGGTCCATCAGCTGAATAAATGGTTGTTCCTGTTTTAATATGCAGATGATTTCTTCAGCAGAGTAGACCATAGCAGCTACACTCTGTTGGGCAAGAACACATAGTTTCTAGGGGAGCTGCTAGGAGGAAAATGGTTTCCCCAATTATCCAGCTCTTACAGTTGCTCCTTTTTGAAGTGAATAGGAGTTCTGTGCTTGCTTTTGGAAGCAACTGTGTCATGAGTTTGGGGAAAGAGACCCCTAACAACCTAGATCCATGCTGATAAACACTTTCCAAAACAGTAAGGGCTGCGCATGGCCAATAACTCCATTTCAGAAACGGATGCCTTCACTTTTCATGATAATTTGAACCATTTCTCAAATAGACCACAATTCAGAAAAGCATATAGTTTTCTTGATTCAGAAATGGGTAGCATGATCCACTGATAGATAGAGCTTGGGCTAGCACTGGAATGAGTCCCATTCATTTCAATGGGACTTGTGCTGGTGCTAAACATGCTGAGGCTTGCACTGATAGTCTCACTACACATTCAGAGTGATAGCACACATGCTGCTAGCTAACAGACACAACTCCTGTTTACTTCAATGGGATTTCCACCAGAGTTAACTCTTATTGGCTCTGTTCTTATCTTCATGGAGAACTGCACCCTTCAGCTACTAGTTGGCAATGCTGGGTGAAAACATACATGCCGGCAGAGCACCACCGTCACAAGCTGCTCCGGACTGGGAAGATGCTGGCAACTCAGTCAGGATTGGATCTGGTTGTGGAACAAATGTACACACAGTCGGGGGCAGGGGCCAGTCATGGTGACCGCTCTGGACCGGGCCGGGAACGGTGGGCTACCACACGATAGCTTACTTCGGTTCATTGGCAGGGCATTTCCTGGTTGGCCTGGGCTATGATCCCGCAGGTCTCCAGGATCACAGCCCCGGCTAACTACCAAAACGTCTGGGAAAACTACAGGGCAAACATATGGATTGCCCCCAACAAATGTGACGGTGGCCCGCAGGCCAAAGTGGGCCACCATCTTGTTTGTTAATACCTGCTGTTTTCGCACCTTTGGTACCAAAGAGAAAATTTTGGGTCACTCACCATCATCACACATAGGTGAGGTGACACAATTGTTCCAGTCAGGTTTACTAGAGATGCAGAAACTTGTTGAATCATTGGCTTTCAAAACACACAAACTGTGGTTGCAGAGTGACACTTTCTTCCTGGGGTGGGGCTCTTCAACCAAAACAAACACTTGAATCTACTTCACTCTATAATCAGTGATACTCCCCTCTGATCCGTGTCCTATTGAAGGGTCTCCTGAAATCTGTGGAACATTGATATTGCATGTGCCAGTGTGGGAGGGAAAGTTTTGCAGTACATAAGAGCATAAAAATAAAAATTTGCCAACCTATGCTGTCATGGGAAACACGGATTATGAATAATGATATGGCATAAATGTACATAATCTCAGCACTGATGTACTTCTGAAACCTTTTTATAAAACTAAAGGTGTTTGGTGTCTACATGATTTATATCACGTTATACGTTGTGATGCTGAAATATTAGTATTAGGAACTAAAGTAAAGATTAGGATAAATATGTATAAAATTGTATTAGAAGGTAATTCAAGTTATTTGGGTGCCAGATAAAGCTATCAAAGTGAATCTACATTCTTATAAGAACACCAATTGGAGGGCAATTAAAGACCACACATACTGAATGAAGCCTGCCTGCCTACTTCATTGTGGGTCAGCAAGATTTGCTAACACCTCCCCAGTGGAAATTTACCAGAGATCGAGAACAAAAAGGTGGGGCTCAAATACTTCAAAGGGAATTGAGCAGCACCTGGATTTATTCTACAGCTTGCTTTTACCAATATGTGAAGATCTAGAGCCAGCCTGTCTTACTGGCCATGAAAGACAGAGCCTTTGCTGCTTTGCCTGGTCAACAATCAAGAATCATGAATTTGGAGAATTTATTATTTTGAGTGACCATTTAGCTTTGGAAATTTATACGCTGAGCTAGCATTGCATATTATTTCTCTTATTTCATGTATCCATCTTTTCTATAAACTCTAGTAGATGGACTTGAAATGATAAATTTACGTGACCAAATTACCTCCAAGATCTAGATGATAATGAGTTTGCACATGTAGGCTATCACGCTCTGGGGTTGAGCAATAGTTTTCAGAGTCTACCAGTGGGTAAACTGTGTCATGGCTATTGTCGGGACACTTGTGGTGACAACCAGATCGAGGGAACGCCAAGACTTGGTCACATGTGCATTTGTAATTAATTTTAAAGAATGCTTTTTAAGCAAATAGTGTATTCATACCTGATTCTATAAACCTGGGATTTCACTCGTGAGAGAAGAGAGTCTGCATCACTTGACAAAAAATCTCTGCTCATTCATTTAACAAAGAAAAAAAAAAGCTGAAGGATATTATTTTCTAGATTTTTCTTGACAACAGAATTTACCAATCAACAGTGTTGGTTTCTAGGAATGCGACTTCTGGTTTCGGAAACAACTGAAATTACCCGATAATGGCCATATCGAATTGATTTGAAATTTCGGTTCTTTTTTGGTATCGGATCTTTTGCATTGATTTTTGTATCAGATTTGTAACACTGCGGTTTGTCACCACTGGCTTCAATGGGAAAATAGCAATGTTAAAAATCCGATACAAAAATCAATGCAAAACATCTGATACAACCAACATGAGAACCGAAATACATGAAAACCGAAACTGAAATTTTGCCCAGAATCCCACCCCTATAAATGGTTTCAAAACCCGTGCGATTTTTTTGTTTGTTTTGTTTGTTTTAGGGGACAAAAATGTAAAGAAACTCCCAAATGTTGTGGTTTGGGGAATCAAAAATGTCTCTTTCAAACACTTGAAAATGAAAAACAGGATAATATTTCTGAAAACTTTCATGTTTCCTCTCTCCTCTCCACAAAATAAATTTTGAACAGCTCTAGCACTCATGTCTGTCCTGCAGAGGTCATTGAGATAATTGCACTGGGATAACTGATGCAATTAATATTATAGGGTGGTGCCTTCTGGACCAATTTAGGGGTGGGTGGACTGTGCTTTAAAAGTAAACCACACAGCAAATCATGAGAAAACTGAGTAAATAAATCTCTGGTTTAAAAGTGATCAGAACATCCAGAGACTTCACTTTTGAACTGTGGTGAATCTACATACTTCATGCATTCCAACAGCTGCACATTCCCTCATTCTAATGAGTCTGAGATGCTGGATTTAAGTCCCATTTAAATGCACATATACACACGCTAAGTGGAACCAGACTGTTGGCGTGGAAATCTGGCAAGGTTTAAAGGGATTACTTAAAGTCAGAGCTGGGAGAAAACTGACAGGTGACAAGGAGTGCTCAGGTTGGACAAAAGCATCTGCTCAGGTTATCAGTAATACAAAAGGTATTTTTGTATCCAGTAATGAACAGGACAGAAATTACATCTGAATGGGAGGAAGAGAGTGGATGACATTACAGAGCTCAATTCCAGGACAGTAAGAATGTCAGGCTAAAAAATTAAATAAAAAGGGGCACATGGGCAAATGTGACATGTCTATATACCAAGGTAAGATGCTTACAAGCAAGAAAAGGTGAATTAAAATGCCTGCCAGTGGGAGACTTTGAGGTAACAGGCTTTATATACTGCGACATGGTAAGCTGTCACAATTCATTAAGTCATCATCCTAGGTAGTTATAAAGATCCAGCGGTACAGTTTGCAGTGACCGGGGGGAGGGGGAAGTCTTTTTGTGCCTGAATGGTTTCATGGGATCTAATGAGGTAACTTTCTAAATGGAGGTGGCATAAAAGTCCCATATCAAAATAATACAAACTTTACTAGCAGAGTGAAATAACTAGCCTCCTGATCAAGAACAGAACAATGCTTAAGGAGGTTAAAGAGGAAAGCATGGCTAATAAAGTAGTAATAATGGGCAACTTCAATTACCCACAGGCCACGTATAAGCTAGTTGAAGATTGCTGCAAGGCAACTGGACAATTGAAATGGCTGCGTCTTGTACCTGCCAGTTCTGGAGTCCATAGGATGAGAGGCTAGTCTTAGCCCTAAGCAATACGCAGGTGATGGTTCAAGGAGTTACCACTGATCAGCATGATTATGAGAAATGAGACCCCTTTTTAACAAAAGGAAGCAGCTAGTAAAAAAAAACACCAAAATAAAAACATTAATACCCCTAGATTCAGCAAAGAGATTACTTAAACACACCAGACTGATAAAAGGCATGTCTGCTAGGCCTGAAATGAGTAGCAAAATTGCTGCTGAGAAATTTTGCCATGTAGAGAATGGGGATTGATTTCCTGACTGTTTCCTAATACCAATATGATTTCTCAATTCTCGTAATACTGTGAGATACCATCCTGATTTACGGACTTTCCATTTACCGAGCACTGTTCATTTACCACTTACCGCATTGTTGAAGGTACCATTTTACTTCTGGGTTTGTTGTTTCGACATTTCTCAGGCAATCACTGTGCAAATACCCCACCCCTTAACCTCTCCCCAGTTCCCCTTAACCTCCACTCCAGGGCCTCCAATCAGAATTGTTGTTCTAAGTTGTTTCCTTTGCTTTGACCAATCTGCAAGTGGATTGCAGATTAGTAAATGAATCTGCATACCAGCCAATGAGTGACAAGGAAGTACAAGGGGAAATGGAGGGTAATAAATGTGGCATTGCATGAGTATTACCTATCGGGATTTGAAATGGATGGCAAAGCACTAAATGGGATCCCGGTAAGCCGAAAGTCGATAACTGAAAAAGAAAACGTCAGTTGAGACATTACCAAGTCCTAAGAGGTTCTTGGTTCAACCGAGATGGTATTGAAAACCAGGATTTTTATGAGATTTCCCATTTTGGCAAAATCTCTCAGTCATAATATCAATCCCCTTTACAAAAGAAGGAAAGAGGAAGAGAGAAAATACATAAATGTCAAGGATGAAGAGGTTATTAAAGACAAAAACCAGCCTTGTGATGTTGGTAGCTAGGAATACAAAATAGGCTGGAAATTAGATGGACAAATAATCAAAGAAGAAATTTACACCATATGTCTGAAGAAGAAAACCTGAGATTAACTAGTGGGTGCACTGATCACCTTGAAGTAAATGGAACAACGAAAGAGGAAAAGGACATTTCCAACAAGCTAAATAGTTTGTTTGCATCCGTCTATCTTTACAGTCTATCCGTTTTCATCTTTACTACAAAGGGTGCTGCTGGGGATCCCATTCTCTTTTCAGGTAATAAAGAGGATGAAACATGAGAGACTGAGGTGTCACCAGAAGTGGTGCTGGAACAAAGAGGTACATGTGCAGTGCAATCCTTTTGAGTGGATAATGCTGGTATAATACCATTCATTTCTATGGGACTTGTAACAGTGCTAACACTATCCTGTTGGGATCACACCCTAAAGCAGATGTGGAGTTTTTAGGATCTCACCTTAAAGCACATTAAACTACCAGATGTTTTCAAAGGCAAAAATGGCTATTAGGTGCCTGCCTTCTTGAAAGTCATTTCTAATGCTGTTTCTAATTACAATTGGCTCCTATGACAGATGATGGGAGGCTAGCAAATGGTGTACTTATTTTTAAAGGTTGATAGGGATAGAGGAATTATTGATCAGTTAAGTCATGCTAGGTAAGCTAGCTGAAATAATAATATAGAATCCTAAAACACCTTGATGACTCAATAGGTGCAAACAGGTGGATGGCACCTCCGGGGGCATCCTCAGCAGCCCGCTTCACCCCGGGACTGGTCTGTCCATCTGAAGGCAGCCCACCAGCTGTCAGGTTGCGCCTGCCCTGGGGCAGCTCTGCTGCTGTTGCTGTTGCTCTGGAACATCCTTGAGTGCTGCCAGCAGTGGGCCAGCCAAACATGGGGCACCTACCCGGAGCGACTGTGTATCTGCTCGGTGGACCCACTCTGCAGCTCCATTCCTGGCTGGCCATTGCACCGGCAACATCATAGAGTTGCAGGTGCCAGCCTAGAGCGTCAGGCAATCCACCTGCAACTCTATGGTGTATGGGGGAGGTGCCGCACAGGCAGACCGCAATCAGGAAAACCTGCTGGGACTGTCTAAAGTGGACCCAGGTGAGACTGGGGCCATTTTTGAATGGATTGCACCCCCCCCCCCTTTGCTGGATGTGTGGGCGGGTGTGAGTGGGGGCGGGCGTCTTTGTGCATGCCGCGATGGTGGGTGGGTGGATCGGTATGCGTCCATGGAAACACCATGGGCAGTAGGTGGGGGTGCATGCGCGCTCCTGGTGCACACGCATCACCCACCCATGGAGTCATCCAACCAATGGAGGAGGCTCTGTGGGTGGAGATGGGTGTGCACCTGTGGGAAAGGGAGCACACCCACCTCCACCTACCGCCGGCGCACACCCATCCCCTCACCCAGCAGCACCGTATGAAAATGGCCTGGAAGTGGGTGGATGTGGGGGTGCACTCCCGGAGCAGCTCTGGGGATGGGCAGCCCTGTGTCCATCTAAAAACACCCAATGTGATGTCTGTCTGAAACCAAAAAGCACACCTCTTTGTTCTATTAGAAGCAACTAAGATATTTGGACTTTCAAAAAATGTTGGCAAAATCCTCAGAAGAAACGACTCTGGAATCTAAGTAGTCCTAGGGTGAGAAATAGAAAACTCTAATGGATTGGAAACTAACGGACAGGACCTAAAGAGGAGGAAGAGAGAGTCAGTCACTCTTTAGCATGCAAAGCTATCAACAGCACAGTGCTCCCAGCTTCTGTAGTAGGGCCAGGGCTATTCAATCTATCCTTCTATTCATTGCCAAAAAAGGCAGTGAGGTGCAAATATCTGTAATGACAAGAAATTATTCAGATTACTGAAGACTGGAGAAGCCTGTACAAAACTCAAAGCAGACCTAACAGAGCTAACTGAATGGGCTGCAAGGTGACAGATGAAGGTCAATGTGGAGACGTGTACCTAGGGAGGTAGCCTATCCATCTGGTGCTGGTTACTGTCAGGGACAGGACACTAATCTAGTCTAGTCTGACAAAGACTGTGTTTGTATGAGCAGGGAGAAGGGGAAGTCTCACATTGCCCAATATTTAAATGTTTCAAACCAAGGAAAATACGGGTGTGATAAAATTTCACACCCATGAGGCCCTGCTGGGTCAATAGCTGGAAAATGAGCTGCCTAAGGCTCAGACGCATTAAAGATGCGATCCTTACATCACTAAGCCAATAGCGAAACTCGCATGACTTCAATGGAATGAAGATTGTACTGTAACAAATAAACTTGCTTCGTGTCATGGTCCCTCTGAATTACAGAGTTCCACAGTAATGGAGGAAAGTAGCATTTGCAGGAGCTGCAATGCAATTGAAAGGGGGATTTTTGAAAGGAGTGTCTACCTGCCTTTGTCTCTGCTCTGTGCAAATGAGTGATGAGTGACCTCTTGTTTTCCACTGGCAATCTTTAGAATGGCCTGGACCAACCTTTGGAAGACTGGTGCTCACACCATAGCTTTGTGGTGATCTGCTCCAAAGAATACCATGCTGCCTAAGCTGGTGTGAATATCATTCCCCAGCTCTCATAAGTTATACATACGCATACTGGACCTGATACTGTTCTCACTTACAACAGTGTAAATCAGGAATGATTCCACCAAAATCCCACTCAGTCAAGGTAGTTACCTGGGGTCCAATCCAGGGTGACCGCAGAATGGGATCCAGAGAACCTTCAAGAGATAGTACTGTATATTCCCACAGGGCTGGACTGAGCGCTGGATGGAAACACAGAAACTTATGGGGGAATAAAAAGATCCCATATGCTGCTGTGTACTGGGCCGTGGGTAGCTACTGCCCCCATTCATGTGTGCAAACTGTGGGTGAGACTTCTCTTCTTCTCCCTGATGCGCCAACTAGCTCTGCTGAGTTAGCCCAGGGAGTGTCTTTATCAGCTGCTGGGAGAGGTCAGCAGCAAATTACCACTCCTCACCATGCCAGGAGGGAATGGTAACTTCCTGAGCCAAATGTCGCTCTGCTTCAGAGGCTAAGGACACAGCACAGCACAGTTCTGCATCTTACTAGGGGTTATGTCCTCACAGTCCAGTCTAGCCCACTTCTGACAACACAGGAAAATGGTGTCTCCACTGCCATCTCCCAAGCATCAGTGGGACACACAGAAGAAACCAGCGTCTAGAATTTAGTGCCCCAACACTGCTTTAGTTACATTGTGGCACCTGCTGTACTACAATAAATTCCACACAATGGGAGATTAGCCCTGAATACCACTAGAGTGGTTAGCTTCTCCAAGATCCAGGCTCTGCTCACACTGAGTCACTCTCGAGTAACTCACACTCGGTGGGACTGTCTGTGGCATAAAGTACTGCGTATAGCTTGAAACAAACACCACAGCCAATTGCCTAAAGCAGCCATGGCACTTATTCTGAGGCAATGCTTAATCAGTGGTGGAGTTGACTCTGTTGACAGTAGTTGGCTCTTTAACACTAAGAGAATACAAAATGTCAGTGCTTCATTTGGAAAGAAAAAGAAAAAGAGGTGTCATGACTTGGGGTGGGGTGATTCAGAGGGACCGCTACAAATCCATCAGTCCCTGCTCCCTTCCCTATTTTACCAGCCCTTGCTCAGGGCCAGATTAAGCTCATCGCCCATGTACAGCAGTCTCAGCACGGTCAGGAGAAAGACATGGGGATGAAGCTGAAACTTTTGCATGTAGATGGGGAGGGGGCTGATCCTGCCACCCATCCGCTGTTCAGCAGCAAGATTGTTTTGTAACTGAACAGCTGATGCATGGCAGCAGCCCCAGCCCCTACCAAACCCTATCCCAGGGGAGGTCAAGAGACAGATTGTGATCTACTGGCAGATCACAAGTTAGTCTCCAGTAGATCACAATGTGGGAAGGGGAATTATCCTCTCAGAGATTGCCTCTGGGACAGGAACGGTCTCTGGGGAAGAGATGGGCTAGAAGACCTCTTCCAAAGAAGTAAGGAAGGCTCCCTAAAGGGGAATGCTCCTCTCTACTCTTGAGAATTATTACTCTTTGCCTGCAGTTCCAGAGCCAGCAGAAGGGGTCTTGGTAGATCACAGAGGTTGATATCTGAATCCAGTTGTGAGTGGGGTGTGACAGAGTATCAGCAGTGATGCGGGTGGGGTGGAGGAGGTACCAAGGCTGAACCCTGGTGTGAAAAGAAGTGCCAAGGCTGCGTCCTGGCACATATTAAGTCCCGAAGGATACTTTTGATGGTTGCTGAGCAGTTGTCTAGTGCTAGCAGAATAAATGCCATCCTTGAATCAACTACAGTCTGTCCAACGGTGCCAGTGGCATTTAATCAAGGGTGGTATTTTTTCCCTAATATTTCAATAACCTTTTCTTGGGTGACATTTTTAAAGATACATGGTGCTGCTCAGTGAGGTTAATGGTGTCAGAACTGGACCCTCCTCAGTGAGGGAATTCCTTTTTAAACAAACCTTTGCCAAGGCTTGATGTTTTAATTCCTTTCTGCTCAGCTCCTTACAGTTTTGCCAAGTAAACCTTCACCTAAAGCCATTTAGTGAAGGAGAAAACACTTACTCCACTTTGAAAAATTATGCAGTGGTCAATTCTGACACAGCCAGTGCTCCCAAGGGAAAATGAAATAACCATTACTTGTCTCAAAGTTGTGGCTTTGCTTTCCTTAAACATATGCATCACTAACCAATGCCTGTCATGTAAACACCTGGCTTTGCGGCGCTGAAGATGCTGTAAAGAAAAATATTTTAAAAACAATCCTTGTAGGTTAGAAAGAAAACCAAGATCTATCCCTATGAGGCAGGGAGGAAGGAAGAGGGTCCAATGACTGAAAAGAAAACATGAGTCTAATGTTCTCTTGATTCAATATACAGTCTAGGCGGTGGTGTTGCTAAGTATTGTTCTACAGGATGTGGGAAAGGAAGAGGGAAATGGTTCTCATTTATTCAATTCGGCTTTCTCCAGTAACATTGCAACCAAGTACAAGTAGCCCAGCTAGGGGTAGTGCATTAAATCTCATCTCCTCCTCCATGTAAACACAACATTAATATTGAAGAATAAAGAAAATGGTAAAAAGTCCAGTGTCTGTTTCTTGTGTGTGTTTTGCTTGCCTATCCTCCTTGTCCACCCCTCCAAATGAATTCCTGTGTATACTGTGGTTGTTAACCCCAACCAGCCCACATTCAAGCAAACACTCACACTGAGATTCCCCAAAACATTCTCTTCTCCCCCTCAAATGGGGAGTTTATTCATAATAGTTTTACTCTTTTTAATTATAAACTCCTTTTAACGGAGCAGATTTCAGAGCTCATTGCAGGCAGCTGGACAAACGGCTACTGAGGCCTAGTTGCCATGCTTATATTTCTCTGGTTGGCAAAGGAAGTCTACTTCTTGCCCAACGCCTAGTAACTTCATAGGTGGGCACGGCACTGGAGCTTATTGATCATTATCTCCCAGCAGAAAATGTCCTCCTCTGTAGAAACCCCAGCTCTTGCCATATGAAATGGTTTCCATACCCCAACCTGATCATTTATTTCAGTTGAGATATGCAAGAGAGTCTCTGAGGAAAGCAGACCTTACAGTGACAGATGCCTTCACATTTTGGCAAAGAGCAGAGATCTTCTTTGCTGGACCCACTGGTATGAAGCTCCAAGTAGAAGGAACAGTGAAGAACCAGTGAAGTAACAGCAGCCCAATGTGACAACGGGAGGGGGGGGGGGGGAGGAGTTAGCCCCATCCTCGTGATCCATCATGTAAAAACAGGGATGGGGGAGGGGACACATCTCCTTGAGTTTGAGATACTAGGTGCAGTTCCCTCTTCAATTGTGGTGGTAATAGGGGGAACAGGAGGAAGTAAAATTAAGGAGTGAACTGTTCTCTGCACCTGAAACTCAGAGTGGATGAGACCTGAACCAATATCCCCCCGTTTTTATGCTGCTGACTAGGGCCGCTTTTAGATGAGCGGCGCGCAACTGCGCATCGCCATTGCGCATATTTTGAAACGTCCGCATGATGTAATTAGACGAGATGAGCTACTTAATCAAGCTATTTAATTCGCGGACTTTAAAAATGCACCACCGCCGTAATATGCGCATAATAACCCACTTCCGTCTTGTCTAATTACATCATGCAGACGTTTCAAAATATGCGCAATGGCGATGCGCAATCGTGCGCCGCTCGTCTAAAAGCGGCCTAGGGCACAGCGAACACGCTGCATAAAATCACGATGCATGTAAATATGCTGTGTGTGGGATTTAGACGTGACATTTTGCACGTTAAAGCTGGTTGCACATTCTTTTAAAGCCGCAAATTAAATACCTCGATGTCAAGGTATTTCATTCACGGCTTTAAAAGAATGCACGACTGACTTTAACACGTGAAATGTCACGTCTAAATCCCAAATGTGGCATATTTACACACAGCGTGATTTTATGCAGTGTGTTCGCCACGCATGTCTAAAAGTGGCCTAGACTGGGGATGAACCAGCAGCACACGGGAGGGACAAGGGAAGCGAATGGATTGGATTTTAGGGCCAGAAAAGGTATTCAGTAGGGGAAGAAGGGGGAGGTTAAAAACAGAATTAAGGATAAAAGATTGACTGATGCCAGCTAAACCCTATGCCAGCTGTGACCCTTCTCTGCCAGCATAGTCTCTCAACACAGGCTTTCCTTTTGTTTTCCAGTTTAGCTCAGATCTTTGGCTCATCCTGCTCTAGTATGTCCATCCATATCGACAGGGCCATGTGGAAGTTCGCATTTTAGCGCAGGGGTAGAGTTTTTGTTTGTTTTAAATTCACAGGACAGTGACCAAAAGATCTTCCTTTACAGATAAAAAGCATGTGGAATTATTAAATAGCAACATGAAATCCTATAGTCTGATGAACTGCTTTTGCTCTGCAGTTTTAAGAACAAAAAAGTATCCTGCTTCCCTTTCCCACCACAACCCTCCCCGACACAACCCACACCCAGTGTGCTACGATGTTTGTGTAGTGGGGCCCCCTCGCCTTGATTCACACCTTGTGAACACTAACGCTGAAGGCCTGAGGGGTGGGAAAGAGGTGATCACAGTCTGGAGATGTCTCTCTCCAAATCTCTAACGTTAGAACTGCCGGATATGATTTTAAAAACAAAACAAAAAACTCAAAGTGTCTCTTGGTTCCAGGTTAAAAGACCAAAGTGGCTCCTCCCTCCCTTTGTAGTCTGTATCCCAGAAACGGCTCAGTCGTGCTAGCTGTTGTTCTCTGCCGTGAGATATTTGAGGGCTGCAAAGCCATAGCGGCGGGACATGTCCTGCTGGAACTCCTCCTTGAGGGTCTTGAGACAGATGCGGTATTGCTTGTTGGAGCGGAACTTGGTGATGTCAAAGCTGGGAGCGTGTGGCATGTGGATCATATAGGCATTGGGCAGCACGATGAATTCATACTCCTGGGGAAGGAAGAGAGCAGCGGTGAGACTGAGGCAGTTCCAAAATGGCTTGCAAACAAATCGCTCTCTCATGCACACATGAATAGAGGGGGTTTTCCTACTACATGGATGACAGCACAATGCAAATCTCAGTGGGAAAGATAAATCCATGAAAATCTGCTTAATTGGCTTTTTCTCTCTTAGATAATGTCTCGTTGTGCATATGAAAGGCATTTAGATCATCTTCTCACTGAAAAATTCTTTTGCCAGGAGAGCCAAAATACACATGAGACAGGGCAAGAGTAGTGCTCAAGAACACTGCTTTTATGAGAGAATTCAACTCACTGCATAGGTCAAATGCAAAGAGTGACATTAATTCCACATGCTTAGGAAATGCTCAGCCTTCATGAAGATTAACTTCTTTGCACACACAGTGCGAGCCTTAATGACCACCCATCCCTCCCTCCACCACTCTTTCATCTATTCTGTTTATTTGCTGTTGTTATGCCTCATTAACCCCAACCTCCCATGTCACAGTGATGCCCTCTCCAAGGACTACAGATTCTGTGGGGAAGCCACAGCCACAGGGGCACCTCTACAGTGACATGCACTGAGCTCTACCTTTCTTTGAAATGCCAGTGCTGGGAAGTTCCTCTCTATACTTGGATTGTGATGAAAAGCAGTGGTGAAGGAGTACATTTTAAAGTGCAGGTACTGTTTGTAAGTTCTCATGCTCTGAGAAACCTCTCTTCTGGCTAATGCAGAGTCCCCCAAGCCCTGCCCTCAAGCACCAATCCCAAGTCGCAAAATATTAGGCCATGTGCTGCTCCTATGTTCAGTGACTGATAATTCCTACTTCTGTTTTGCACTTGGAAGTAAGAAATGTAGTGGTACATGAAGCTGTCCAATATTTGGGAGACTATAAAGAATACTTTATTGAACTGGGGATTGCAGGGGGCATGGGGGCAGCAAGACTGTAGGCAGGGAGGGTCCATGGGGGCGGGTCTAGGTGTGTTACCCCCATGGAAAAAGTCCTGACACACCATTCCCCCATGTTCCCCCTCCACTACTCACCTGATGAAAACTCAAGGCACTTGCAAATTTTAATTTAGGAGCCCATTCAGAGTGCGCAGAACACTTGTGGCAGATTTACGAGGACATGATTGTTCTCCCCTGTAAATCTGACTCCTCATAACAGGAACCTATCATTCCACAGGAAATTTGAAACTGCTGCTTTATCCCATCCCACTGCGGTTTCTAACTGCAGACTTCTGCAGCCAAGGTTACTCCTGGCCAGTGGCCAGAGGCTGCCATGCTTTCCTGGATGGAAGCTTTCTGAAGATGTAATAATTGGATAACGAATGTTAGTGGCCATGTCACAAGGAGATACTGGGCTACATGTAGACTACAGGTCTAACAAATGTGTAAAGGTAAAGGTTAAACATGTATGTAATATGAAAGCTGAGAACTGGAAACTCAATTCATGTAATGGAGAAAGACAAAGTCATGCCGAATGTGTATTCAGGAAAATCCCTAAAACCTTTGCAGACACTAGCCATAGACCATTGAGTTGCAAATGGATTTCTTCCTGGAGATGTGACTGAAAGCACAGAGTCCCCAGGCGGGAAAATCACACAAAGGACCCTGGAAAAGTATTTAAAGGGAGTTTCATCTGCATATTGAGATCTTACCAGCCAGAGAAGGGCTGGGCCAAAGGAACTATGAAGTAAGGCTTTTTGGAAACTCTAAGACTGAGACCCGGCCAAGTTTTCCATCACTGGCTGTGACATGAACTGAAATACCCTTGGACCTTGATTAGGGTAAGCCTAAATTAGGAGAATCCAAGTACAGATAGGAATGCGTTATTGGTTATGTTATTTTGATTTCTGCATTCTTGAGTATAATCTTGTACTGCATGCTTATTCATGATTTATTCATTAAACTTCTTTTTACTGAACTTTGTATGGTCCAGTGGAATTGTTAATCCTAACATTGGCAAGACACAGTTTGGGGTTAATTCTGTGTTTACAAACACAGACGAACCTAGAGAGAAAGAGTCTGTGCTGGGAAATTCTGTGGCTGAAAAGGTGACAAGAAGGTTCCCTCTTGCAGGCTCAAACAGTTCGAGAGAGAGAGAGCTGATCCAGTGAGAGCTGCAAGCCAGGGAAACTGAGTCACAACAGCCTAAAGTGGGGTACTGAGCCCCAATCCCATGACAGGCCGGCTGGCAATATTTTTATACCAGGAGCAGGGTTCTCTGGATTGAGGAATTCGTGTTACAAGATGACAAATTTACAGGCAAGATCAAAATTGTCTTGCTCTTATGCACAAACGCTATGAGTCTGGAAAAGAGTAGAAATTGATGGGGAATAACAAGCAGGAAGAAAAGCACAAGGGAAATAAAATGAACAATAAAATCAGTCTCCACATTTTATGGGGTCAGGCTGACTGCAGGACCTGACATCTAAAGCTGTGTCTGCAGAGAAAGATACAGCTCCCTTAGAGTGTTTGGTGAAGAAATTTTAAGGTTAAAGCTCAAGCTGCCATTCTGCAAATTTCCTCCTAGGAAGCTCTGGATGGGATTTTCAAAAGCACCCACATTAATCAGGAGTACAAGTCACACAGAAGAGGACAGGGAGGACTGATTGTTAGGTAGATCCAGGAGCCATTGGAAATCTGAGGACTTGTACTGGAGCAAGAGGAAAAACCAGACCTGCCATAGCAAAGGAGGTTCATTAAAGATTGTCAGTAAAATTTGCAAAAGCACTTAAGTCCCACTGAGAATCAATGAGAGCTAGTCTGCTAACTCACTTAGGTATTTTGAATGTCTCTCTCTTGCTGTTGGTATAACACCCATCATATAGGTGCCTCAATCCTGATGGGAGCTTCTGGGTATACCCAGAGTCACTAGAATTATTTCCACCCTGTCTGCCATTTTGAGGGGCTGCACTGTTGCAAGCCCTGTTTTGCACAGGGGCCCCCTGGCCAGTTCTGTATTTGCTGGAGATCACCAAAATCCTTTTAGGCTCTGAGAAACCTCTCTTCTGGCTAATGCAGGAGCATGGAAACAGCTCAGCACTAGCTCTGCTGATCCTGAGACCAGATTAGCAAGAGTGGCACCCTGAAAGCAGTGGGAGGCCTTGCAAGAATCCTCTGATGTTCTTCCACCATTACAAGATAGAATAATGGCAGACAGTCCAGCCACTCTTAACCCACTCTCCAGTTCCCCAGCTGAGATCCCAGAGCAGCTGGCAAAGGAAAGAGAGGGGAAAGGATCAAAGTACAAGACGAGAGAGGGAGGGCAGCCTGTTAAGGCTTAGGAATCTGAACTTCCAGGACAGTCTAAATCGGCTCCATCTTGGGCAGAGTGTATCAGTAAGTTGTTGTCATGGCAATGGAGACAGAATGATGTCTCAGCTCCACGTGAAAGTGGGGTGGGGGGTGGGGAACCTTGGTCCCAGACGTTTCTATCAGAGCTGTGTTGATGGGCTGAGTGGACATTCATAAGTAACTTGGCTGTTTCAAGACACCTCCAGGTTGATGGGTTCTCTGTCTAAGAACAGCCCAACCTCGAAGCTCTAAGAAACTAAAATCCTTTTAAAATATCAGTGTATTCTGAGATTGGAAGATCGAAAGAGTCACCTACAGAGGCAACTCTTCCAACAATAGTTTCACATATTCTTACTGCAATCTCCTTCAAATAACGCTTCCGGTTCACTTTGTATGAGGATGCACATTGGGCATGTACATCCAATCAAACAAGAGGGCTGATCTATGTTCTACAACTACTAACATGCTCCTTACATGCAATAAAAGGCTATAAACATTACAGCTACACTCACAATAGTTGATATTTGATGTGTGACAAGTGCCTTGAAAAATTAAACTGCTGGGGTGCTGCTATATGTTGTTACTAAAAGTCATTTTTATTTGGTTAATAGACATTCTCTCTCTCTAAATGTGAAAGCATTCTATGCTGAGAATGTCTTTAACAAGTGTAAAGAACCATTCTTATAGGGCTGGCTACACAAAGGGCAATAGGATGCCCTCCCGACATCTTTGTTGCGTGTGAGGTATGCAAGGAGAATATACGTGTTACTGCTGTGCTGGTGGGTAGGGACTAGAGGAAAGGAGGGATTGAGAATTGGGCTAAACTGAGGCTTCATCTACTCAAGGCACTGGGAAACATGGGTGTTCGGGACAGTAGCGATCCAGTTCCAGGAATAAGTGCTGATTATAAAGCTGAAACGGGCACCCGCAAAATAAGTAAACCTATCAAAACTGTAGCATACGACCGGTCTTGGGCAGACTGAGCATTAAAAGGTACCCAAGTTGTGTCGAAACACCAGCAAGGGGCGCTATACAGCTGAGCAACCCACCTCACTGTGTTTCTCCAAATCTCTGACCGGGTCCTCACAGCTGGCAAACCCCTGAAAACTCTTGATATTCCACTGTCACCACCCGAGTGTATCCCAGAGGGCATTCACGCCACTCAGGAAATGTGAACCCCCAAAGGTATAAGCCTCACAACTTCCCAAGAGAACTCCCCCTTCTTGGCACTCTTTTCCCAGGGTTTCCTCCCCTGTCTTGGAGGCCAAACCCCAGTCACCCAAGGAAGGCTTCCCTTGGTCCCAAAGCTGTTGGCTTCTAGCCAAGTAGGGAGTTTCCCCCTCTTTAGTAGTTTGGCCTGGCTACCTGGCCAAAGGAGATGTTTAATGATCAGCCAATAACACACACACACACACCCAGTAGGGTAAAAACAAAGCTTAGAGTTTACTGGTGCATATAAAAAGGAATAAAAGCGAAGTTTACACCAAGAACCATGAGGTGATAAACTCTTTGAGCAATGCGAGCCCGTCTATTGGGCATGATAGTCCGTTTGGAACACGTCTCTCTACAACGGTATCTGATGTAGAAGGCAAACTAGCAAGTACTCATGCAGGGTAGGTTCTGGTCTGGTCTCCATAGGTGATGTTTTTCCTATGGGGTCAAGGTTCTTGTCCTGGCAAGCCCAGAGTTACAGGGTTCATAGTAAAGCCATCCAGTCTATGCGTGCCAGAGAGAGCCCCAGAGAGAGAGAGAGAGAGACAAAGCCTCTGGCTCAGCCTTTTAAAAGTTCCCTTCCCCCTCCCTATGATTTGTTCAGGAGAGTCACCTGGCTCAGGTACAAATCCCCCCTGACCAGTCCAAGTCAATCAGGTTTCTGCCTCCTGCTGGCCGTAGGAATTTCCTGAGGAATTTCAGGAATGTGGAAGTCCTAAACATGTGCTTGTTTAGAGGCCTAGCACTCGGTTAAGCCTGACTCAGCTTCAGGCAAGTGTCCTTGTCAGGACCAGTGGCATTTTGCCACACAAGTTACCCCGATTACCAAAATACTGTTAGCGAATTTCCTGGTTTCACTTTAAACGAACAAACAATTAATGCTGTTAGACAGGCTATTCCTATGGCACAGTTTACTCCTCACCTGTGCATCCAGTTCCATGATGTGAGCTACTTTGTTCCAGCCAAATCCAACAAATCTTCGGTCATATTCTGGGCAGTCCTGCCTCACCACAACGTATGGTTCAAAGTCTGCTTCCCACTCAACTCGGTAGGGTGTGGTGGCGGTCCGCCACTTGGCAAAGTTGGTTGGTGCATGCCCTTTTGTCCAGACATGATACCTTGAATAGAACAAATGGCAGTTGGGGAGAAGAAGCAGTGATTCAGGAAGCATCTTGGCAAAGTGGGGAAGCTATGTGGCATTGCCTGCTAGAGTGATGGTTTGATAAATGTGCCAATCAGGATAGATTCTAGATATGGGCTAAAAGTTTAAAATGAATTACTACAATTGAGTAAATGAATACAACTGAATAAAAACATGAAATCCCTACTAATTATAAGTAGAGATATATGGACAGGAGTAAAAGAAATAATGGCTACACAGGAAAGAATTTAAGCACTTGTAAAACTTTACAGGCCAGGCTAAGAAAAACAAACAATAGATTACCCACTACCAGTACCTAAGTTTGAAGGGAGAGAAAGAAATCTTCTGCAGAACGAATCCCCAAAGTTAGACAGGAAAAGGAACAGGGAACCAATTACCATTATCCCACCTGCTGTATTTATTCCATCCATCAGTTTCTAGCCTAATTGTGACAAACAGGGATATGGATATTCCATCCCACTGGCTAACAGCCACTCAGTTGAGATGCTGTTGTTTTCTCCATAACGTTAAAATACTGTTTATTATTTTCCTTTCAATTGGCACAATACTCCAATCTCTTATCTATAGCCATAGTCGCTGTTTAGCACTCTCAACCTTGAGAGATACATAAATGAGCCAAATATTCTCAATTGCTTCAGCAGTTTACCTGTTCCCTATTAACCTTTCTCAGAGGATCCTTTAACCCACAAAACCTAGGTCTACAAGAGGAGGGTCCTTGAAAATGAGGACATGCGAGCTGTGTTCAATGTCATTTTAAGGACACATTGTAGGCAAATAGGAGACACTATTGAATAGTTCCTCCATCTTCTCTACTCAAAAACAGCAGGCTGGTGCCAAGAGAACTATCCATGACTGATGAGAGAAACAATAATTACAGGAAACTTGCAGTATGTGTAGGGTAAAACATTTCTGACCTAGTTTCCAGCCCTGGTGCAGATCTGTCAATCCTTGAAATGTGTTATGAAATATTGTTAGGAACAACCCCATTTCCCCCCAAGAAACACCCCATGACACACAGGTCAAAGGCTACAGGGAAACAGAAGGGGAAAAAGGAAAAAGAAAGAAAACGCCCCATGCAAAACCGGTCTGGTCGGAAGGAATAAGAAAATGAAACAAGGGAGGCTCCTGGGCAAACAATGGAGCAGTCAAAAACAGGTGGCCTCCCTCTTTTGAGATGAGCCCTCCACAGCCGCCCAAAACTCTGAGCAAGCAATAGATCGATCGTTAGGCTGATAGCTCCACGTCTGTTTAAGAATAGCCTTCTTCCCGTCTATAGAAACTCCCTTCTGCCCTCTTGTTCATCCTGCCATGCCTCCCATTGAAATCCTCCAAGGCTCTATTTCCCCCAACACATCATGCAAGGGTTTCATTTTCAGCTCTAGCATTCCTGAGCGCCTCTGGGATCCCTGTTTTTGCAAGAAGTGCCTTTGGGACCCCTTTTGTGCAAGAAGTACCTTTGGAACCCCTTGCCCCGCCTCAAGGAAACTCTATAACTGCCCTTACCCCTATGAGCAAATTGGGTCATTCTTGAAAGCAGACACAAGCAGGTTACTCTGTGTGTGCTTGCCTCAAGGATTTCTCCCAGACCACCAGCCCCCTTGGTCTGTCCAAGCTTCTTACCCTCCCCTCTCTCCAAACGCCGCTGGATCTACAGGGTTACCTGTCCCTTTTCAACAGGATGGGATAGGTAATATTGATTATATTCCCCTTTCCCCCCTCTCGCAACGTCCACTGACACCAGGGTAGCCAGACCGGAGGGTTTTGCTTTGTAAATTATTGTGTGTGTATGTCAACTGTGCTTGGGTGGGAGGGTATAGAAAATTACTTGTATCATCCTAATTGGCCTGAGGGTGAACTGTTTATAATATTATACTTAGTTTTTTGTCAATAAATCGCCCTCATTTGTATCGGAGTATCCCCTTTCTGTGTTGAGGTGTGGGAAGGAAATTCCAGCCAGCTGGCAGTGCATCACGTCCTCTGACTGATCCCACTGGACACGCGCAGACCCTTTGAATAAATTCAGCTAATTCCCCCTAAATTTAAGAGGTCTTTTGGATATTGGGGTACCAGCCCCCAATATTCACTCATGGAGTGGGTCCGTGTCCTAACAATATTGCAGTGCAAAGAACTGCAAAGAGCGTTGAAAGCTCTACCCCAGCCCGCAGCAGGATTATTATTTCTAATTTTGCAGGTTGCATGTAAAGCATGTAGAAATTCTGGAAAGATGCCTCTCTCTTATTATTGCAGAAATCCAGATTGATAAAGGCATTAAATAAAAGTCTAGATAAATACTCTCCAAGATATCACGGATATCACTTAGCGTGTGGCAGCTTGTCCGCAAGATTCTGTCTAAGGCAATCAATTCAATTTACAGGAAAGGATCCTTTTATATTTTGTTAATCTTATTCGTGTTACAGCAAGGCTTGCCAAGCACAGCTTGAGTCCACCCTATTAACACAAAGGATTGATGAGTCTCTCTCCCAATCACGCTCTTTACACCTTTCCAGAAATCACTGAGGCATGCCCCTGCCAGAGGGCCACAGATTAAACCAGGAAACAAAGATACAGGAGGCAACCTGTGTTACATCTTAAAAACAGCAATACAAACAAATGGGCACCTGTGCTGTACAAAGCACCTTGACTCAATGGGACTAGTTGAATGCATAAACTTTATTTAAGCATGTGCATAGCCATTGTCCACAGGCATAAGCTTTCAGCTGTGTTTACATCTCAGGAACTCTCTTAACATTATAAACCACAAGAAATCAAAGCGAGAATAAAAATTATATCACACAGTTTACAATTTGGCTGCCTAATAAGCAAAAAACCTGCCGCAAACAATCCACTAAGATTCACAGTTTTAGGCTTCCTGCTCTTCCTACTGGGGAATTGTGCTGTGCAGGATGACATGAAAGGTAATAGGACTCTGGAGTAACAAGTGTACAAACTAAGGGGGGAAGCTCAACCCCTGTACTCCCTAATGCCCCACCCCCAGACTATGGTTAGAAAAACAAACTGAAAACTAAAACCAATCACATATCTATAACACATCCTCATGGAAGTCAGACTTGAATCTCTGTCCGCCAGATTGACTTTTGAAAGCATTACCACTAGAAGCAACAACTGGCTGCTCTTTTTAATTCAGCCACCAGAGAAAAACTTTGTGTATTGCCCAATATTTAAACAGCTGTTTGTCAGAATGTTGCAGCAACTTTAGAAGCACAGCTGGGTAGCAAAGCTTTGGGGCAGGCATACTCTGTTCCCTCCTACCCTCCCTTCAAGTCCCTCCTGAAAACTTAAACCATCTTTCAGGTTTTCCTAGCTCCTCATCTCGACAGACTAGTTGTCACTATTGTTCTTTCATTTAGGGCCCCCTTCTCTCCTGTAACTAAAACTAAGCACTTGCACCTGCAGCTTCTCAACTTTGTGAATGTATCCCATTCTTTCCCTATGTTCCCCTCTCCCTCATCTCCCCTCCCTTGTCTCTCCTAGATTGTTACCTCCCTTGGGGCAGGAACCTGTCTGTATTCATGACTGTTCAGTGACAGGTGCTATATAGTAGGTTTAGGGGATGTAACTACTTACTGTTGGGAGCGAACAACAGCCCATTGTGATTTGTTGGGTACTACTACCAAACGACCAAGATTGGCCGCTGTCAGAGACAGGATGCTTGGTTCAATGGACCCAGCATGGCACTACTTATGTCCTTATGATCTTATATAAATAAACAAACAACAACAACAACAACAACATTGGCTAGAGGGCTGCACCAAAAAGGATGGTAGTCTTTGGTGCTCCCCACTAGCCAGCTGTTCAGTCAGAAGCAGTAGTCCTCCCTCCCCCCCCCCCACCATGCAAGCTCCAATCCCAACCTCTGCCCAGCTGGGGAGAGATAGAGACTAGGCAGGAAACAGAGGCGCAGTCCCCACCCATGGCCAAGTGAGCCAGCACTCTGGCCCAGAAGTCTCCTGATATGGGCACAACAGTAGTAGTCACAGGGAAGCTGTGACAGGCCAAAAGTAAAGAGAGATGGGTGCCCTATTTCGCCCATGGGCCAGAGGTCCCCACTGCTGGATTAAAGGGTTTGACAAGCTAAGTGTCTGGAACCTCTGGGTCACTGGTTTGAAGTCTCTGAGACCACAAGCCTTTATTACCTTCTAGTCCTTTGGGGGTCATTAGGAAATGGATGGCTGATCCCCATGCAATCCCTAGGGCACATCTGTTCATAGAAAGAACAGAGGGGTTTTAATTTGGTGTAGGATTGTGGGAATGCTGTATTTGCCCTCATCCCTGGTGCTGGCGAGGGTGGTGAATGCGTCCCTTCGGCAGGGGAGGTTGTCGCCTTGCTTAAAAGAGGCTGTGGTGCGCCCCCTGCTGAAAAAACCATCGTTGGACGTGGACGCCCTCGCCAGCTACCGACCTGTCTCTAACCTTCCCTTTTTAGGGAAGGTTATTGAGCGGGCAGTGGCGCTCCAGCTCCAGGGTCATCTAGATAATATCGGGCTCCTTGACCCGTTTCAATCTGGGTTCCGCCCCGGCTATGGCACCGAGACGGCGTTGGTGGCCTTGGTGGACGACCTCCGCCGGGAGATGGATGCGGGATGTTCGACATTTCTCATCCTGCTCGATCTCTCGGCCGCTTTTGACACCGTGGACCATGGGCTGCTGTTGAGACGACTGCGTGACCGGGGGGGTCTGGACGGAACTGTTCTTGAATGGTTCCGTTCATTCCTCTCGGGGAGGAGCCAACGGGTGGTGTTGGGGGAAGAAACATCGAGCCCCCGCGCCTTACCGTGTGGCGTTCCGCAGGGATCGATCTTGTCTCCATTATTATTTAACATCTATATGCAGCCCTTGGGGGAGGTCGTGAGAGGGTTCGGGGTGCGGTGTCACCAGTATGCTGATGATACTCAGCTGTACCTCTCGTTTTCTACCGACCCAGACCCTGCTGTCTCGGTGCTATCCCAATGTTTGGAGGCCGTGGCGGATTGGATGCGACAGAGCAGACTGAAACTCAACCCAGATAAGACGGAGGTAATGGTGGTGGGGAGGGCGAAGGGGGTGGTGGCCCCCCTGATTGGGGGGGTTTGCCCCCCTGTAGCTCAGCAGGTCCGGAGTCTGGGGGTCATTTTGGACGCAGGCCTGCGGCTGGAGCAGCAGGTGGAGGCAGCCGCGAAGGCTGCCTTCCGCCAGCTTTATCTGGTACGTAGGCTGCGTCCGTATGTCTCTGGCCCGGACCTGGCCTCCCTCATCCATGCCTTCGTCACCTCGCGACTCGACTACTGTAACGCGCTCTACGTGGGGCTTCCCTTGTTCCTGGCCCGGAGGCTGCAGCTGGTGCAGAATGCGGCGGCCCGTCTTCTTACGGGGACGGGTCGCCGGGAGCACATTACACCGGTGCTCCGAGCGCTGCACTGGCTGCCGATAGTGTGCCGGGCCAGGTTCAAGGTCCTAGTAATGATCTATAAAGCCCTATACGGCCTTGGCCCCTCTTACCTTAGGGACCGCCTCGCCCTTCGCGCCCCGGAACGACTCCTGCGGTCTGCCGGGGGTGCCCTCCTGGAGGTCCCCCGTGTTAAGCGGGGGGCCACGATGGAGCGGGCATTCTCGGTGGTAGGGCCGCGGCTGTGGAACTCCCTTCCGGAGGAAGCTCGCCTGGCCCCAAGCCTTTTGACTTTTCGGCGGAACTGTAAGACCTGGCTGTTTGCCCAGGCCTTTGGGAGGGGGGGGGGGGGTGATTTTTAATCCCCCACCTGTCTATTTATTTTTATATACTACCAGCTTATTGATATGTTTTATAGTTGTATTTTAAATGTTTTAAATGTTTTTATTGTTGTAAACCGCCCCGAGCTGCTGTGCAGGATGGGGCGGTATAAAAATCTAATAAATGAATGAAATGAATGAATCCCACCTCTGGCATTTTCAAATTAATTATGATAATAATAATAACTTAATACTTTTAAAACGACTTCTATCTTCAAAGCACCCTACAAACATTTACTTATTCCAGCAGAAAATGAAGCCAGTGCTGCTTTTTCTTCTGATAATGCTTCCCTAGTAGTGTGTGATGCGTGGAACTGACCAGAGCTGGAGGGGGTCGATACCACAGCTCGCCTGTGAGTGGGGGTGAGGAGGAGATGTGGTCAGGAAGGGAGGCAGGGGCTGATGTCATGGCCCCCTGTGATGGAGAGAATGGGCCGGGTAGACCGATGGAATGGGGTAAGATTAAGAGGTGATGGTGGATGGAGGAGTGGGGGTGGATTGCCACCCCCCCCCACACACAGTACGTGTGTGGGGGGAATGCAATGCCCCCCTGGCGGTGGGGAGGGCATGGCCATAGGGGAGAGAAGTGGGTGGGTGGGTGGTATAAGATGTGAATGATTAGGGTATCTATATATCTATTTTAACAAGATGGGGTATTTAAGGCTGGGGTGAGACATGATTGTAATTTGTACTTGTTATATTTTATTATAATTTGTATATTGCTTATATTGTTTTGTAAGCCACTCTGAGCCCTATGGGGATAGGATGGGATAGAAATTTAAAATGTAATTTTCACTCTGCTGATTTGCTTGGCCCATTGACATGATACTCAGGACAAAAGCAGCAGCACATGTATATCCTGGGAAGTGGAGAGAGAAGAGAAAGCTATGAGGGAAGAGAGAAAAAAGTCAGAGAGTGTATAGAGAAAAAAAGATCTGGGAAGGAGAAGTAGCAGCCAAACGTACGACTGGATGAGGAGGAACTTCTTGAGTGGATAAAATCTGGATCAAATCCTATACCAGGAGAGAAAACAATACAACCATTGTACTGCTTCTAGGTGCAGGGAGCAGGCAAGTGAAGTGGGACGAGGTGATTTCTACTGCACCTGTGACAGCTGTATCGGAGGGGCAGAGCACTGGTGAGCGGCTCGAGCGGGGATTCAAAGGGCGCTAGCTGCCAGAGGTGGTGCCCTTCTGCACGCGCCTGGGCAGCGCACCTAAGGGCTGCCTTAGGCGCTAGCGGGGCGCAGGGGCCTGTGGACTTTTCCTTTGGTATCGAGAAGAAGGTGTTCCTGTATCCCAAGGTATATGTGGCTCCCCCAAACACCTCACTACAAGTAAGCAAGAGTAGTGATGGAGAAAAAACGGCATCGGGTGCTGTCACCGCTTGCTAGCACTACAGGCTGCCCCATATCCAGGCAGGCAAAATTAACTGACTTTCTGATTTGTGGGGCCCCAGGTTTCTCGCAAGACCTTTTCTCTATAACTGATGCATGGGGTCACGATGCTGAGGTGGGGAGATCCATAGACTCCATAACAGCCCCAGGAATTTATTTTTTATTTATTTTATATCTTTATACCCCGCCCCTCCTGCAAAAGCAGCCCGGGGCGGCTTCCAACAATAAAAACATCATAATAAAATACACTTTAAAATCCTCATAACAATATAAATATAAATTATTAAAACAGGGCTTAAAACATTATAAATACTGCATCAGGAATGGGGGAACAAGGAGATTTACTACAGTTTGCTCTGCTTCCAGCCACTCCGGCGGAGTACCCACTGGTTCCTCCCCCTATAGAGACCCAAGCTGAGGTGGATCAGTTTGGTCTGCCCAGAGGGTTCTCAGATAGACACTATGAGGAGCGGCTGGAGGCGCAATGTAATTTGACTGCACAAACTGTTTTCATGCTTCTCGCTAGGATAACAGACATGAATCAATATCTTGCAAATATTAAAGGCCAGTTGCAGGAAGCAATGTCCAAATTAAATCGGATAACGGAGGAAGTTTTGCAGAGGAACAAAGGTAGCCAGGGATCCCAAAAATAACATCCCGGGGTGTGTGTGTGTGTGTGTTTCCTAAAGTAAGAGCAAAGCAATGTGCGAATAGGGGGAAGGATACTAAAACCCTAAGCCCCTCTCACTTTTACTCGACAAGGATCTCAATTATAGCACGTTCTCTCCTATATGGAAGGCTCCCAAACTGGTAAAGTACCAGGTACATAGCTCGCAATTTGACACAGCTGCTTAGGGCTAATGTACTTGAAAAAGAAATTAGGAATGTAGATTGGTGATCAGGCCCTAATAATTTGGTAAAGTTGGAAATTGAATTTTCCGAGGCCACATTGGTGAAGAGCATATTTCGGGCCCGGAAGTACTTGCTTGAACGGGGGGGGTTTCCATAGACCGAGTGCCCCACAAAGGGAAGGAAGGGGAAGGACTGAGCAGATCTCTCACTGAAGCAGGGAGATCCGATTATTCCCCATCCCTGAGCCCCCCCAGAAGGGCCAGGGAGCTGGTTTCTCCCCAAGAAACTGGGGGGAATACTGGGGCACCCAACAGGAAAAGAAACCAGGACATGGGGGCCCGGGGGAGGTGTGATATGGACGGTAAGCAGGATCCTTTACAAGGAGAGACTGTTCAGTTCAATTTTTTGCTGAGACCTGCGCCTACAGAAAACAGTGATCTGGAGTTCATTGTAGAATATGAATCTCTCTCAATAACGGAGAAGGAGTTAGTTCTCCAGTGATTTTACACTCTTTCAAACAAATTGACCAACAATTTACAGTCCCAAATAGAGTCCCTGGACAGAGCTAGGCAGGCAGAGTCTCTACCGGCACCAAGTACCATTTCCCAATGCTTGGATGAGGAACAACAGCACATGGATTGTGTGGATGCAACCCCCCCTTTGGAACAGTTGGTGCCACAGGTTACACCTGTGGACTCTCAACAACTACTCAGCCACCTTCCGTGCGAACTACCCGATGGACATTTATGTAATATCTTGTCATGGAATGTAAACGGCTGGTATTCTATTCAGGTGTATGTAGAAGCACAGGAACTAATATACTGTGATATAATTTGTCTTCAGGAGACGTGGGTCAGAAATTTGAAAGGCCCTAGCATACCGAACTTTAGCACCTGGATGGTACCTGCCATATGTTCGGGGAAAAGGGGCAGACCAGTAGGAGGCGTAGCAATTTTGGTGAATACCTCCCATGGCTTTGCGGTAACCTTGCTGGCAAGTAATGATAATACGATAGTGGTTAAACTCAGAAAAGGCCCCCATCTTGCCCTTATTTTAGTAAATGTATATCTGTCACCATTGATGGACTTATCTGCAAGATATAACTTTTGGTGCTCTTTGGGGGATGCTATACATCTTTGGGAGGTGGACCATCCTGGTGTGACAGTAATACTTTTGGGAGATTTTAATGCCCGGACAGGGAATCAGGACTCTACAAGGGCTGTTGCAATGGGGCTTGATATTGCAGAAGAACCTTATTTCTGGCTCCCTAGATCCTCTAGGAATCCTGTGCTTAATGCAAACGGATTACAATTTCTCTTTTTTCTATTTGAATATAACTACAGAATCCTAAACGGGAGTTTTGAATCAGACGCCAAAGGGGAGTTTACCTATGTTTCAGCGCAGGGATCAAGTAGCCCAGATTACATAGTAGCCCCAATTGGATTCCTCCCTAGAGTGCTGGACTGTAAGGTGGCCCCTTTCGGTTCAAGCGCCCACTTCCCTCTGGTGACTATTTTGGATCTAGGGACCCCGGGTACCCAGTCCTACCAGACAGAAATGCCACTAAAGGACTCGGACCATCGCGAGGTGAGGTCTATCAAGTGGGGAAACTCGACTGAAGCCCGAGCCAACAGCCTTTTCTCCTCTGTTTTTTTGGAGCAGAGAAAGGCTATTTTTTGCCAGGCACCCCTGTCGGCATGTATTCAACAATTTCTTGAGCTGCTGGAATATATGAGAGAGAATCTCATTTCGCCAAACAGAACCTTAGGCAGGAAACATCAGTATGCCTGGTTTGATGGTGAATGCAGACATTTGAGGAAGCAATATAGGAACATGGCTAGAACCGTCATGGGGCAGGGATCTAGTATTCAAAGATTACAGTATGTTGCTGCCCGATCTAAATACAGAACAGTTTTGCGAAGGAAGCAACAGGAGTACTGCTTGAGATTATGGGATAAATTAGAGAGGGCCGTTGAATTAAGAGACAGTGTGGCTTTTTGGGCCATAGCTAATGGGACCTCTGAGGGGAGACCCGCCTCTGTGGGCCCCCCAGTGGCCAGCAAAGCCTGGAGGGCCCACTTTTTTATATTTTCAATAAATACCCAGAGTCAGGTGGCCCTTCTCTGCCTAGAGAACTTGGCATCCGGGGCCTGGTGGTATCTGAGTTGGAGATAGGGGAATTACTGGCCTCCCTCCCACTGAAAAAGGCAGTGGGGGAGGACGGTATTCCTACAGACCTGCTGCATACTTACAAGGACTGGTGGACTCCAGTCCTTGTTCAGCTACTCAACAGCATCATTGAATTAGGAGACGTACCGATGGGATGGAATACAAGTATAGTAGTCCCCATCCACAAGAAAGGGAATATACAGGACCCCGTGAACTACAGGCCAATTAGTTTGATAGATGTAGTGGCAAAGGTGTTTGCGAGGTTTCTATTGAAAAGGTTGGAACAGTGGGCAGAGGAGAACCATCTTCTAGCTGAGGAGCAGGCCGGTTTTAGGCCCACAAGATCAGTCTTGGACCATTGCTTTGCTCTTGATCACATGGTGGTAAAATATGCCCATTTGAGGAAGGGAGCATTGTATGCCCTTTTTGTCAACCTGAAAGCTGCATTTGACAGCATAGATAGGGCAATTCTATGGCAGAAGCTATTAGACTATAACATCAAACCAAGGTTACTCCATCTGATCCGGTTTCTATATACCGATACTACCCTCAGGATCCGGGTTAACGCCCAGGGGATTACAACAGGACCTATCCCAGCAACTGACGGTGTCAAGCAGGGGTGTGTCCTGGCTCCCCTGTTATTCGCCCTATTTATTAACGATATAGTGGGTAAGCTCGCTGGACAGGAAGGTCATCCGCCGTTAATCAGTGGTCAGCTGGTCTCCATCCTTTTATATGCTGATGACATGACCATCCTTTCAGTAACAAGGGTGGGTATGAGGCGCCAAATTGTAAAACTCAACGAGTATTGCAAGGACAATCATTTGTTTATAAATAGAGATAAGACCAAGTTTTTTCTAAAAGGACTAAGCAACACTCTTGGAAATTGAGCACTCACAGTATAGAGCAGGTGACTTCATATAGATTTGGGGGTTTGGTTTGGGAACAATGGAGGCTGGAAAAACCATCTGGAAGCAGTTAAACTGAAGGGAGCCCAGACGATAGCTAGCTTACTCAAATTCTGGAGCACCAAGGGAGGCAAGAAACTGAAACCCTTGCTCAAATTATTAGAAGGAAAATTGATTCCCCAGCTCCTGTTTGGTGCTGAAGTATGGGGGTGGGCAGTTATAACAACTTGGAGTCAGTCCAGAATAAGAGCCTGAGGATAGGGTTAGGTGTGCCTCGAGGCACTCCAATAGTTTAGATATGGGAAGAATGTGGGATTGTTCCTCTCGAAAACAAGATAAGGCTGGCCCATTTGGGATACTGGCTGAAGATCAGAGATATGACAAATGATCGCCTTCCCACGTTATGTCTGCAAGAACAAGAAAATCCCTTGGCTAATTATAGATGGTATGGCTCAATAGCACGGAATTTAGCACTCCTTAGTTTTTCAAGTTCTAACCTCTCAAGCAAGTCTCTAGCTCAGGCCAAATCCCTACTGTGAAGGAGGATCAGGGATGTTAGATTGCAAAGTGATGGTGTGGGAATTCGTGACCAGCATGTCGCCCCTTGGTATCCGCAAATTAAGAAAAGAGCTGGTTGCGAGGAATACCTCACGGATATAAAGAACTTTAAAATTAGACAGGTCATGACTCTCGTGAGGTTAAACATGATGCCCAATTCGGTAGCGGAGGGCAGATTCAAGGGCACTCCTCTCGAGCTGAGATTTTGTTATTGTGGCCAAACGGTAATAGAAGATCTGCCACATTACATATTGTACTGCCCTCAGACTACTGAGATTAGAAATAAGTTCTTTAATCCTTGGTTTGAGGGAAGGGACCATTGGGACCAGCAGAAAAGGCTGTCCTTTATTCTTGCCAATCAGAATAAGGTAGTAACGTAGCGAGCTGCCGTGGGGGTATTTCTAATGGCATTAGTTAGGCAGCAGCAGTTGGAGAGCCCTGACCTACCTAAGGAAGAACAGATATCCCTTTAAGAATGGGGACCCCTATGGAACTCCTGAAAGGTATTCGATCCCCAATTTTCCACCCACGGTTTAAATACGTATCCTGTCTTATTCACACAAGCATCCCCCTATTAACGTAGCACCAGTGAGACGATTCACTGCAGGGGTCAAGTGTGCCGCCACAAGCCCCGGGAAGGGCAAGGTGCTGTGTTACCATTCTAAAGGAAGTACGCATTTGCATATGGGGACATAGATGTGGGACTGATCTCTAGTTTCTCTTTTTGCCGGTTTCCAAAATGAGTCTATGGTAAAGACAAGGAGACGATCGGGATGGTAAACAATTACCTTCTAGTGAAATACGTTCATTTATTTTATTCATGTTTTGAGGAGTATTTTACTCTGTTTTTTGTTATAATATTGTATATTCATTTTGTAATGGCCAAAGGCTAAACAAATAAACTTTTGAACTTGAACTTGTACAGCTTCTATGACATATGAACGTAGCTAGCATGCATTTACAAGGGCCGTGACTTATAAGGTGAGCGAAACAACCATTTTAATTTGAGGAGAAAGTCATGGGTAGATCTTGAATGTTATAATAATGCCACTAGAGTGTAATGATCAGGGAATAACTGGACTTGGATCCAGCTCCCTGACACCTCTATGCATCATCTGTAAAAGTGGAGTAATGATACTCACCTCTTTTATGAACTCTAGGGACGAAAGGCACTATAATAAGAACGAGGCACATTTTTTTTTATTGTTTAGGTTTTTTAAATGTATTTAGCGTTTTTTATCGTAGTTCAAATATGTAGATGTCAAAACTGGGCCTTTGACGTAAGCTGACCATCCTGTGAAATTTAGTGGGCTGAGGATAGTTAGGCGTTGTTAAAAAGAAACCAATCCCAGAGAAACGACTGTAAAAGGGTCTCTAAAAGGGGTGGGCCATGGCTCAGGTGGGAGAGCGCATGCTTTACGTCTATAAGGTCCCAAGTTCAATCCCTGTCATCTCCGATTCAGGCTCTCTGGTAGTATGCCGGGGTGAGGCCTCTACCAGGGATCCTAGAGGGTCTCAGGTAGCATGCCTGGGTGAGGCCTCTGCTGGAGGCCCTGGAGAGTTGGATTTGAAACCCTGCTGTTGTGACAATACTAGGCTAAGATGGATCATTGGTTTGACTCAATTAGGCAGCTTCTTATAATTATATATGGAGATAGAGTAGTGAGTTTGATTAATCACTTGGCAATGCTGCCCACCCAATGTACTAACTAGCATACTCAGTTTTGTAATTCAGGCCCTAATCTAGTAAAACTATTAACTCTAAACTCAAAGGTAATCCCATTGTATTCACTGAAATGATGTATTTGTTGGGATATCCATCCTGCTCTTCCCCAAAGGTTCAGGGGGGCTAACAAGATAAAATAGCAATACATGTATAAAATTTACAAAAATAAAAGCCCGATAAAATCTAAACACCACAAAATTTCAGTTAAATCCCCATATCCTGTCCCCACCTGCCAAATGCCTGATCAAATAAATAAGTCTTATCTTTCCACCAGAAAATGCTTCAGACAAGATTACTCGTGCTGTAAGTGCCTTATTGAGGTGGGGCCTTGGTCAGTTAACCAAACTCTATGCTATGTCATCTCATTGGGTGCTTTTAGACAGACATGGAGGCCGACTGCCCCCGGAGCTGCTCCAGGGTTGCACCCCTGTCTGCTTCCAGCTCCGCCTGAGTCCATTTTAGACAGACCTAGCGGGTTCCCCGGTGCATGGTCCGCCTGCAGGGTGCATTGCCCTCGCACTATAGAGTTGTGGGCTTTCGCCTGATGCTCTAAGTTGGTGCTTGCAACAATATGGTGTTGTCTGGGGCAACGGCCATTGGGGAGTGGAGCTGCAGTGTGGGTCTGCCTATCAGACGGACAGCAGATCCACTTTCGGCCAGTCCCCCAGGCTTGGCCGGTCCACTTTGTCACCGGCACTCTGGAATGTTCTGGAGCGTCGCTGGCAGAGCAGGCACAACCTGCTGCGCTTGCACATCTGGCACAGGTGCTTTTAAATGGACCGGCCAACCTGTGGGTGAAGTGGGCTGGTGCACATAGAACTGGAGCTGCCGTCGGTCTAAAAGCACCTAGTGTGGCACTTCTTTTACCTTCTGTGGCACTTCTTTTACCTTCTGTGATTTCCTTCTTATTGAAAGGCCGACTGACAATCTACCTTGGGATACAACTCAGAAGATGGTGACAGCATCTTGTCAGGGTAGAGTGCAAACTAGTCTGATGAAACAAAGCCAGAGCATTTCACACAATATTTCCCCAACAGAGAGGTTTTTAACTCAGCATAACTTGGCCACCAAAAAAGCTTGGTTGATTTCCATTTGGGGGGCCGGGGGGGAGGCAGTTGGGGATTGTAATTGAGAGCTATTTTTTATTTCTCAGCTGCCCAGAGGCAAAAAGGTCACCATTTGGAAAAGAGGTGACAAAAGCAATTTCACTGAGAGAAAGATTGTAATCTAGCACTTCGTGTGAGGGTCTGGGATGCTGTGGGCATGATCAGCAATCACTGTCACAGCAGCTCTCCTCCCTGCCCACTCCCAACAGCTTGGCCTTGGCTGGCAGAGTTATTAAAGCACCTTGAAAACCGAGGTGGAAATTCCTAGCTGCTCTGCAGCTGCAGAGAGCGTTGAGCAATGAGATGCACTGGGGAAGATGAGGAGAACATCTGAAAAATACGTCCCTGGTAATCACATAAATAATATACTGAAGTCCTCCTGACATCTTGCCTCAGTCTTTGATCAGGAAATCGGTCTCTGAATTTGATGGGAACAAAGTCAGAGTAAGGACTTCAGAATCTGGCCATATGTGCATGAAGCTAAAGGTGAGGTCTATAGAGGCAATCTACTGCTGTGCAGATTGAAAACTAGACTGACAATGGAAAATAATATCTGCAGTCAAAACCTGAGGGTGTTGCTTCCCTCTAGAGGTTATTTGCGTCAATCTGAAGAGAAGCAATTACTTTTGATTCAAGTGCTCTCTAGTTAATCTCCAATTTGTTGCACAGTTAAAGAAAGAGGAGGAGGAGGAAGAACAAATCCCTCTTCCTCACTCCTCTCACTTTCATTTATGACCAGGAGCTGATGTCCTGTTTCTCTCCTTTCCCCTCCCTTTCAGTTGCCCAGGGTTTCCTCTTTGCAGGTAAGCCATTTATAATGGTACAATTCAGAACAATGTTCTTATCCAGAGGATCAAGAGAAATAGCTTTTGTGAAGTTTGTGGGAAGCAACTGGCAAAGAAACATATCATAGTACAAAAGATGCTGCTGCTTAGCATGAAGGAAACCTTCCGTTTCCTTCATGCTAAGTGCGGAGGTGGGGAACACTCAGGGTAAGGGGGGGACAGGTGAAAAGCGCAAACACAAACTTGAGAAAAGTTCCACTAAATAATAATTATACTTAGTAGGCACTTTCTACCATCCTAGAATCACATACTTGTACCACTGTTATTTCCCTGTACATATGGATTTACATCCACTGAGAAACTTTTAAACACCCGCGTTTCTGCTTTGATGTATGCAGATGATGCTGTTTTGGTTTCAAGAACACCTATCGGCCTGCAAAGAGCTTTAAATAAATTTGCTAAGGTGACTAAGGTGAATAAGTTGTGCATTAATCACTCAAACTAAAATTGTTTATTGGGGTAAGTGTTCTAAAACATATTCATGGCATATTGACTCTTGTAGACTGGAGGTTACAAGTACTTGGGTTTGGTCATGTCATTGTCCTTAATTTGGTCTGACCATGTTAAACACTTGAAAGCCAAAGTTACTCAATCTGCATTGGCAATTAAACACTTTTATGATGCTTTTGCTAAGAGATCTTTGCCTGCACTGCTGACGGCTTTTCATGCTACCCAATCCAATTCTGACATCCCACAAAATAAATTCTTGCATCATTTCCCTGACCTTCCTTCCTTCTTCCACACACCAGCTACAATGGGTGATTTCAGATGAGACGGGGCGGCATTCACCCCATCCTGGAATCACCCAAATGATTCCCTGCCAGGATCACTCCGGCACGTCCAACAGACGTGCCGGCTGATCCCGGCGGGGAATTGGGGAGGGGCGGGGCTGCGCAGTGCAACATGCGACCGCATGGCCCCGCCCCCCCACGCTCCCTCGCCGCCCGCCCTCTGGGGAGATGGGCGGGCGCTGTGGCCAATGCGGCCGCAGTGCCCGCCCAATTTCACCACAGCCCGGAATCCTGCCAGGGATTCCGGGCCGTGGTTGCTGGCCAGACGTTACTTTTTGTTGGTTCCTGCCGGGAATCTCTTTTGACCATGCTTGTGGCGATTGTCCGGCGGGGAGCCCCGGAAGTGTGGTTGAAATTGACCTCCTGTGGGAATTGACTGTGGTGAACATCTGGCGGCCGCCTAACAGACGTTCAGGGTGCTTTGACCTCATGTGGGTATTGACCGTGGTTCACTGTGATCTCGTAACGTCTGAAAATACCCAATATTAAGACTAGAGACAGGTATGGAATCAATCATTACTGACACTTGTATCTATTAGAGTACTAGTTTATTGATTTAAGATGCTGACATACTTGCCATCTAGGTTCCCCAAGATGTGCTATTTAGAGGCCAGGAATTGTGTTAGTTCTCTTTATTCCCCCGACTCTGGTTAACTTTTGTAATTAGAACCTTTACCGGCTGTGGGCTGGACTTTTATGCTAATGACAATTTTTATTTATTTTTAATTTATTTTTATTTTTAAAATGTCTATCCCGCTGCTTCCCGCCACAGGCGACCCAGTGTGGCTAACAACATTCAATATAAAACAATGATTATTTTTTTTTAATCATAAAACAATAAAAAAATCAACATAAAAAACCCCCATTGTTCATCCTCCCTCCCCAACCCACACCCTACCCCTCTCCCTCACCAAATGCCTGATGGAACAGCCAGGTTTTGCAGTTTCTATGGAAGGCCGGAAGGTCTGGGGCCACACGTGTCCTCACTGGGAGGGAATTCCAGAGGCGTGGCGCAGCCACTGAGAACGCCCTATTCTGCGTGGCCCCCCGGAAAACCCAGAGGACCTCCAGCAAGGCGTCCCTGGATGACGGTAGAGGTCGATCCAGAACCCGGGGGGTGAGGCAGTCTCGCAAATAAGCAGGGCCCAAACCGTATAGGGCTTTATAGGTTAAAACCAAAACTTTGAATCGGGCCCGGAAGACTATTGGCAGCCAGTGCAGAGATCGGAGAACTGGTGTAATGTGCTTCCGGTGGCCCAGCCCCACCAAGAGCCGGGCCGCTGCATTCTGCACCAGCTGCAGCTTCCGAGTCGTCACCATAGGCAGCCCCACATAGAGTGCGTTACAGTAGTCTAACTGAGACAATGAAAGATTCTTTATGTCTAGAGATAAAAATAGAGGTTACTTACCAGTAACTCTGTTCTTTGAGAGAGCTCCACATATTCTCACTAATGGGATCTGCTTCCTGCTTCGCAGGCACCGGAAAACTCCTAGTTAGCCGTTTCCAGGCAGAGTAGAGCCTGGAAAAGACTAGAACAAGGTGAGGGCTCTGCCCTCTCTCCCCCCCCGTCCCAGAGAAAGTACGGGCTCCAAGTCGTGTGAGAGCAGGACAGGATAAGAAGGGGGAGGAACCCTCACCGCCTCAGTTCCTTCCAATTCCATTGCGGAACAACCAACTAGTGGTATATCCGAGAACGAGGGGAAGGTGAACAGAGAACAGAGTTACTGGTAAGTAACCTCTATTTCTTCTTCGAGCATCTCCGCAATTCTCACTAATGGGAGAGTGAGTATCAGTAGGTGATAATTCACCTACCTCAAGGAGGGTAGAAGCGAAACATTTGCCCTGCCCGCAAGGTCCAACGAGTAGTTGGACCTTGCAAGTAGTTGGACCATAGTGAATGTATGGATTGAGGACCAGGTAGCAGCCTTGCATACGTCCTGGATGGGCACACCACGTAGATTTGCGAGGGAAGAAGCCATGGCTCTGGTGGAGTGAGCACAAAGATGGGCAGGCGGTGACTTCCCTGCTAGGTCATAGGACTTCTGGATGCAGAGGAGAATCCATTTGGAGAGCCTTTGCAAGGTGATCTTGATGCCAATTCTTTGGCCACCATATGAGACAAAGAGGGCATCAGAAGCTCTGATGTGTCTAGTCCTATCTAGATAGAATGATAGAGCACGTTTGACATCTCTGCTCGGCACGAGATGCATGTGGTCTTGGGAAAAACACTGGTAGGGATATGGTCTGGTTCAGACGGAAAGGAGATACCACTTTTGGTATGAAAGCAGGGTCAGTACGTAGGTCTACCTTGTCATTGTGGAAACGCATGTAAGGTGGAGAGGCCCTGAGGGTGGTCAGTTCACTAACTCTTCTGGCAGAGCTAATTGCCAGAAGGAATGCTGTCTTGATGGAGATGTTTTCCATGGAGCAAGAGGTCATAGGCTCGAAGGGCGAAAACTTAAGTCTGGCAAGGACAAGGTTAAGGTCCCACTGGGGGGCAGGATGGGTATTAGGTGGGAAGGAGTTCATGATACCCTTCTAGAAAGTTTTCATAAGCGGGTGGGAGAATAAGGTGCTTCCGTTATCAGGTTGTAGACGAGAAGACAGGGCTGCTAGATGAACCCTGAGAGACTGTACTGACAACCCAGAGTCATGTAGGTACAGGAGATAGCTGAAAGCATGAAACATGTTTAGATGGGCTAGGTGGATAGACCGAGAAGTACACCACGTAGAGAAACGGTTCCATTTGGCAGCGTAGCATGCTCAGGTGGAGGCACGTCTAGAGTTTAGGAGAATGTCTGCAATGTTGCTGGGGGCATCCTGGATTATGGACATATCAGCCAGGTGCAGAGACGGAGCGTTGCAGGGTCATGGTGGAATATGGTCCTGTGTTGGCAGGATAAAAGGTGTGGTAGAAACGGAAGGTGAAGGATTTCGTTGGACATCCTTCTGGAGTGTCTGGAACCAAGGTTGTTTGGGCCAGAAGGGTGCGATCAAGATCATGTGTGCCTGATCGGTCCGTGCCTTGCAGAGGATCTTGTACATGAGGGGGAGAGGGGGGGAAAGGCATATAGGAAGTCTCCATTCCAGGATATCATGAAAGCATTCGATATTGATCCTGGTTCTGACCCTGCTCGACTGCAGAATCTGGGGAATTTGGTGTTTTCTCACATAAAAGAGATCCGTAGTGGGCGCTCCCCATTTGCTGCAAATGTCACGAAGTACTGAGTTGCAGCGGGTCCACTCGTGGTGGTCTGTGGTACGGCGGCTGAGTTGATCAGCAATTGTGTTGTCCTGACTGGCGAGGTGAATGGCGTGAATGTGAATGCCGTGTTCGATGCTCCAGAGTCAGATGCCCTGGGACTCTCTGGACAAGCGAGTGGAGCGTGCTCCTCCCTGCTTGTTTATGTACCACGTGGCAGTGGAATGGTCTGTAATGATGAGGACATTTTTCCTTGCTATGGGAGGGAGGAGTGCTCTGAGGGCCCAGCGGATGGCTCTGAGCTTGAGCATGTTGATATGGAACTTCTGCTCCTGAGAGGATCATAAACCGCTCACCTGTAAGTGGTCCATGTGGGCTCCCCAACCAGTCAGGGTTCGGGAGACATCTGTGGTTACTGTCATTTGCGTAGGGGGCGGTACAAAAGGGGTGCCCTGCAGAACGTTGTTGTTCAGTGTTCACCAGTAGAGGTCGAGCATGACCTCGGGAGAAATGGAAATGAGCATATTGAGGGGGTGAATAGCAGGGATGTAAACTCAGGCCAGCCACTGCTGGAGGGTGTGTAGGTGTAGTCTGGCAAATGGGGTGACTGCGGTTGTAGCCGCAAGGAATCCCTGAAAACGGAGGAAGAAACGGACCGTTCTCTTTGGGCGTGACGGGAGAGCTAGTATAGTCAGAAGTATGACTCTGAACCTGTCAAAGGGGAGGTAAGCTCTGGATATGGAGGTGTCGAGGACAGCTCCTATGAATTGAAGTTGCTGAGTTGGAACAAGATGAGACTTGCGGTAGTTTACTATGAGTCTGAGGCTTTGGAGTAGGGAAAGGGTCATTTGGAGATGTCTCAGTAATGCGAGTCTTGAAGAGGCTACTATCAGCCAGTCATCCAAATATGGAAAAACTCTGATGTGTTTCCCTCGTAGGTAAGCAGTGACTACTGCGATGCATTTCGTGAATACCCTTGGTGCAGTAGAAAGGCCAAAGGGAAGGACTCTGTATTGAAAGTGTCGATTTCCTACAATGAAATGTCAATAACGTTGATGCGCTGGGTTTATAGAGATATGAAAGTAAGCGTCCTGCAGATCGAGAGAGGATAACCAGTCTCCCTGGTGGAGACCCAGCAGAATGATGGGGAGGGTGACCATACGGAACTTGAACCGTTTGACAAATTTGTTTAAACGGCAAAGGTCGAGGATAGGTCTGTATCCCTCATCTTTCTTGGGTACGATGAAGTAGTTGGAATAAAACCCTGAATGCTGCTGAGAAGCGGGGACTTCCTCTATAGCCCCCTTGGAGATCAGTTCTAGAATCTCTGATAGTATTTGAGCTTTAGGGGAGGTGGGGGTGGGAGGGGCGGGGTGGATAGTTAGGGGGAAAAGAGGAAAACTGAATAGAGTACCCCTGAGAGATAACTTCTCTGACCCAACGGTCAGAGGTTACGGACTCCCAGTTACTGAGGAAGGGCTGGAGATGGTTACCAAAAGTGGTAGGACACTGAATGGGTATTTTCAGACGTTACGAGATCACGGTGAACCACGGTGAATACCCACCTGTGGTCACCGTGTCTCGAACGTCTGTTTGGCGGCCGCCAGATGTTCGCCACGGTGAATACCCACATGGGGTCAATTTGAACCACGCTTCCCGGGCTAGCCGGGGGAATGTCCCGGGAAGCGTGGTCAAAATGATCCCCAGCGGGGACCAAGAAAAAGTAACGTCTGGCTGGTTGCCACGGCCTGGGATCCCCGGCGGGATCCCGGGCCATGGCGCTTCCGGCCCGACGCGGCGGCCGCACTGGCCCCGCCGCCCGCCC